>OX465274.1:235572574-236172574 GCA_949987645.1 Tachina grossa | reverse complement strand
CCAAGTTTTATTTATTGTTTTATTTCTTTTTTACCCAGCAAAAAAAGTGCGGAAAAAGAAGTAGAAAAAACACCATATCTACTGAATCGAACCACTTCAAATTTAGGTAAAAAACCAATGAATTTTACATTGACGTGTCATTGGAAGGAAGTGGTTTGCTTTTGACATTTTTTAAAACTCAATAAAAATCATGTTTTTGGTGCTATAAAAATCCGAAATTCGGGAGTGAAAATAATTCACTTCAAAAAAGTAATTAAAAAGTGCTTTTTATTCAGTGATTAAAATCACTTGTGTATGGTTTAAAAAGAAAAAAGTTAAATTTTTTAATTTTTTATTTTATTCCATTGTTATTTTTAATAATACAAATTTTTTGATTTGAAAAGCCTTAAATGCAATAAAAAAATATTTCACAAAAAAAACTAATGGCTCGATTATGGATGGCAACCGAACTTCAGTTGCCGAGTTAACTAGCAACGCAACTGAACTTAAAATTTGTATTATGTATGGCAACTTCCTCCAGTTGCCAAAAAGTTATCGAAAATACGATTATGACAGATTGGCAACTGAAAATAATATAAACAAATATTTAAAATATAAGAAATACAAGTGCTAAAAAGAAAATTAGTGAGTAAAAGTTTTTAAAAACATTACTGATCATAAAAATTATTAGTTAAGTGGAATTAATTATTGGTGAAGAGATGGAAGTACAAAAGTTGAATCTATTGCGCGACTCTTTAGAATTACCGCCTCTACTGTGAGTAAATGTTGTTGCCCAAAATAAGTGTGAACGTACTCCTTTTTATCTGTAGAGCATATTTTTTTTAATATGCATAAAAGAATTTCAAAAATAAAAATAATATAGCAATTACTGTTTAATTTTTCCATTTTTTTTTTCTTTTAAACTATGCAGCAACTACAAATTTGTGGTTGCCAATATGGCAACTGAAATTACCAGCTGTTAGTTGCCAGTTGCCATCCGTAATACCATTTCGGCAACTAGCAACGCAACCAAAGTTAGGTTGCCATCCATAATCGTGCCATAAATTTCATTTTCAGTAACCAAATTCGTTGAATCAGTAAATATTTTATTTGAATGCGGTCCTACAAATAATTTTGTAAATTCTGATAAAAATTTTGTAAAAATTTAAATTTATCATAGTTCGGCTGAGAGAAAATGTTATTTCAGTGTGTTGGTGTTTATCTTGCTTGTTGATAGGAACAACGTGCTGTTGTGCGGTTGTTGTTGTTTAGTTGTTGTTTATTTTGTTTGATCGTGTTGTATACATGTAAATGCCGAAATGTAGCCGACAAAATCGTGGCCTGTTTCTTCTCTACAGAGTTTTTTGGTACAAATTAATTTAGTGGAACAGTACAGAATATTTACTAAAACTAAGTTTGATTTCAAACAAATATTTGTTAAAAAATTTTTTGGGAATAATTTTTTCTGTGTTGTATTTGGCTTTAGCCAAAAAAGCAATGACTTTGCTGAAAACAAAGTAGTGATTTAAAATTCCATTTGATATGTGGTTAAAAATAACTTCTTTAACATCTAAAAATATGCATTAGATACTTTCGAAGTAATTTAAAAGTGGTTCGTAAGGAAGTACTCATTTTATTTTTTCCTGGGTGCTTGTGCTTCAATGCTAACTGTTTGGTTTATATGTATCTGCATGAGATATAAACGAATTTGTAGTCGTTTTCAAAATAGTTAATTTATAGTTATCATTTTTTGTCAACCGATTCTATCATTTACTACATGGTAATTAAAACAAAATAAAAATTCTTTTAAGAATCCACAGCGGTGAAAATGTGTAAAGAAGCCTTCCATTCTGTAATAATAATAGTCCCTTCGCTCACGCATTCATTTTTCACACTCGATGTCTTCAGCGAGCAAGGCCTTAAAATCTCCTTTACCAACCTTTTTTTCGACCATTATATATAATTTTTCTATTCCCTATTTATTAAACAAATTTTAAGAAAGAGAGAACGTTTAAAAGTCTCGCAAACTGTGCAATTGTGCATTTTTATGCTCTCGTAAATAAACTGTCAAAAATTTTATGGAAATTTATTTACGCAAACCTAGTATGTTTGCCCAACAATTTTGACTAGTAAACTTAAGCTGTGTAATTGTTCATTTTATAAAGAAACTACTTCTTTCAATAATCGGAGCAATTTAGATTTTTCTTTATGCATTCTATGTACATATGTATGTATGTATGTATGTATGTACAATATAAATTTAAAATTTTTTTTCCAATTTGCTTACTTTATTTTTATTAAATTAAATTTTGGACGTTTGTTTCAAAGTAACATTAACTGCTTGCGCGAAAATTAAAAAGGGACTTCATGAAACCAGTCTCGCAAGTTTGCTCAAATGGCAATTTTAAGAGTTCTCATGAAAACCCTTAATGTTTTCTTTTTTTATATACAGCAAAGCATTTAAATATTTTCATTGCAATTAATATTGTTATACATATTATCATTGTAAATAAATAAAAATTCATTGAGATTTTGTAAAAATAAACTATAAAATTTGTATATAATTAATAAAAACAAGGTCGAATAAATTATTATAATATAATATTGTTAAAAATACTAGAGCGCTTGAATTATGTGCATATAAAAATATTTTTGTTAACTAGTGTTTATTATAGCGTAAATATGGACATATGTATATATCTTTTCTGCCCAATAATTACAAAAAAAAAAAACAATCATTGTAAGCTTATTATGTATTTATAATTATTTTTTTTTACCGAAAATGCGCACAGCTGCTCACCACAACCCTTGATGGTTTGGGTTTTTACTTTTTATGCATATCTTCGATTTTTTTTTTTATGTGATACAGTTTTTGTATCGTTTTGAATAAAGTTAAAGGAAAAATTTTTATTAATTGAATGTAAAAACGGCTGCCAAAAGGCCTGTAAAGTGAAGGCCTCATAATTTCTATCACTCACACAACACACATATTTGAATTTTTTTTAAAATTTGATAAGACTTGGGTGGTCAAAAGTTGTTACTCCGTACACTGATTGTGCCCTTAGAATTTGCAATAAATCGAATTACATCTTCAGGTGCCACGGCGACCTTAAACATTTTTAAAAAATTAAAATTACGCAAAAATCAATGCTTAAGCAATTTGTGTTTCGTTCAAAATATGATTGAACTTGAGCCAAAAAGTAAATATTTATGCCATCAGTAACGCCTTGAAAAAATGTCATAATTTCAAACAGATTTCTTGAGGTGCCACAATATTACTGAATTTCGAAGATTTACCACCAAAATCACACATATCTTCCAGTTTTTCGTTTTCTTAATTATATAATTATATTTCTTTTATAATTATATTTCTTTTGTTTCAGATTAGGGCAAGTAATATACCAAATAAAATGGCAACTTTAACGCGTGCAAAAGATAGTAACTGTCCGTTATTTGGAGTTGGAGTACCATTCAATGAAAATGTTTTACCCACATATGGTGATATATTGAGGCAGTATATATTTACACCTAACTACTTGAAATTGGAATGTCAGTTAAAGGAGCCTACGTTTTCAGAAGTAGTCAAAATTATCGTCCCTTTTCTTGAAACTCTTTGGAAGAAAGCGTCCATACCTATAATATACACTGAACGCATTATTGAAAGAATCCGTGACTACCACTGTAAATACAGAAATCTTATGAAACCTTTCAAACAACGATCCAATATTCCCAGTTTTATAAAGGAAACCGAAGAATTTAAAGATAAATCGAAAGTTTTGTTCGACATTGCTTCATGCAAATGTAAAAATTGCGAAAAGTGCATTTGCGAAGAGAAGAAAAAAGTTCCTGTGACGGAAATATTGTTTCTACTAGACCAAAGAACTGCAAGAAAAATGATTATAGGAAATATTGATAACAAAACGACAAAACAGCTCCAAGAACGGGAAAAAAGATAACTGAAACAAGAAAAATGCCTACAAGAAGCCAACAGTTCTAAAATGCAGAAATTTGACAAACCCGATAAAGCCACATCCGTGGAGTTACGTGATAGTCTGTAAGATGATCTAACTATGAATTCAGACTTGCCTTTATTTGAAGATATTACCACCCCCTCTACTTCATCTGGTATTTCCACGTATGGCCAAATGCGTAAAACTCTGCCAACATTAGCTCGTGAGTGTGATCGATGGGGTCTTTTTGATCGTGGTGCTGTTGCTGTTTCTTCTGCGTTATTACAAGATTTAGGCATTGTTCATGAAAACAATACAGCGTCTATTATCAATCGCAGTAAAATTAGACGTGAGAGACAGAAATGTCAGAGTAAATTCCAGTGTGATTCCGGGGAAAATGAGGTGCTAAGATATATTTTTTTCGATGGAAGGAAATATCTTTCCAGAAAAACTATTATAAAAGATGGAGTATATCATCCGGTAACAATTATTGAAGAACATATTGTCATTCTTCGGGTACCAAATTCCGAATACTTAAGACATGTTACTCCTCCGTCTGGAAATGATATTAATATTTCAAACGCCATTACCGATTACTGTTTACTGAAAAAATATGACACTCAAGAATTAATTGCTATAGGATGTGATGGGACAAATGTCAATACCGGTTATGAAAATGGTATGATAAGAAAGTTAGAGCTCCATTACAACAAATTTCTGCATTGGTTTGTGTGCTTGCTGCACACAAATGAACTTCCGCTAAGACATCTCTTCACTAGTCTAGACGGCGCAACACATGGTCCTAAATCATTTGTCGGTCCAATTGGTAAATCTTTAAGAGAATGCGTTCAGCCCGTTATAAAATTTAAACCAATTGAAGGATATTTAAAGGAATTAAGCAATGATCAGAAATATCTCTATAAGATGGTTCTTGCTGCTATATCGGGTGAATGTAATAAAGATCTGGCCAATATTCAAACTGGAAAAATATCACACTCCCGCTGGCTCACAACTGCCAGTCGATTACTTCGTTTATATGTCTCCTCCAACGAACCCTCACAAAATCTGATAATTTTAGCTACATATGTAGTATGTATGTGTATGCACCGGTCTGATTTTGTATTAAAGTTAAATCAGCTTGTCGGGAAGGTCCAAGACATTTGTGGAAACTCATCAACTCGTGTTTAGTTTAATAGTTCTAAATAAAAATTATAATAGTTAGGCTAGAGCTTATCTTCCGTAAAAGAAATATAAACTTAATTTTAATTAAATGTGATTTTACTTATTTTTACCAAATTTGGATCCCTTTGTGGCACCTCAAAAGACGACGACACTGTCCTAATTTTTTTCTGTGGTCCTTTTCATAGCTTTGAGTACTTATTTTTGTCTCAAGTTAAACTAAATGTGATATCGACAAGTAATTAAAACAATTAATACAATATATCAATTAAACTCATTTTATGAAACAATCAAGGTCGTTGTGGCACCTTTAAAAATCGGCAAAATTAAAAAAAAAAATTATCACAATATACTGGTATACAGTACCTTTTGTGCTCCCAAGCTCATTGATATCTAAAAAAAAATTTTTCGCTCCACCCTAATGTACATATAATTACATACATATCTTAATAATGATAACTATAATTATAAATGCCCACACATAAAAAAGTACAAATACACCTTAACTAGAACAAAGTGTATGAATAGTGGAATAATTTTAGCATTCACAAAAATCTCTTAAAATAAAAAAATTGAAAATTATTTAGCCACTTACAAAACTACAACATACATAAATACATTTCGTTACACTACGACCACACAAGCAATTTGATGTGTCTTAAGGGGCTGTTCATATGTTACGTAACGCTCTAGGGGGAGGGGGGTTCGAGTTTTGTTACGATTCGTTATGGTGGGGGAGGGGGTCTTTGAAAATTGTTACGTAACAGATAAAATTACTATTACTATTACAAAAATACGTATGTTTTTCTCATTTATTTATTTAATTGTTCATACGTGTTCAACGTTACCATATGTGAAGATTTATCTTCTTTTCGAAGTTTTTCGGGGTGTTAAAAAGACTAAGAGCCAATTTCACCAACTTATTTAAATATCAATTCATATTTAAAAGTAATTTTTCCATACAAAAAGTAATGAAAATCGACATTTAAATATGAATTGATATTTAAATAGAGTTGGTGAAATTGGCCCTAAAAGATTTCTTTAATAAAAATAAGATTTTTAAGAATATGATATTCATAGCATATTAATATATTTTGAGCAAAATCACTAAAAAAGATTTATAATGAGAAAAAAATTTTTTTTGTTCGACGTGAAGGTTTTTGAGGAAAAAAATATGGCAACGCTGTACGTGTTGCCTACATATATTATGTACGAGTATGTATACTACATACATCTGCCGATTGTCAACTTTTGATATTCGCGAATTCGAATATTTAAAACGATATCCGCGAATACGAATATTTAAAACGTACATTAAGGTTTATGAAAACTATCCAAAAATTTAATAGTTGTTAAATAACATTTGAAAATTATACAAAGTTTTTATAATAAATTAAATAAATTGTAGTCAAACTGAACATACATGGTTCTGAATTCCTCATCTTTCTTTATCCATTTACATTTTTAAATATTCTTAATATATGTACGTATGTACATAAAAACTTATTTTTATATTAAACTGTGTCAATGGAAACTTGCATACATAGACGTATTTTCATAAGGATTATTTTTTATGCAACATAACTTAAAAAAAAATGTTATGAAAACAACAGTGAAATGCGTCTAGGAACCAGATTGTGTGCCCCTCTAATCTTAAGGTATTTTTAAGGCATATTTTTTTAATGGGCAAATATCTATTGAATGTTGTACAAGGGACAAAAACTAAGAAAGGAAAAATTGCATATCTTTCGTAATTGACATCATTTTGACTCATTTCATATCCCAACAATCTGTATGTTTAAAGCGGGTTAAAAATGTTCTCTTTTAGAAAATGAAATATAATTCACCATGGCAACCTTTATTGATCCAAGATATAATTTTTTTTGTTTCGGCACATTTTAGATTGATTTGAAGATGGCCAAACGGAGTCATCTTTAAGCTCTCTGAAACACACGATAACTTCACTTATAGAAACTAGTGAAAGCGACCGCAAGGCTAATGTCAGCTCTCGTCTTGATGTTTGAAATACTGCTCAGTCATCAATACCGAAAACTATAGCAGATTGTTTGGCGAAAAACGCATAGCAAAAAAAATAAAAAATTTTTTTTTAATTATTACAAACTAATATTTGTGTGCCATTCATTTAAATTTCGTTTTGGATTTATGAATTTCTTTATATATTTTTTAAACGAGTACGAATAATTAGAAACGGGCGAATGTTTTGGAATTCCAATACACATCACTAATACATACATATAGTTTAGGAATAAGCTCTCTATAAAACCATAATTTTTGGAGTTTAAAAAATAGTTTCGTCAATATATGGAGTACGTTCATACGAAAGCTTATTTAATTTTTGTCTACGCACTGTGCTAGTCTAACAAATGAATTTAAAACAATGAATTAAATTTAATTTTTTTAATAAAAACTTTAAACTACATATTTAATTTATTTTTTATCTCATTGTTACGTTATTCCTGTGTGGAGGGGGGTTCACAGCTTTGTTACGATCTGCTACGAGGGGGGAGGGGGGAGGGCTAAAAACAGCGTTACGTAATATATGCTCAGCCCCTAATACAAGCAATAACGCCGGCAGAATGATGACGTCAAATTGCTTGTGTTCAACAATATATCTGGAGTTGGTGAACACGTATGTATATTCAAATATATTTGCTTTCTATTCACATAAATGCTTAAATTATCGATCATTTTATCCTTTGCTAATTTTAAATTGAACTTTTACTGGTATGTAGTCAAAACTTTTATTTTTTACTTTTGCGTTGACAAAAAATTAATATGGGTTTTCATGAGACCTCTTTAAATTGCCATTTGTGCAATTGGGCAAATATGCAAGACTTGTTTCATGAAGCCCTTTTCAACTATTGCGCAAACAGTTAAGTTAATTTGAATGAAATGTCAAAAAAATTAATTTAATAAAAATAAAAAAATTAAATTTCAAGCAGTTTTTAATTTAAAAACATATAAATATATTTCTATAAAAATAAAAAAGTGTGTGTGTGCCTAAAAATCCCTAAAGGAAGCCGAAAAACCCAAGAAGTTGTTATTTACAAAATGCACAATTGCACAGCTTAAGTTTACAAGTAAAAATTGTTGGGCAAATTGAACAGGTTTGTGTAAATAAATTTCCATACAATTTTGAAATTTTTTTTACGAGAGTGTAAAAATGCACAATTGCACACTTTGCGAGACTTTTGATCATTCTCATGAAAACCCTTAATATAATTTGTATTTGACAGCATGTGTTAAGAGATTGTTGCTCAGCAATGTATTTGAACATTTGTTGCTGAATATATATTTGAACACATATTCATAGGGTCCACACGCTAATATCCTGTACCGGCAATCGAATTTGACAGTTGTCATGGCAATAATTGCCAAGATTATTGCTCGTGTGGTCGGCCTGTTAACGAAAATGCAGTCCCGTTTATCTTAACACAAAATACGAAATCGTTATTTTTATTCTAGGTATCATTTTTCATTTACTTTTTCATTAATTCTTTTTAACCACAATTCTTGTTCTTTATTCAAATTTTTTTTCTGTAAACTTTTCAAAGTTTTAGATAGTACGGCTTGCATTTTCTGTAATGAAGTGTATATAACAAAGAAATGCCCTACCTCATTATTTCTTTCAAATTCAGTTTTTTGCATATTTTGATACCTTAGAACAATGATGTCAGTTTCATGGCACAATTGTGCAAACTAAAATCACACACATTCTTATTCTCTTCCAATTAGTAGAGCTGCAAAACTATCGACAGTGGCTCCATTCGATAGTTTCGATAGTATTTTTTGATGCCATCGATACTATCGATAGTTTTTGATTCTTAGAAACACCCCTTTTACACACGGAAAGTTTACTTTGCAAAGTCTTAATTCAGGTGTGTGAAAGACAGAGTGATAAATACTATCTCTTTCTGTGTTTCTCCCTGCTGAATTAAGGCTTTGCAAAATAAAGTTTCCGTGTCTATAAGGGCTAAAACTTATCAATTGTGTATTTTTTTAATATAAAATCTTGAATTTTTTTAATCATTGAAAGTTGATTTTTTTTAAAACTTTTAGTTGCAATGTTTTTAATACACATATTCAACAAACATTTATACACAGTTCTATAAAAAAAAATAAACGAAAAAGCAAACAGATAGATAGATGGATCAATAAAAAATAAATTAAAAAGGAACAAAATAAAAAAAATCTTTCATCATTACTTAAACTATTGCAGTTAGCTAAAAAGTATTCGTTTAACAGAAGTAGAAGCAAACTATTTAGCGTCACCTTTTATTTAAAAGTAAAGAGCGTAGACAGTCCAGTAGTCGACAAATTTAGCCGCCGTCAAGTTTCTTCAAGTATCAAAGCCGTTGTTACATAATAATGTTATTTTTATGCAATTTGTATCTAGTAGATAAAAACTGACATCTTATGTTGAAACAAATCAAAACTAATTAATTTGTTTTCACATTTATATACATATGTGATGATAACCATTACCAAACCAGGCGGCGAAATTTGAATGTTGCATTTTTTATTACACAGTCGCCATCATTCCGTTTTTATTGACTTTGATTTTTTCTCTTTTAGTAGTGTTTTTGTCGATAGTATCGCTATCGAAAAAAAATATCGATAGTCCACTTAAAATAAAACCATCGATACTATCGATAGTATCATCGATAGTTTTGCAGCTCTACCATTTAGTCGTCAATGAAACAGCGACGATAACACATGCGCAGCGGCTGTATTAAACTCTTTATAAATACAGTGAAAGAAAAAAAGTGGTATGCGAAAAATATTCTATGATTAGCAATGCTTTTTGCGACATTCAATGTATTTTGTGTTACAAAACTTTTAAGGAAAGAAATGAATATATATTAAAAAGTCATTTTGGTTTTTTTTTGGAGCAGCTTTACTAAACTGCATTTAATATCAAAACTTAAAAGACCAATAACTTGGAAACTATTGGTCGCAGCCAATTTTTTTGTTTAATTTTTTCTTCTTATTTTTCAAGTTTCTATCAGATAAGCTATTTAAAAATGTATTTTTGGAATTTCTTCACAGTGTCTTATGAAAAGTTTACAGCGCCGTAACTCGGAAAATATGGGTCGCCCGCAACTTTTTTATTTAATTTTTATTCCTTATTTTTTTAATTTTCTATCATATAGACTCCTTTTTATATACATATTTCGAGCTGCTTCACAAAACTGCATTTGTTGCAAATATTTATTTTTTCCAATGTACTACAGAGACGAATGAGACAGCTTTTCTCACACATACAACTATAGTTTTATTTTTGACACCACTGCCTTAGAATCTCATCTATAGAAATATGCAAAATATCCTGATTTGAAAAGAAAATAATGCGTTAGGACATTTTCATATTAAGGTAACGATTTATAATATAAGTACATACATATGTAAAGTTGTATTATAGTATACAAATAAATATATGTAGATAAAACAAAGGCAATTGACTATATTCTATACATTTATTCTGATTTAATATATTTAACGGTATTGTTGTTGACATCGATTAGTCGTTTCATTTGATCGCCCTGTGCCAGAAACGCTTTTGAAGGAATACATCCCATACCGCTGGCTGCACGAATGGCTGCTTTAGTGGCTCCATTAAAATTTGATTTATATGTTCTTTTGTAAAATTTTCCAAACAAGTACAAAAAAATCAAGGTATTAGCAATGAAGAAGAATGTTAGAGTTTTCGGCATATTGCAGCCCTTCAGTGCAATAATAACCATATATGCCATGATTAAAATAAACTGGACCAATTGAATTCTAGTCATATACTTTTTCCACCACAAGTATTTTTGGTATTGCGGACCCATAGCCGAGACCATGTAATAAAAATACATAACAATATGTACTCCGGAATTAAGAATGCCAATTACGACACCTTGTTCACCTAAATATAAATATAAAAAAACATAACTAGAATTGTTTATCCAAATAAATGTGCATACCTGGAGCATATTTAAGATACATCCACGAGAATAAAGCTGTAATAGTATGATGATATACGTGCAAAAATGTTACTTGATTTTGTTTTTTACGCAGCACGAAGAAACAAGTATCAAGTAAATCAATAATTTTTGAGAAGAAGTAGAACCATGCTCCAGAATATAAATTTAGGCTCTGTTCACGTGTTCGAACAATTTCGCACTTCTTTGATAGCAAAGTATCAGTTATACGGCTCTCTTGCAATGACTTTTGTTGGAAAAAAAAATTATCAACAACGTTATAAGTTAAAAATATTTGATTTTACACTTAATAATCTATATAATTAATAGGCGAACATATTTGGACAACAACCGACTCTATTGAAAATTGAATTGAATTGTGTATGGGCTGCTTAAAAAAGAAACAAAACATGCGTGTGTGTGTGTGTGTTTGTAGTATCCCTGTCGGAGAATGTGTGGTTGACTACAAAAAAAGATAACTTATAGTGAACTTTTCTTAGACTGACTAAAAGCTAGCTGCAAAGTCATCCAGAACAAACCCAAAATTAATTCTTAAGTTGAGTACGTAATCGAATTTGGTGAGAGCCAACAAATTTCTTCTTAAATGAAGAAAAAAAATTTCTTTTCCCGGGAAATCCCATGAATTCAAAAACATATGAGTTTAATTAAATGGCCTCAATAATAAATATAATTTTATGATAGAAAAACATACAACATACACTTAGCAGCAAAACTCTACACGCGATTTTATGTATTTCATATCTCAACTATCATTAAAACTACAAAAGAATCAAAGTTTGCCACGATTGGGATGAATAGCAAGGCTTGATGAAAGACTTCATTAGTCTTTACTTTCTGTTGCTGTTCTGTGCTGTGCCGTTCTGCTTCTAAATTTGAGTAATTACTTTTTCTGTGGTAACTTATCAGTTGTTCCTGTTCAGAATGGTCGTAGTTTCCCATTAAAGTAATGATTTTTGCATCGTCCATTGTTATGTTTCAACATAATGTTATATCTTTCATTTAAAAATTAAATTTTTTAACTTCTTAAGGCACAATCACAATTTATTTCAAAATATTTTTATTTAATTTATGCTGTCACTTACAATTACTTAACAAATTTTTGATTTTCACAGGTTAAACCGAAACAGAACTGAACGAAACAGAAAAACTAACAACTTGTATTAGATTTCTATAAACAAAAAAGAGCCAGCTGATTCGTAAAATAACAGAAAGTAAAAACTAATTCTGCCTTAAGGCGTAAAATTGTAAGACAAATTGCGAAAAATACAAAGAGAAGTAGCACAAAACTGAAAGAGGACCTTAAAAATATTTATGGAGTTCTTATAGATGCTAATACAATTCGCCGTTGCTTAGAAAAAGTTGGATTATAGACGTGTATAGCCAGAAAAAGACCATACATAAGTCCCATAAACAAAATTAAAGGATATACTTATGCTCTGGAGTACAAACACGCCCATCTTATCAAATCTAAGTTTTTGGAAAGGGTTATTTTTACGGATTAGCGTAAGTTCAACCTATTTGGAAACGACGGACGACCAAAAACATGGATATAATGTAATATTGACTTGGATAATAAAACATATGCAGTGTTGTCAAACACACCGTTACTGAAACGGTGTGGGAGTGCATAAGTGCTGATCGGGTTCGAGAATTAAAATTTTTAATGCAATTATGGATCGTCGTAGTAATTTAGATATTTTAAAAAATATTTTTTTGCAGAATGTGAACAAATTACACCTAAAAGATATATATATATATATATATATATATACATATACATATATATATATATATATATATATTTATGTATATATATATATATTTATATATATATATATATATATATATATATATATATATTTATATATATATATATATATATATATATATTTATATATATATATATTCATGATAATGACCCTAAGAATAACTTAAGGCTGGTTAAAGAATGGCTTCTTTATGGGCTTCCTTGAAGCAGAGGCGTCAAAAATAGAAAGCCATGGTCTCTATCTCAAAAAGGTAAAATTTTAAACGAAAAATTGGAAAATGTGTCACCGAAAGCAACTAAAGATCTGGTTTCTTCGATGCCTAAAAGGCTTAGAGAAGTTTTTGATCAAAAAGCAAACATATAAGCTAAATCTATGTACAGACGATTGTCAGATCTTACAATATTGTAAGATCTGGCAATGTACTGGCAATCGAAAATTGCCAGAAAATCTTACAATTTATTGCCAGACGGTTGTATGACAATAAATTTATCTGACAAAATCGTCAGTAGAAAAATTGACAGTTCACACGGTTGTTATGTGCACAAATTGTTAGATCTGTTGTTATGCGTTGCCAGACTTAAAGTGTTTGCTAGAAATTGTTAAATATTTATCGTTTGTGTTTGTGTTAAATGTAAAAGTGAAAGTATAAATTATTATGAACTATAAAGAAGCAATTGCAATGATTTTCTCTGTATATATTTTATTATAAATTTTTTCTTTAAAATCAAGCGTGTACAGTGTTGCCCATAGAAAGAATTATCTTACAATGACGCCATTGTCAGATGCATAAACTTCGCACATCTGACAATATTAAAATGTCTGACAAATATCTGGGAATAAATTTACAATGTGTTCACACGATTGTAAGATATCTGACAATTTGTTGTCAGCTGCTAGTCTTGCAATGGACTGACAATGCTTTTTCTGGCAACGACGTCTGACAAAAATTATCAGTTCACACGGTTGTAAGAAATTCTGAGCACATTTTACTGGCAAGATGTGACAACCGTCTGTACATAGCTTAATAAAATTTAAAAAAATTTTACACAATATATTCAACAATACATCGTATGTACACTTTTGCAATCGGATAAAATATTAAATTTTATTAGAGTACTAGGCATCAGTGACAGTCAATTTCACACGCACAACATAGAAAAAATTTTTAACATTTTAAAAAACAACAGTTTTCCCACGAAATTAATACAATCGTTCATTTCATCCTACACGCCTACACAAAACCGCGAAAATAGCAACCCTAGCATAGAACACCAAAGGTATTGCAGTATAAAATATATACCCGGCCTTACCGACAATAAAAATATAAAAACAACAATAGATAACCATAACATATGTTTGGCATATAAACCAAATAAAACATTAAATATAATTTTTACAAAAACAAAAACACCTGTAGAAAAATTGCAACAAAACAACACTGTATATGAAATTCCTTGTAAAGGTAATGATAACGTCAGCTGTGATCTTGTGTATATAGGAACTACAAAGAGGAGCTTAGAAACAAGATTGAACGAACATAAAGCAGACATCAGTAAAAACAAAGAGAATACTGCATTGTCACAACATATAAGAAATACTAAACACAAACCAGATTTTGACGGTATAAAAATACTAGACAAAGTAAACAACGACAGAAAGAGATACATAACAGAAAGTCTAAGAATTCAACAGAAAATAAACAAAACGATGAATATCAAAGAAGACACGGACAATTTGAGCACAAGCTACAAATTAGCAATTCTCAAAAACCTGTGATACACCAAAAGGGGAAAAACATTTTATAATTTTTATTTTTCACAAAACACTTGTTTCAACAAAGTTTAATTGCTATATTATTCATGTAATTTTAAAAAATACAGTAAGTTTTACATTGTTTTACATAAAAAATATTTTTATATATGTAAATGTCCACAATATTGTTGTTGTTTTATTATTTTTATTAAATAGACGACATCCCTTGAAAAAGTGAACAAAAAATTCACGAAACGTCGGGACAACATGTAATAAATTGCATTTTTATTGACATTAAATACGGTAGGCCTGATAGCTTAAAGGAAAACTATAACTAACAAAAGATTTCATTGGGCCAAATATATCAACAAAAACAATAAAATTTTATTATTTTTTGCTTGTTTATTGAAACAAATGTTATTGAATCAAATGTGATATTTTTATTTACTTTAAATAACTTTTATTTTAAAATAAAAAAAAAGTTGAAAAAATCAATTATTTTCCTTTAAAAGCTAAAATTTTTTAAAATATTAAGTCGTATGTAGAGTTTTGCGGCTAAGTGTATATATAATAAAAAACAAAAAACTTCATTCGTTTTTTTCAAGAACAACAATATTTCAAAAACAAAACAAAAACAAATAAATTCATATGTTTTGAGTAAGAGCATGAATGGAAATTTCATCTACATCTGCCAATCTAGATAGTATTTCCTATAAAGAGTTTTTAGGTTCAAAATATTTCGTAACGCTTGAAGTTGTTGAAGTCACCTCGGAAACTTCTATTACATCTGTATTTTTAAGTAATAACGAATATCAATGTAAAAAAAGCGAATTCCAAGACCGTAAATATTAAATTCCCGAAAATTTCCCGGGATTTGTAAAAAAATAATTTCCGGGAATTCAAGGGATTTTTTCCCCGCGTAGAAACTCTAGTAATAACCTAAAAAAAATTTATTTATTTGATTAACACAAATGAAAATTTTTTTAATAAAGTTTATTGATAATGTGTAGCATGAATAAAAAAAGTATTTGCTTTTTACTTAAAAACTTGTTTTAAAACCTCAAATTTGTGTTTTTTTTTTGTTTTTTTTTTTTAATTTTAAGTAAAAAGCAAATACATTTTTTATTCATACTACCCAACATATTGAATTTCAACATGTAAATATTTGCAGATTTGGCTGATGATGTTTAGAAAAAACATCTCTTTTAATTATTGGAATAGGGGCAATCTTATGGGGGCGATTTTACAAATCAGGAAAGTCTGATACATATTGGGGGTTTCACACCAGTGTCTTAAGTGTCTAATGTCTTAATATTTTAACATAGTTTGAAAAAATTATTGTTGTAACTCAATAAAAAACGTCAGAAAATAATAAGGGTTGTCAGATTTTTTCCGAACTATTTCGCCAAATTGATTTTAAAAATCACTAAAACTCAGTTTTAAGTTGTTTTTCTTAGTAAATATTTGATAATAAATTTGTTTTTATATAACACTTTTTTAATACAAATTTTTATAGAATGAACGTGTCAAAATTTATCAGAAAATCGCCAAAATTTTAAATAAAATCGCCAAAAGTCATTTCTTGTAAATTTTTCTCGTCCAAATTAAAAACGCATTAATGATTATAATTAATATAAGAAAAATCGTTTTAACTTCTTGCAGACGAGTTTTGATAGGATTTATTTTTGAAACTGCTCCTTCAACAAACTAATTTTGAAGTTCAATTTTCCTAAAAAATAGTCATAATAATCGCCAACAAATTTATTTATCGCCAGAAAAATCGCCATGTCGCAAAAACAAAAATTTGAACGCCAAACAAGTGTTTTGGTGTTTCGTTTTTTATTTTATCTTTTAATTTAAAATTTATAAAGCCTAGATCCCACTATCGGCCCAATGTGCCGATTTTCGTCGGCTTATTGCAATAAATTCGTAATTATTAAACCAAATTGGCCCTATTTCTCAATTAATTGCAGAATAAGTCTATATGGCCTTATAACCAATTACAGTGTGGTGCAACTATGTCCTTATATTGAGAAATAAGGCCAATTAAGTTTAGTACTTTACTTTATTTAGTAGTATATAGTAGACTTTATTTCAGTGAGCCGACGAAAATCGACACATTATGCCGATAGTAAGATCTAGGATTAAGAAATAAAAAACTTGCTATCTATATAATTAATAGGCGAACATGTTTCTTGTAATCCCTTTTACGCTGGTACCACTAAACCGATTTTAAAAAGATTTATATGGTTTTAAAGGTATTTCTGTACAGATGTGCAGAATCTATATTTTATTGAAATCGGTTTAGTATTTTGGGATCTATAAGCGTTTAAAGTTGCTACTACTACATGCACACATATTACACACGCATTTATTAGCTTACAAGTAAAAAAGAAATAAAACATGAGTGTGTGCGTGAGTTTGTAGTATTTTTCTTGATCTAACAATTTTTTTTCTCTTATTTGTTGTTGTATGAAAGCCATAATACTTAAAGGAAGAGAATTGAATAAAGTGAATTAGTTTGGTTGAAGGGATTTTGTTTATGTTTTTTTAATTTCATGTATTATATAATTATGCTTGCATATGTATGTAAGTTTGTGTGTGGCTACATTTTCTTTGAATCTTAAATTATTTACATTTTGATTCTAGAATACGGACGAGTGTGTCGTCCGTTTGGTATATCTAGTATTAATAACATATCAATCGTTTAACTAACGGAATTAAATGAAGCTAGGTATGCTATATAAGTACATACATACATACATACATACATATGTATGTAAGCAACTAACATTTAATTTGAAATGAAAAACTTTATACACAGAGAAAACAGTGCCTAATAAATACCTCATAAGATATCTCCAGGGTTTTTTTCAAGAAAGAAATCTTATTAATTTAATAAGGAAAACCTTTTTGAAAAAATCAAGAAGGAATCTTGTAGTTTTTATAAGGTTATCTTAGTGATTTTTTAAAAAATGTTTTCTTCTTGTGCGACCAAATAAATGTATGTCTTTATTCTTTGCATCATATGTATGTATTTTCATTTAAATTCTATATATATATTTTTTTGGCGATGATTACGCGATCCTTCTCAGGGAATACGAATCGTTAACCATCGCCTACGCCTTACAACTGAGCGATGAATACGCGAGCGTACACAAGTAAATTTTTTTTCTGAAAACTTAGTTCTGACTACAAATTTGATGACGTTTACGATGTGAATCGCGCACCATCGCCTACGCCTTACAACTAAGCGATGATCACGCGAATAGCCCACAAGTCGCTAGCCGCGATGATCACGTGAATCGCCCACAACTCGCGGTACTCGAATCGTCGGCGAGTCGTTATCAGCGAAGCGCGGTACGCGATTCGCGTGGTTGACAAATGCAAACGTTTTTGCGATTCGCCTGAGGAAATGGAAATTGGTTGCAGGGATGTATGTATGTATGTAGTATATGTAGATGTTATTTATTTATACATACATACATACATACATATTATATTCTGCCTTATTGTGGTTGGTTTCCTGTTGATCTGCACTAGCAGTGAAATGCGCATAGGATCGATCTAGCTAAATCCTCAATAATCAATTTTAATGTATTTTTAATAAAGAAATATTTTACTGAATAAGTAAAATAATAATTTGGGATTATTACTGTGTTAAAAAATTTTTAAACTTAATTGTAGCAATTCCAAAAAGCACCAATTATTAACTATTTCATTCTTTTATGTGCTATATAAATACCTGTAAATACATTTTGTACAAGTATTTAGTTGCATAATTTTAAAATGTTTATTTACAAAATACAAAATAATTTATATTTTAAAGCGTATTGTGCAATTTCTAAGTTTTTCATATGAAAAATAAAGTGTTATAAATAACTGCCAGTTCATAGAAGCCATGTGAAAATTCTCGTCCGCCTATTTATATTAAAAACAAAAACAAAGCACTCAAAATTTGTTTTTGGTTTCATTATAAATAGACAGCCGAGAATTTTTACATGGCTTATATAAACTGGCAGTAAATGTTATAAAAAGCAAAAAAAAAAAAAATACAGCAACAAATACACGTATTTCTACACGAGATTTATTTTATTTGAAACAAAGTTATTAGACAGTCTGTGAGTTAAAACCTGAATTTATCAAACTTGCAGTGTGAACGCAAAATCAGCTGTCTATGGTTTTAACTTTAGGTGTGAAAACACTATAGGGATTGTTATTGTTTTCTTCTAAAATTTCATCTTAATACTATGTTCACACTTATGGTTTTAAACGTGTTTAACGCCTCATTCGTGTTTAAGAGCTTAAACACGACGATTTTGAAATGTTTTACCATACAATGACTTGTTTTGTTAAACATCTCAAATGAAGTGTTTAAGATTAAAACAATTCCTTAAACACGCAAATGTGGTATGTTCAGTCCGTTTTTTGATAACTCTGGCAACTTTGTGTTGTTTTTAAAGGTGAATTCACCCATTTTTGATTTTCACAGGTTAAACCGAAACAGAACTGAACGAAACAGAAAAACTAACAACTTGTATTAGATTTCTATAAACAAAAAAGAGCCAGCTGATTCGTAAAATAACAGAAAGTAAAAACTAATTCTGCCTTAAGGCGTAAAATTGTAAGACAAATTGCGAAAAATACAAAGAGAAGTAGCACAAAACTGAAAGAGGACCTTAAAAATATTTATGGAGTTCTTATAGATGCTAATACAATTCGCCGTTGCTTAGAAAAAGTTGGATTATAGACGTGTATAGCCAGAAAAAGACCATACATAAGTCCCATAAACAAAATTAAAGGATATACTTATGCTCTGGAGTACAAACACGCCCATCTTATCAAATCTAAGTTTTTGGAAAGGGTTATTTTTACGGATTAGCGTAAGTTCAACCTATTTGGAAACGACGGACGACCAAAAACATGGATATAATGTAATATTGACTTGGATAATAAAACATATGCAGTGTTGTCAAACACACCGTTACTGAAACGGTGTGGGAGTGCATAAGTGCTGATCGGGTTCGAGAATTAAAATTTTTAATGCAATTATGGATCGTCGTAGTAATTTAGATATTTTAAAAAATATTTTTTTGCAGAATGTGAACAAATTACACCTAAAAGATATATATATATATATATATATATATACATATACATATATATATATATATATATATATTTATGTATATATATATATATTTATATATATATATATATATATATATATATATATATTTATATATATATATATATATATATATATTTATATATATATATATTCATGATAATGACCCTAAGAATAACTTAAGGCTGGTTAAAGAATGGCTTCTTTATGGGCTTCCTTGAAGCAGAGGCGTCAAAAATAGAAAGCCATGGTCTCTATCTCAAAAAGGTAAAATTTTAAACGAAAAATTGGAAAATGTGTCACCGAAAGCAACTAAAGATCTGGTTTCTTCGATGCCTAAAAGGCTTAGAGAAGTTTTTGATCAAAAAGCAAACATATAAGCTAAATCTATGTACAGACGATTGTCAGATCTTACAATATTGTAAGATCTGGCAATGTACTGGCAATCGAAAATTGCCAGAAAATCTTACAATTTATTGCCAGACGGTTGTATGACAATAAATTTATCTGACAAAATCGTCAGTAGAAAAATTGACAGTTCACACGGTTGTTATGTGCACAAATTGTTAGATCTGTTGTTATGCGTTGCCAGACTTAAAGTGTTTGCTAGAAATTGTTAAATATTTATCGTTTGTGTTTGTGTTAAATGTAAAAGTGAAAGTATAAATTATTATGAACTATAAAGAAGCAATTGCAATGATTTTCTCTGTATATATTTTATTATAAATTTTTTCTTTAAAATCAAGCGTGTACAGTGTTGCCCATAGAAAGAATTATCTTACAATGACGCCATTGTCAGATGCATAAACTTCGCACATCTGACAATATTAAAATGTCTGACAAATATCTGGGAATAAATTTACAATGTGTTCACACGATTGTAAGATATCTGACAATTTGTTGTCAGCTGCTAGTCTTGCAATGGACTGACAATGCTTTTTCTGGCAACGACGTCTGACAAAAATTATCAGTTCACACGGTTGTAAGAAATTCTGAGCACATTTTACTGGCAAGATGTGACAACCGTCTGTACATAGCTTAATAAAATTTAAAAAAATTTTACACAATATATTCAACAATACATCGTATGTACACTTTTGCAATCGGATAAAATATTAAATTTTATTAGAGTACTAGGCATCAGTGACAGTCAATTTCACACGCACAACATAGAAAAAATTTTTAACATTTTAAAAAACAACAGTTTTCCCACGAAATTAATACAATCGTTCATTTCATCCTACACGCCTACACAAAACCGCGAAAATAGCAACCCTAGCATAGAACACCAAAGGTATTGCAGTATAAAATATATACCCGGCCTTACCGACAATAAAAATATAAAAACAACAATAGATAACCATAACATATGTTTGGCATATAAACCAAATAAAACATTAAATATAATTTTTACAAAAACAAAAACACCTGTAGAAAAATTGCAACAAAACAACACTGTATATGAAATTCCTTGTAAAGGTAATGATAACGTCAGCTGTGATCTTGTGTATATAGGAACTACAAAGAGGAGCTTAGAAACAAGATTGAACGAACATAAAGCAGACATCAGTAAAAACAAAGAGAATACTGCATTGTCACAACATATAAGAAATACTAAACACAAACCAGATTTTGACGGTATAAAAATACTAGACAAAGTAAACAACGACAGAAAGAGATACATAACAGAAAGTCTAAGAATTCAACAGAAAATAAACAAAACGATGAATATCAAAGAAGACACGGACAATTTGAGCACAAGCTACAAATTAGCAATTGTCAAAAACCTGTGATACACCAAAAGGGGAAAAACATTTTATAATTTTTATTTTTCACAAAACACTTGTTTCAACAAAGTTTAATTGCTATATTATTCATGTAATTTTAAAAAATACAGTAAGTTTTACATTGTTTTACATAAAAAATATTTTTATATATGTAAATGTCCACAATATTGTTGTTGTTTTATTATTTTTATTAAATAGACGACATCCCTTGAAAAAGTGAACAAAAAATTCACGAAACGTCGGGACAACATGTAATAAATTGCATTTTTATTGACATTAAATACGGTAGGCCTGATAGCTTAAAGGAAAACTATAACTAACAAAAGATTTCATTGGGCCAAATATATCAACAAAAACAATAAAATTTTATTATTTTTTGCTTGTTTATTGAAACAAATGTTATTGAATCAAATGTGATATTTTTATTTACTTTAAATAACTTTTATTTTAAAATAAAAAAAAAGTTGAAAAAATCAATTATTTTCCTTTAAAAGCTAAAATTTTTTAAAATATTAAGTCGTATGTAGAGTTTTGCGGCTAAGTGTATATATAATAAAAAACAAAAAACTTCATTCGTTTTTTTCAAGAACAACAATATTTCAAAAACAAAACAAAAACAAATAAATTCATATGTTTTGAGTAAGAGCATGAATGGAAATTTCATCTACATCTGCCAATCTAGATAGTATTTCCTATAAAGAGTTTTTAGGTTCAAAATATTTCGTAACGCTTGAAGTTGTTGAAGTCACCTCGGAAACTTCTATTACATCTGTATTTTTAAGTAATAACGAATATCAATGTAAAAAAAGCGAATTCCAAAACCGTAAATATTAAATTCCCGAAAATTTCCCGGGATTTGTAAAAAAATAATTTCCGGGAATTCAAGGGATTTTTTCCCCGCGTAGAAACTCTAGTAATAACCTAAAAAAAATTTATTTATTTGATTAACACAAATGAAAATTTTTTTAATAAAGTTTATTGATAATGTGTAGCATGAATAAAAAAAGTATTTGCTTTTTACTTAAAAACTTGTTTTAAAACCTCAAATTTGTGTTTTTTTTTTGTTTTTTTTTTTTAATTTTAAGTAAAAAGCAAATACATTTTTTATTCATACTACCCAACATATTGAATTTCAACATGTAAATATTTGCAGATTTGGCTGATGATGTTTAGAAAAAACATCTCTTTTAATTATTGGAATAGGGGCAATCTTATGGGGGCGATTTTACAAATCAGGAAAGTCTGATACATATTGGGGGTTTCACACCAGTGTCTTAAGTGTCTAATGTCTTAATATTTTAACATAGTTTGAAAAAATTATTGTTGTAACTCAATAAAAAACGTCAGAAAATAATAAGGGTTGTCAGATTTTTTCCGAACTATTTCGCCAAATTGATTTTAAAAATCACTAAAACTCAGTTTTAAGTTGTTTTTCTTAGTAAATATTTGATAATAAATTTGTTTTTATATAACACTTTTTTAATACAAATTTTTATAGAATGAACGTGTCAAAATTTATCAGAAAATCGCCAAAATTTTAAATAAAATCGCCAAAAGTCATTTCTTGTAAATTTTTCTCGTCCAAATTAAAAACGCATTAATGATTATAATTAATATAAGAAAAATCGTTTTAACTTCTTGCAGACGAGTTTTGATAGGATTTATTTTTGAAACTGCTCCTTCAACAAACTAATTTTGAAGTTCAATTTTCCTAAAAAATAGTCATAATAATCGCCAACAAATTTATTTATCGCCAGAAAAATCGCCATGTCGCAAAAACAAAAATTTGAACGCCAAACAAGTGTTTTGGTGTTTCGTTTTTTATTTTATCTTTTAATTTAAAATTTATAAAGCCTAGATCCCACTATCGGCCCAATGTGCCGATTTTCGTCGGCTTATTGCAATAAATTCGTAATTATTAAACCAAATTGGCCCTATTTCTCAATTAATTGCAGAATAAGTCTATATGGCCTTATAACCAATTACAGTGTGGTGCAACTATGTCCTTATATTGAGAAATAAGGCCAATTAAGTTTAGTACTTTACTTTATTTAGTAGTATATAGTAGACTTTATTTCAGTGAGCCGACGAAAATCGACACATTATGCCGATAGTAAGATCTAGGATTAAGAAATAAAAAACTTGCTATCTATATAATTAATAGGCGAACATGTTTCTTGTAATCCCTTTTACGCTGGTACCACTAAACCGATTTTAAAAAGATTTATATGGTTTTAAAGGTATTTCTGTACAGATGTGCAGAATCTATATTTTATTGAAATCGGTTTAGTATTTTGGGATCTATAAGCGTTTAAAGTTGCTACTACTACATGCACACATATTACACACGCATTTATTAGCTTACAAGTAAAAAAGAAATAAAACATGAGTGTGTGCGTGAGTTTGTAGTATTTTTCTTGATCTAACAATTTTTTTTCTCTTATTTGTTGTTGTATGAAAGCCATAATACTTAAAGGAAGAGAATTGAATAAAGTGAATTAGTTTGGTTGAAGGGATTTTGTTTATGTTTTTTTAATTTCATGTATTATATAATTATGCTTGCATATGTATGTAAGTTTGTGTGTGGCTACATTTTCTTTGAATCTTAAATTATTTACATTTTGATTCTAGAATACGGACGAGTGTGTCGTCCGTTTGGTATATCTAGTATTAATAACATATCAATCGTTTAACTAACGGAATTAAATGAAGCTAGGTATGCTATATAAGTACATACATACATACATACATACATATGTATGTAAGCAACTAACATTTAATTTGAAATGAAAAACTTTATACACAGAGAAAACAGTGCCTAATAAATACCTCATAAGATATCTCCAGGGTTTTTTTCAAGAAAGAAATCTTATTAATTTAATAAGGAAAACCTTTTTGAAAAAATCAAGAAGGAATCTTGTAGTTTTTATAAGGTTATCTTAGTGATTTTTTAAAAAATGTTTTCTTCTTGTGCGACCAAATAAATGTATGTCTTTATTCTTTGCATCATATGTATGTATTTTCATTTAAATTCTATATATATATTTTTTTGGCGATGATTACGCGATCCTTCTCAGGGAATACGAATCGTTAACCATCGCCTACGCCTTACAACTGAGCGATGAATACGCGAGCGTACACAAGTAAATTTTTTTTCTGAAAACTTAGTTCTGACTACAAATTTGATGACGTTTACGATGTGAATCGCGCACCATCGCCTACGCCTTACAACTAAGCGATGATCACGCGAATAGCCCACAAGTCGCTAGCCGCGATGATCACGTGAATCGCCCACAACTCGCGGTACTCGAATCGTCGGCGAGTCGTTATCAGCGAAGCGCGGTACGCGATTCGCGTGGTTGACAAATGCAAACGTTTTTGCGATTCGCCTGAGGAAATGGAAATTGGTTGCAGGGATGTATGTATGTATGTAGTATATGTAGATGTTATTTATTTATACATACATACATACATACATATTATATTCTGCCTTATTGTGGTTGGTTTCCTGTTGATCTGCACTAGCAGTGAAATGCGCATAGGATCGATCTAGCTAAATCCTCAATAATCAATTTTAATGTATTTTTAATAAAGAAATATTTTACTGAATAAGTAAAATAATAATTTGGGATTATTACTGTGTTAAAAAATTTTTAAACTTAATTGTAGCAATTCCAAAAAGCACCAATTATTAACTATTTCATTCTTTTATGTGCTATATAAATACCTGTAAATACATTTTGTACAAGTATTTAGTTGCATAATTTTAAAATGTTTATTTACAAAATACAAAATAATTTATATTTTAAAGCGTATTGTGCAATTTCTAAGTTTTTCATATGAAAAATAAAGTGTTATAAATAACTGCCAGTTCATAGAAGCCATGTGAAAATTCTCGTCCGCCTATTTATATTAAAAACAAAAACAAAGCACTCAAAATTTGTTTTTGGTTTCATTATAAATAGACAGCCGAGAATTTTTACATGGCTTATATAAACTGGCAGTAAATGTTATAAAAAGCAAAAAAAAAAAAAATACAGCAACAAATACACGTATTTCTACACGAGATTTATTTTATTTGAAACAAAGTTATTAGACAGTCTGTGAGTTAAAACCTGAATTTATCAAACTTGCAGTGTGAACGCAAAATCAGCTGTCTATGGTTTTAACTTTAGGTGTGAAAACACTATAGGGATTGTTATTGTTTTCTTCTAAAATTTCATCTTAATACTATGTTCACACTTATGGTTTTAAACGTGTTTAACGCCTCATTCGTGTTTAAGAGCTTAAACACGACGATTTTGAAATGTTTTACCATACAATGACTTGTTTTGTTAAACATCTCAAATGAAGTGTTTAAGATTAAAACAATTCCTTAAACACGCAAATGTGGTATGTTCAGTCCGTTTTTTGATAACTCTGGCAACTTTGTGTTGTTTTTAAAGGTGAATTCACCCATTGTTTCGGAACAAAATTTTTGTCAGGAGAAAATTTTTTTTACTGAGAGTTTTTTGCAAGACGAACATTTTGTCTGGAAAATCAAAGCTACCATATGAAATACTTGTGTAAACGATGCGTAGTAATTTTGCAAGTGGCAGTACAGCGGCAAATGATTAGAATTTTCCGTGTCACACACATCTTTTTAATTGTTTACTGCAATTGTTTCGTTCAACTCCATACATATGGATATGTTGTTCTTAATTTTCCTTTATTTCTATTGCAATAAATACAAGTATACTCTGTTCTTTTTTTATTCATATAATATGATGTGGCAGCTCAGTTCAACTTTGGCTGAAAATTTAAAATAGTTGGCAGCTCAGTTCGATTTTGCCCGGACAAAAATTAAAATTAAACCAATTCAAGTAGAAAATGTTCCGAACAAATTTTGTTCTCTTCTTCTCTCTCTCTCTCAAAAAGAGAAACGTCAAACTCAATATAAAAAAAATTTGTCCGGACAAAAATTTTGTTCCGAAATAATTAGTGAATCCATCTTAAATGGCGTCAAGTCAAACATTATTTGGTAAACAAGTAATTAGTTCAAAAATACTCAAATATTTACAAGAACATTTGTTGTTAGAAAATAATAAACCAATAAAAAAGCATAATTGTTCGTAATTTTTTACAAATACAATAATTTATTGACAAAATGCCAACCTTAAACATTTTAAACGTAATGTGAAAGGTTGTGTTTAGTTTTTTAAAACACTTGTTTAGGGATGGTTGTAAGGTAGAATTAGTAAAATCGTATCGTTCTACTTTACAGCTTGCCGTATCGTTCAACTTTGCGCACACGTTATAGAAAATGTAACAGTTTGCACAGCACATTTTTTTGTCTGGCATTAAATACGGCGTTTTTGACATTCGCTACAGAAAAATCTGTTTTCTGCAGATTCCTATGTCAGCATAGTAACTAGTAACATGCATTGTATATGGTACGGTTTATGTCAGCTGACACGCAACATCACGATACGATTTTTCTAATTCTACTTTTAGTCTCGTGTAGTTTGGAAAATAACAAAAATTGTGCGGCTTAAAAATTGTTCTCGTGTAAACTACCTCTTTGGATAGTTTTTTTTTGGTGCCAAAAATAACGGAAATTACGTAAAAAAGTTGTGAATAACAAGATTTCTTCTTGATTTTATGTGGTTTTCTTTTTAATAAAATTAATAAGGTTTACCACATAATAACAAAAAGTAAAAAATTTTAAAAACCCCCGACTTTTTTCAGAAAAGATGTTATATCTTCTAAACGGCTGGACCGATTTTTTTCAAACATAGCTAAGAACCTTCTCGATCAAGTCATCTTTCAAACAGAAAAAACTAAATGAAAATCGGTCCAGCCGTTTGGCCTGTACGTGGACACAGACAGACACACAGATACACAGACACACTACAAACTTATAACACTCCTTTTTTTTAGTCGGGGGTTAAAAACAATATGGAATCTCTATGAAAAGATCTTCGCTTCTTTCTGCTGGGATATCCCTTGGCTTAAAAATGTTTCATATTGTAGGTACAGACTTTGCAACTTGCTTACGCAACACGTTTTCGAATATTTTGATACAGACACTGCAACCTACAATGCAACCGTCAATGCAACCCATAAACATCAAAACATTTTGATATTTTCGAAACTTGGAACGCAACTTCGAATGAAATTATAAACAAGACTACACACTATACGACCGACAATGCAATCTGCCTGGTTGCATCAATACGTTGCTAAGTCTGTACCTACCAACAGAGAAAATCTTCTTGATTCTATTAGGCAGTTTTTTCTCTGTGTATATGTATGTATCTAGAAATAATATAATAATTTAAAGTTGTATAGTTACGGATTTTGAAAGAAATGTCATACAGTTCTATATAATTTTTTGCGAAACTAAATAAAGTTACTTTTCATGACGAAATTTTAAACTAGCTAACAAAATTTACTCCCGAAAATGTTAGTAGTATAGAACATTTCTTATTAAAAAATATTCACAAAAGAAAATGGAAATTATGATATTATAAATAACGAGTTTCGAGCTTTGAAAAATTAATTGGATGAGCTAATGTCTCCGTAGCTTTCAAAAGTTATAAGGAGAATATTGTGAATTAATTCCACACACTCATCAGCAAATGTGGAAAGAATATTTTCATAATCAAAACGAAGACTCGAAAGTCTAATTCAAACAAAAGATTTTTGAAAGGCAATAACTCGTATTTTTTACGGAATTGAGCTTTTCAGTGATTCCAATACATTTTACACAAATACACCTTGTCACAAAAATTTATTACAATAGTGTAAAAAATATCGCTTTTACAATCGGTTGTACAAAAATTTTACAGAAAGAATATTATAGTTTCTATTGTGTTTTATCTTCTCCTGTAAAATAACAATTATTTGAGTTAGGGCATTTCTACTTGAGACCAACGATATGTGTTTACTGCCTCTTTCACTATGTCGAAAGAAAACCACTGCGAAAGAAGACTAGTATCTCGAATTAAACTAAATTTTCATTTTTGAATTATTGATGCGAGAGATTAATCCACATATCCTTCTTTTTTAAATACAAAATTATCTTATCTCATAAAGTTGTATGTAAATTAAAAACTTTAAAGTGTGTTCTGGCAAACTAGTTTTTTGAGTTATGACGTTATTTGAATAAATGAGCGATTTGTTCTAAAATTATAATTAAAAAAAACATAATACACATTCAGACTTATTTATAAAAATTACTAAAGCTATGTAAAGGTTTTATAAAACAAATTTTCATACAAACAGCCCTATTTATAAAACTTATTAAGGCTTTATAAAGGGTTTTCAAAACAAATTGTCATACAAAATTTTTCTCAAAAAGCCCTTATAAAGCCTTAATAATTTTTCAGCTTTATTAATAAAACTTATTAGGGCTTTATAAAGACTTTTTTAAAAAAAAAATTTGTATGAAAATTTGTTTTAAAAAGCCTTTACAAAGTTTTAATAAGTTTTATAAATAAGGCTGTTTATAAATAAGGCTGCTTGTCTACAATTTTTATGAAGTAAGCGTTACTGTTATACCTATAAAAATAAAAACATTTCAGACGTATCCATAAGAATGCATGTATAAAACAATCATAAAGGCTGCTGCTGTAAATTTTTAAAAATGCTAACTAGCCAGCGATGATATACATATGTATATGTACAAATATATGTATGTATATTTGAATAATGGTTCAATTTGTGATTCAAAATACGTTACCGTACGACACATCCATATAGAATAACAAACTTGAATCGCATTGTAAGCAATCATGATATGTTTTAAATTATATGGCTCACGGGATTTCATAAAGGATGGCCCAATTTTCAAAACTATTATTAAATAAACTGTTACTATAGAAAATATAGGACCCGGAGAGCTCATTAAAAACCAACTGTCCACAGTGTCATCTGAAAACACAGTAATATATTTTTTAATTTTAATTTAATTTTATTTTAAACTTAAGTTATGTAAAAACTTACCGACTCCTTTCGATAGTGTTAAATAACGCTCATTAAATACTTTAATGTAGGTCGTCATAATTAAGTATTTGGCTGAAAAATATGAAAAAATAATTAAATATAAATTTTGCATCACTATATTTGTGTACTAATATTTAGTTAAATGAGTTCAATTTAATCGCAAAAACCCTTTCTAAAAGCAGTGGATATCGAAAGGACAATAAAGCATAACATTTCTCATATTAATTAAGCAAAATTAAAAAAAATCTGATAAAACAGAAGCTAGAATTCATATGGCTCAAAACAAAATTTGGAATACAGAGGGCGCAGTTTAAAATCTTGTGTCAACCATCGACATCCTTTGTTGAGCTGATCGAATGGAGAATAAAATAGAATAGAATAGAATAGAATAGAATAGAATATAATAGAATAGAATAGAATAGAATAGAATAGAATAGAATAGAATAGAATAGAATAGAATAGAATAGAATAGAATAGAATAGAATAGAATAGAATAGAATAGAATAGAATAGAATAGAATAGAATAGAATAGAATAGAATAGAATAGAATAGAATAGAATAGAATAGAATAGAATAGAATAGAATAGAATAGAATAGAATAGAATAGAATATAATAGAATAGAATAGAATAGAATAGAATAGAATAGAATAGAATAGAATAGAATAGAATAGAATAGAATAGAATAGAATAGAATAGAATAGAATAGAATAGAATAGAATAGAATAGAATAGAATAGAATAGAATAGAATAGAATAGAATAGAATAGAATAGAATAGAATAGAATAGAATAGAATAGAATAGAATAGAATAGAATAGAATAGAATAGAATAGAATAGAATAGAATAGAATAGAATAGAATAGAATAGAATAGAATAGAATAGAATAGAATAGAATAGAATAGAATAGAATAGAATAGAATAGAATAGAATAGAGTAGAATAGAATAGAATAGAATAGAATAGAATAGAATAGAATAGAATAGAATAGAATAGAATAGAATAGAATAGAATAGAATAGAAAAGAATAAAATAGAATAGAATAGAATAGAATAGAATAGAATAGAATAGAATAGAATAGAATAGAATAGAATAGAATAGAATAGAATAGAATAGAATAGAATAGAATAGAATAGAATAGAATAGAATAGAATAGAATAGAATAAAATAGAATAGAATAGAATAGAATAGAATAGAATAGGATAGAATAGGATAGAATAGAATAGAATAGAATAGAATAGAATAGAATAGAATAGAATAGAATAGAATAGAATAGAATAGAATAGAATAGAATAGAATAGAATAGAATAGAATAGAATAGGATAGGATAGAATAGGATAGAATAGGATAGGATAGAATAGGATAGAATAGGATAGAATAGAATAGAATAGAATAGAATAGAATAGAATAGAATAGAATAGAATAGAATAGAATAGAATAGAATAGAATAGAATAGAATAGAATAGAATAGAATAGAATAGAATAGAATAGAATAGAATAGAATAGAATAGAATAGAATAGAATAGAATAGAATAGAATAGAATAGAATAGAATAGAATAGAATAGAATAGAATAGAATAGAATAGAATAGAATAGAATAGAATAGAATAGAATAGAATAGAATAGAATAGAATAGAATAGAATAGAATAGAATAGAATAGAATAGAATAGAATAGAATAGAATAGAATAGAATAGAATAGAATAGAATAGAATAGAATAGAATAGAATAGAATAGAATAGAATAGAATAGAATAGAATAGAATAGAATAGAATAGAATAGAATAGAATAGAATAGAATAGAATAGAATAGAATAGAATAGAATAGAATAGAATAGAATAGAATGGAATAGAATAGAATAGAATAGAATAGAATAGAATAGAATAGAATAGAATAGAAAGAATAGAATATGGGGAAGATCTGGTCAACAGACCAGACACCTGATGGATCTTTTGTACCATAAACACAAAGTACACAGAGATGTCACGAGATGGAAGATAGAAGATTGCGAATTCCGGACGTCTTGCTCACACCTAGGTCGTGTCTTCAACTTTTTTCTTAGTTGTATTGATTTAATGTTTTTGCATCTTCATATCTCCGATATTAAACCTGATAGACTCAAAATGCACAAAATATACTATAAACTCTGGTGTGTCGTACTTGTTCGATATTTGAACTTTTAAAAGATATGTAAATTGGGGAAAAATAATTTTGGCACCCTTTTTGCAAGATTTTCAGTATAGACTTTCTAAACCATAACAAATCCTTAATCACTACCAACTCCACCCCTACAGCATTTCGTACTCCTAGTAAGACAATGTTATATTTTGTCTCTTATACTAACTGACATGCAGTTTTTCGTTATGCATAAAGGCCCAACTATAATGTGAATGAGCTGGCTTAACCTAATGTCAGAATTGACGATAAGCCTGTCAAATACTTAAGCAATTCAGATGTAGGTTCCGAATTCCAAAAGAATAAGCAAGTAGTCTCAGAAACTTATACAAAACACAAGAAACGATTTATAATCGATGTGCATCTATTTTATTTTCCTACACCTTAATACAATAAAAGTATTATAAGACAAAACGATAATTAAAATCCAAATTGAGCACTTATTAAATTTATTATTTTATTTTATTATATTCTCCTAATTTTATTTAAAAGACGTCGTAATATCTCAAAAATTTCATTGCGATTGATACAAATATTTTTCATTCGGTTGGCAGACAGGTGCAGTTTGTTTTATTTTGGGACATCGCATTATTACCAAAAGCACAGAAATAATAAATAAATTCAGTGAAGTGCGACTTTGACCCGCGCACGAAGGATTCCATATGGACACTAGATATGTAATTCAATAGGAACTTTAGCCTACACAAAATATAGTTTTGGCATTTTTTTTCGTTTTTGGGTTTTTTCGGTTTTGAGCGTTTTTTTACTTTTATCGTTTTTGACGATTTTTTTAAGTTTTGGCATTTTTTTTTAGTGTTGACACATTTTCTCGTTTTGGCGATTTTTTCGGTTTTTGGCTTTTTTTTTATTTTGGCGATTTTTTTTAATTTTGGCGGTTATTTTCATTTAGGCGATTTTTTTCATACAGGCAATTTTTTTTTAGTTTTGATGCCTTTTTCGCGTTTCGACGATTTTTTCAGTTTTTGGCGATTTTTTTCAATTTGGCGATTTTTCAATTCGGGCGACTTTTTTCGAATTTGGCAATTTATTTTAGTGTTAGAATTTTTTTAATTTGGCGATTTTTTTTCGTTTTGGCGATTTTATTTTGCCTCTTCTGTTTTCCAAGATACAGCAAGTTGTAAGAATTACACAGTCAAAATTGCATTAACTGATAGAACACCCTTTAATTTAATTTTTTTTTAAATTTTAGTTTAGTATAAAAATACACTAATTTTACAAATTTCAAGTGTCATATACATACATACATATGTACATACAATTGCATGAATCAAGAAAACAAGATTCCGAATTGCGCAGGTCCGTTATTTTATTTTCCGCCTGTGACGGAGATGTAGAATTTTGTTGTTAACAAAATACATACATTTGTTGGTGGAATGTGCTCTCTCTTTCACACACTTTTTACAACAAACATGTGTATTCTATATTGATGTACATGCGCAGTAGAAATTTTTTTGTACGGCTGAGTGTGCAATCTTGTTTTCTTGATTCATGATATAATTGTATGTACAGTAGTTTTGATTTAGCTGCTTTTTGTTTAAGTGCACTTTGGACTTAACTGCCTAAAATGATAAATTTCTGTCACTATTCTTTAAAATCCCATACAAATTCGTTTTTAAGTGCATTTCCTGTATGCACCTGCACATTTAAGATAAGTACCGTAAAATTTTGGTAATTTTAAAATATTTTCATACAAAAAGTCAATCTTAGGTGCACATTGACTTAATTGCAGGTAAGTGCATTTAAGATAACAGCATTTTTGACTTATCTGCACAAAAAGTCTTGCAAAGTTGATTGTGCAGCTAAGTCAAAACTACTGTATATTACATGGGATTTGAACATTTTCCCCGTTGCTCATTTTGGAACACCCTTTAATTTTTAACTAGAGGCCAAGGTTCTACATACTCTGTCCAAATTTCAGATCCGTAGCTCTTACGGTTCCTGAGAAAATAGCGTGTGACGGACAGACGGCCGGACGGACATCGTAGCGAAAACAATAGGGTTCCTTTTCACCTTTGGTGTACGGAACCCTAAAAAGGATATAGTTATAAGGGAGTGTCCTGTCCGCTCAAGATGAATTTATATCATGATGGTAAAACGGTAAAAAAATACTGTTTTTGTATGAACTTGTTCACTCATTATGATATAAATTCATCAGATTCTTGATTAATCGAGATTAACCGATGATCGCGATTAATCGCATATTTTTTTAATCGTAATCTCGATTATGGAAATCTGCGATTATTTGCAAACTCTAGCACCAACTATCATAGAATTCTAATATACCAACTGCAGTTTTCTTGTGGTACCACTATATTTTTATTATAACCCTTAACCCAATAGTTGCAGCAACAGAAAAAATTGGTTAACAGTATGGAGTTTTAAATAAAAGATATTCTTGCTACCGAAAATATGGTTAATATAACTAAAACACTATCATAATTGGTACCTGTGAAAGAAAAATTGGCCTTCCTTGCTGAATTATGCATTAAACACATTCACCACAGCAAGCTACCCTCTACCAAATGTCAAGGATGGAACACACACGTTTATATAAGAATGATTCCTTTCCTTTGAAGGTAAGGCAACAGGGCGACAGGTTGTTGTCTATGCTGATTTTGTCGTTGTAGTCCAATTAAATTAATTTCTATTTCTTTGGCTACAATGAGAAAATTCAGTGTTGCCATTATAATACAAAATGTTGAATGAATGATTTTGTGCAATTATTTCATATTATTTAACAGAAACAAAATCCAAAAATTGATGGAAAGAATAAATTGATTCATTTTTGTACTTTTACGTGAAATAAAATACATCTTAAATGAGTAATTAATTTTTATAAATGCAAAATATATGAAAGTGGCAATACTGAACTATGTATTTGTACTTGGATATCAGTTGCATATGGTGCTGCTGCCATTTCCAAAATAATTAAGTAGCCGGCTACGAGGCGACAAATGCTGCTAGCGGCATTTGAGTCGTGTGTTCGTGTAGCCTGCTGTGGTGAATGTGTTTAATGCATTAAAAAGAAAGAATAAACGCAAATAAAAATACACAATTTAAGAAATTTCTGATTTGACATATTGTCATAAGTTTATTTTAATTGAAATTAATTTCCTGTCGGTGAAGCATATCTATATGCATTTCTTCAACCACAAATTTTGAACAGCCACAAACCTGTTATCTTATGTACAGACTTTCAGAAACCATTTGAGAATTCACAAATCATAACATCTTTGAAAGTCACAAAAGTTAATTTTTATTTTGATGCTATAAACTATTATAATAAACTCAACCTCTAGTTAGTTGCAGCAACTGATAGAAAGTGTTTATTTTGACCTTAATATAGAACGAAAATTTTTAGTTGCCAATACCAAAAGTTGGTAGTAAAATCCAATTCATAATATTTTATTCGGTTCTGTTAATCAATCAGTTAATTAGTCATGACAAGGGAAACCGCAAATATGCAATTGCATGTTTTTTCTTGTGTGACGTATTAATGATAGGACAAGATATTTATCCGTTTCAGAACTTTTTATGAATTTTGGCATCGATTTGTTAGTGCATATTTTTGCATATTTTACCCATTAAAGCATGTTTTCGCATATATCAGTCTTAAACGCATATTTTTTAAACTTTTAGAGCATAATTTACGCTTTTAGGGCATATTTTGATACTTTATAGATTTTTTTTAATATGCTTACAAGCTTATCTGTTGGTAAATTTTTTGTATATATAAATTTTTCTTATATTTATATTACGCAGTTATTATGAGTGATAGTTTCAATAAAAATTCGGTTTGCTAGTTGTGACATTCTCTGCCCCGAGTAGACGTTGAAGGAATATTGTATTTATCAAAGCTTACTTGGATGTGACAGGCATCGATTTTTATTTGAAAATCTAGCTCAATATTTTGTATATATTTCAATAAAAATATAAATAAAAATCTTGTCTTTTTTATCCAAAATACAGTTCCAAAATTGTAATTCTGTTGTCGTGATCTCTCTTGAAATTAAAGTTAAATTTTAACGTATACCCAACAAAAAAAAAAAAAAAAAATAAGTTGTATTATTTGTTTTAGTCAAAATTTATATGGCAATTTTATTTTAACGTGCACTTCAAGCCCAAATTTTTGTTTTTAATATAGCAGTTATTCTTTGTTAATATTTCTATGGTTCACTTTCTTTTGTTTATTTTATTTTTGTCTTATTTTATATGGAAATCAAGGCACATTTATTTCCAGGTAATATCAGGATTACAAGAACAATGAAAAAAACAACTTTAGTTGATCCAAAATATCTAAAATAGAATTCGTTGTAAAATAATAATAATGAAAATTATTCACATAAATTTGAAAAAATTTCTTCACGGCAGCTACCACTAACAAAATTTGCAATGTTTAGGCACTTTTAACAAGTTTTTAATAGTTTTTTCATATTTTTAAATTTGTTTCAAAAGAATTTTTTTAATAAAATATTTTTCACATTGAGAATTTTTTTAATTTTTTTTTAATTTCTCTTTCGTAAACAATTTTTGAAGCTTCGAATGAACTATAATTAAAAAAATAGCTCAGATGCGTTTCCGCTACTACCTGGTGAATGTGCTTTGATGGAAATGTTGTTGAATTTTTGAATAAAAAATGTTTTTTTTTTTTTTTTTGTTGAAAAATAAACTAATTTATTTTATTTTTAAGAGCGTATTTTTTGAGTTTTTAGTGCATATTTTAAAATTTTGAGTGCATATTGAATGCGCATAAAACACTTTTTTTAGAGCATATTTCTGGTTTCCCTGGTCATGACAAAAGCATACGGTCGGTTGATGCAATAAATTTAAGAATTGTCAGAATCATACCTCTATTACAATTATGCCCTTATGGCAATGAACATGGATTGGTTTTTGGATTAATAGAAAATTGATAGCGTGAACTGAATTATAGTTTATGCAAATGATATTTTATTGGCCTAACCATTTTCCAACCAATCTTTTTTCTGGGTGTAGGTATTGTTCAAAATCTTGTAGTAATTTTGTTTCTTCTCATAACTCCTACCTCAATGAATGCAATTCAATCAAATTAACTTTGTTTGAATATCTTAAGCTATTAAAAATTCACAAATAGTTATATGCATCACTCTATTACTTGTTTTATTTGTTTTGCCTACTACAAAGTACAACAATGAATATACAATGAATATTATCCGCTACTGTTTGCTTGAGTTTAAAAAATGCACAAACAATATTTTTCGTACGGAATATGAGTTCAGTTAGGCACTTTGCTTAAAGCTTAAATTAGACGTGACATAGCCATAACGCCATAACCAAACCAAAATTCAATTGGTTTCTATGGTTAGAGTTATGGCGTTATGGCGAGTCACGTATAATCAAATACAGTGTTGCCCATTAGTTTGGTTCGAACGGCTGTTTTCTATGGTTATGGTTATGTCACGTTTGATTGAGCCTTAAGAAAATGACATTTGACGAAACTTGACGAAAAGTTCATTAAGTACATTATATTTTGCCACATACGTTATAAGCTGGCTTAAGGCCCATCTATAATATGAATAAGCTGGCTTAAGCTAATGTCAGAATTGAGCGATAAGTCTGTCAAATGCTTAAACAATTCAGATTTGACTTTTAGGTGGCCACAATGTACTTACATGCACTTAAGTATTCTTTAGCCACAGCTGCACATCTAGGTATTGTCAATAATTTTGTAGTAATTTTGTTTCTTCTCATAACTCCTAAATGAATGCAATTTAATCAAAATAACTTGAAAGAATGTCCTAATCTATTAGAAATTCACATATAAATATATCCATCACCTTATTACTTGTTTTATTTGTTTTGCCTACTAAAAAGTACAACAGTGAATATACATGTGTATGTGTGTATATGTGTATTGTAAAACAAATAAAAGTTTTGCTTTATTTTCCGAGTTTAAAATAAGCAACAACAAAAAAATATTTAAAATCAATGAATATTTTCTGCTGCTGCTTGTTTGAGTTTAAAAAATGCACAAACAGTTGTTTCCTTACGGAATGCGCGTTCAGTTTGGCACTTTACTTAAGCAAATGACATTTGACGAAACTTGACGAAAAGTTTGTTAAGTACATTATAGTTTGCCACATACGTTTTATATGTAACCGCACAGTTGCTTAAGCTAGCTTATTCATATTATAGTTGGGCCTTTACTCATATTATAGTTGGGCATTAAGGCTGTTAAAAACCAATAAAAACTTAATAAACAAACTCTGCTTCAATGTAGAATTTTTCTGTATTAAAGAAACTTCAATACATATATATGTAGTTATTTTTATTAACTGAGTACCCTAGTAAGTACTTACATATATGAAAGGAACTTGGACTTTTACGTTCTTATCGTATGAAAAATTACATAATTGAAAGGCTAATTATTTAAAACGTGCTTTACTATTTTAAGTATTTATACCGAGATGAAACTCGCCTAATCGGTCGATATAACATTGTATGCCATAAGGGCATAGCACAGTACATATGTACGTGCGTATATATGTGCATATGTGTGTATGTACATAAGACTTACATATTTTTTCTGTCACTTTAGAACTAAAAAGAGCAAAAATACGTCAACATAAATTAAACGTGTTCAGCATATTTTATTTTCACATGCACATAGTACAGACATACATATGTAACTACATTTGTACATATGTATAAATATACCCCGAAGGAATCGTGGTATTAAGTGTCTCAAACTCACCACTTTTGTCGACTATTTGGTGAAATTTCAGCCTTATTTATAAAACTTAAAAAGTCTTTATAAAGATTTTTTAAAACAAATTTTCATACAAAATTTTTCTTAAAAAACCTTTATAAAGCCTTTTTAAGTTTTATAAATAAGGCCATAAGTTTTTATAAAATTTATTTCAAGAAATCAAATTAAAAGGTTAACATTAGGGTGATCGATTATTCGACATTTTCCAGAAACCGGTTTTATAGTTGGAAAATTATTGTACAAAAGTTTTGATTTTAAATTGCTTTATTAAAGAAATTGTTAATAGTTGATGTAAATACCATAAAATAATACAAAAATTAAAGGTAAAACATAAAAAATAACTTTATATACATATATGTATGTATATATGTACATACATATTGTTACCTTAACATATAAATCGCTAACTCGTTATTTTTTCAAATCGAGATTTTTGCATTTTTCGATACGTTAGATGTTCTTCTATCGAAATATACCAAAAACTAGAATTCAAAAAAATAATGAGTTAGGGCATTTCTATATTAGGGTAAGATATGTAAAGTACATGTCACACAAAATATCATAAACAGTCACAACTCAAAATTTACAAAATAGTTTTGTTTTTCCATAAACCAGTTACTGAACAAATGTCTACTGATCGCAACACAGTCTTCTTGAACAATATAAGATATCGTTATGCTTATTTTTATATAACATACTTGCGTCATTTGTACAATATCAACAGTTTTTGCAACTTCTGAGCATTTGAACACTTTTTATTGACATCCATTGTACTTAATTCACCTCTGCTACCACCTCATAAAATCGCTTTAATTTCATATGGCGGTAAGTGTTGGCATACCCAAAAAAAAACACCTAGAACTTTTACTTTAAACAATACTTAAGAAAATCAACAGAAACGTTCGTCTCAGTTTTAATCATGATACAATAATATAAAGGTAAAACCATTCTCTCTTTTCGTCGCCATATTAACCTTCTGACGTTTACCCCGATTATTTTTTACTCTCAAAAATAATGCTACCGTATTAATTTGTAAAATCCCAGTTTTTTGATTACTTTTTTTGACTGTTATGCTTTTTTAATTAAAATAAATGTTCTATAACAAAAATATTGAAAAATTCATCACTTTTACATTAAAAGTTATTAAATAGATATTAATATATATAATAAATAATAGTGATTTGTGTAAAAAAAATAAATGTTGAGCAATGAGCTGCATATACCACAATTGCAGTAATACCAAGCATTTCAGCAAAGGCACGAATATCAAGTTTTTTAAATTTCCTTCAATTCCATATATGCGGCACAAATGGATAGAAGCATGCAATATAGATGATGGTTTGCTACCAAAAAATCCTTTGGTTTGTTCTGTTCACTTCCGTGAAGAGCATATGAATGTAAAACATCATTGCACCCGTTTGAGCCTGAGTGCAATTCCTCTTCAAAGGCAACTGTCATATTAAATACATCCATTACATTATTGCTTTAAAGCAGTGTTGTCCACACGTACACTTTCACATTCTGGGAGTCTATTCCGTATGTTTGGGATTTTAAAGTTTTAATAACATAAGGTCAAACATTTTCAAAAGCTCAGAAGAAAATGCATGATATGTATTTTCAAAATAGGTGTGCAGATTTTTTACAAACATGAGATTCTACGATGGCAGACAGAAACACAGATACCAAGGGTAACAAAAAAGAAAGTGAAACAAAAACCGTGTAAAAACAAGGCTATTTTGTGCTAATTAAGGCTGTGAAGAAGAGAATTATTGGAGCGAAGCCGTTTAAAATAAGTACATGCGATTCAAATGTTCAAAATTCATGTTTGAAAAATTTTTAATATACATATCTTCCTTCAGAGCATAAACCATTATATGTATCACTCACAACCACAAATTACACATTTCCAAAAACATTCCTAAAAAAAGTTCCTTGTAATTTCGTGTGGCAACGTTTTCCCATCTCTTTACAAAAAAAAAAGTAATCAAATAATTGGGACAAAAGTCAGAATTAATTTTATACGTCAAATGTGGTTGTACCTTTATATTATTGTATATGGTTTTAATATACATAGCTAACACTAATATTATTGCAAAACCTACAAATCGAGAAGTATTCGACTGAGCCGGTTTCTTTATTATAAGAAAACCGGACTATTCGACATTCAAAAAATCAACGTTTTGAAAAAACCGACAACCGTATTATTAAAAAACCGGGTTTTAAAACTGGTTGAAAACCCGAGTTGATCACCCTAGTTAATATTAACCTATTGAACAATAATTTAAAAAAAAATACACAAGAAATTACAAAAAACAAATTTAAGTGAAAGTGTTCACTGCGAAAATTTTGTTGAGCCTCTGGAAGATCTTGTGCCACCAGTTAAAGGTTTGTCAGACTTTCAGATCCATACCCAAGTGTTTGACTTTACTAATTCAGCGAAACATACAATTTATGATTCACATACTTACATGTATTTAATAGATATGACAAACAAAATCCCTATTTGCTGATAATATGCTGAACGAATGAATAAATTATTTCCTTTAATTCTATGTTTTTCGCATAAATTCAATTTTTTATGTACATAAACAAAACACCAAAATGTGAATAAAATATTCAATCCCAGCTAAAAAACGTATGTATGGTCCATATTTTTTTTAATATGAATGTATGTATGTATATAAATATATATGAATTAATGTATGGAGATGTATAGGATTATGTATGCGAAAAGTATTGTTACGTTTAAATTTTATTAAACGTGTGAGTTCTTTTGATTGCTCAAAAATAAAAATAAATAATACACAATTTTTATTTTATTTGTTTGCTACTGTTTTTCCTTTTATTCTTAACGAAGCAAATTATAACTTGTCTTTCTTTACTTAATCACTTCTTATCGTTATTACCCACTTTGAACGAAGTCTTAACTTGACTACTTTCTGATTAGTACTGCCCTGTTCTCGCACATGCTGCCACTTTTTATAGTACAGGAACCGGATCTCGAATGTTCGCCTGATAGGTGCATGATGCCATCTGTATTGTCATTTACTATTGGTAGCCAGATGTTCAAACAGTCCTCTAGCACAATCGGGAAAATTCATGTTGCTGCTTCTAGGCGTTTGTAGATAATTCGATTGGTCGTTATTTTTGAATTTAAAAGTAACGACTCTTATGTTGGCAATGCGGTTTGTACTGGTAGTACAGTGCTCGCACTTTTATTTGCATGTGTGTGTGTCTGTAGCTATGTATACAATTATTGTTGTTGCTATAGTATTTGCACGTAAATATGTGTGTACGTTTAGTGCTTTAGTTAAATACTTCCAGATAGTTCTTTGCTTTAACCCTGTAGGAATATTTTTACGTAACACTGCCGCCCACTTAAGCCTATTCGTCCCGAATAGGCACATTATCCGGCTTTCCATAGTTTGCGATTCGTTCTAAATGTACAACTTTCATTTTTGACCTTGGGCTATTGTGTTTTTGTATTCTGTAGACGACATCGTTTAACCTTTTTACCACCGTATATGGTCCCTCCCAGTGAGTCTGTAGTTTTGGAGACAATCCTATTTTCCGCTGTGGGTTGAAAAGTAGAACCAATTGACCTTCATTAAAGCCTTTAGAATTTGCAGCACGGTCATATCTAACTTTCATCTTATTACTGACCATTTTAATTCGGCTACGGATAAATTCATGTAAATTCATTTAAATTTTCTTGCCTTTGGAAAGGGCCAGTATCTGCTTCATTTGTTAGTGTAGGCTTGACGCCGAACTCTAAATCTCCAGGCAACTTTAACTCAGCTCCAAAAATAATTTTTGCAGGTGTTCGCGATGTTGTGTCATGCACAGCTGACCTGTATGCTAATAGAAACTCCGGAATGTGCTCGTCCCAGTCCTTTTGATGCGTGCTCACCACTTTTCGCAAATATTCTTCTAATGTACGGTTGAACCTCTCTACCATGCCATCAGACTGTGGGTGAAGTGGTGTGGTTCTGGTTTTCTTTATCCCATATCGCTCGCACATGTCTTTAAATATGGCAGACTCAAAATTTCTACCTTGGTCAGAGTGCAGTTCAATAGGAACTCCATAGCGACATACCCAGTTGTTTACAAACGCGTCCACAACCGTTCTGGCTTCCTGGTTGGGTATGGCATAAACTTCTGGCCATTTGCTGAAATAGTCCATCACTACAAGAATATAACGATTCCCAGCGTTGCTGACCGGAAAAGGTCCTGCTACATCCATTGCTATCCTCTCAAAGGGTGCTCCCGAGTTATATTTTTGCAGCAGACCCCGACTTCGTTTTGCTGGACCTTTAGCCTTCATACTTGTTGACATCCAATCCAATAAAAACGCTCTTTTAACTTTTCGAGCGTTTTTGTTACGCCCAGGTGACCACCGCTGGGTCCATTATGGAATTCCTTCAACACATCGCTCCTCTTGGATGTTGGGACCACGATCAGATTGGAAACCGTCTTACCGTCTACACTTTCCCAGACACGATACAAACAACCATTTATCAAATTCAGGCTGTCCCACTGGGCCCAATACGATTTTACCAGTGGACTTTCAGCTGATATCTCATTACGGGTAGGTCTTCTATCCTCCTCTTTAGCCGCTATAATTTTTCCCAGTGCTAGATCTGCCCTTTGCGCCTCTGACCAGTCTTCTTCCGTACCAATTTTTGTAAGCCTGACATCAATGACACATTCCTTCGCCTCGACTTTTGAACAATGTCTGCACTCTAAGCTACAGGGCCGACGTGACAGAGCATCAGCATTATTATGCCTTGCACCCTTTCTGTGCTCAATGCTGAAGTCGTAGCTCTGAAGACGTTCAATCCAGCGTGCTAGCTGCCCTTCAGGATTTTTAAACTGCAGTAGCCACCTGAGCGCAGAATGGTCAGTTCTTAAAGTAAAGTGTTGGCCATACAAGTATTTATGAAAATGCTTAATGCACTCCAACACTGCCAGAAGCTCCCGTCGTGTCACACAGTAGTTCCTCTCAGGTTTCGAAAGTATTCGGCTGTAATAGCCCACTACTTTTTCTGTTCCATTAATCACCTGTGATAACACACCTCCTATTCCATATCCACTTGCATCGCTATCTAGCACAAATTTTTCCCCAGCAACTGGATATGATAAGACTGGTGATGTGCACAATAAATCTTTTAGTGTCTGGAAAGCATTCTCCTGCAATTCACCCCAATCGTATGGTTGCGACTTCTTTGTTAGCTCATGCAAGCTTGCAGCTACGCTGGCAAAATTTGGCACAAAGCGTCTGTAGTATGTGCAAAGGCCCAAAAAGCTGCGCAATTCGTGAAGATTTCTTGGACGAGGCCAGTCCTTTACTGCTCGTATCTTATCTTTATCTGTTGAAATACCATCTGCTGTAACTTTATGGCCCAGATACTTCACCTCTTTCTGGAATAGTGCACACTTTTTGATGCTGAGTTTGAGTCCAGCCGATGATATGCGCTGAAAGACTTCAGTCAGATTTTTAAGGTGTTCATCAAAAGTCTTCCCCATTACAATTATGTCGTCAAGATACACCAAGCATGTTTTCCAGTGCAGTCCTTTTAACACTTGCTCCATGAGCCGCTCGAAAGTAGCCGGAGCATTGCAGAGCCCAAATGGCATAACATTAAACTGCCACAGACCATCGCATGCGCTGAAAGCAGTTTTCTCCTTGTCTTTCTCTGCAATCTCCACCTGCCAATAGCCGCTTTGTAGATCCAATGTGGAGAACCATTTCGTTCCAGCAAGCGTGTCTAAGGTGTCGTCAATTCTTGGTAGCGGGTAACTGTCCTTTTTGGTCACGTCGTTAAGTTTCCTATAATCGACGCAAAATCGAGTACTGCCGTCCTTTTTCTTTACTGACACTACCGGTGAGCTCCAGGGACTTGAAGATGGTTCGATTACACCACACCGCTCCATTTCATTGACGAGCTCTTTTACCTCAGTTCGCTTAGCCAGTGGTATACTTCTGGGTGCCAGTTTTATTGGCCTTGCTTCGCCAGTATTTATTTCGTGTTTCACTATTGCCGTTCTCCCTTGGCTTTTATTCTGCCCGGCAAAAATGCAGGCGTGCCTTTTTAGCAGTTGCTTGGCTTTATTTCTGTCAGGAGGTGATAGCCCTGCTACCCATCGCTCCACATATGCCTGAAATTCTTCACGCTCCCTTGCAGACAAATTGGCAGGTTCTGGCTTTTTATCGCAGTTTATTATTGCCTCTGCTTGAGCACATTGACCTATTTCGGAATTCTTGTTGATGACTTTTTCTTGGCCTGATAAATTTAGTACGCGTATGGGAACCTTTCTTCCATTGCAAGTTCTTACGAGGGCTTTTGCTGTTAATAGCTCTCTCTTAATTTCTGCTGGTTCTACTACCCACAACCGATTGTCCTCACAATCTCCCTCCATTTGTGCCCATATTACTGATTCAGACCGTGGTGGTAATGTCTGATTTTCAATAGCAAGCAGTTTCTTGACGTGCATCTGATTGTCATATCCAACATCAAGCGGTATTTCAACATTACGCCAAATCATCACTTGTTGCCCCATATGCAAGTTGATTCCGTGGTTTATCATAAAATCGGCTCCAATAATAACCTCGTCTACAATATCGGCAACAATAAATACGTGTTTCACACTGATATTGGCAATAGTCACCTTCGCCTCAGTTTTACCATAGACAGTGGCAGGCTCCCCAGTAGCTGTACGTAGTCGTATATTACTTATAGTTTCACATTTCCCCTTCACTACATTGGGCCTGATTATTGACTGTGACGCTCCTGTGTCTATGGTAAGGATGTGCTTTTCACCGTTGATGTATCCGCATGCAGTAAGGTTGCTATTTTTCTGTTGCATCACTGATATGAAGATTGTGGGGCCGTCGTTTGTGGGAGCTAGCTCTTGCCCCTTAGTGCTAGCTCGTTTTAGTTTAACGGGGACTCTTGTGTTGTTTGTTGGTACACCCGTTTACTGTTCCTTGATGGCGAAACAGATCTGGCTCTCTTTCTTGGCGCCTTGCAGTTGCGCTGGTAATGACCAACTTTGCCGCAGTTATAGCACTTATTATTAACTTTTTGCTCTTTCTCCGCCAATGCTTGTCTCACGGCCTCCTTAATGCTAGAGACTAGACTATTATCATTTTCGGCAAGTACTTCCACGTTCTGTACCTTGCACACCTGTGGCTTCAAAATCAGTCTAGCAGTCTCCTGAGTTAGTGCAAATGAAACCATTTCTGCGAAGGTTGCCTTTTGCGTAGTACACACTGCAAGTTTGATATCAGGGTCGCGGATGCCATTAACAAACGCCTCCGTTTTGACATGATCCAGGAATGGATGGTTTTCGCCTGGATACGTAAGCTGCACCAACCGCTCGATTTCCATTGCGAAATCTTGTAGAGACTCATTGGGTTTTTGTCCTCTACATCGCAATTCCATGCGGTATATGTCACGCTTGTGCTCACCGCCATATTTGCGTTGCAGTGCCGCCATTATGTCATCAAAACTGTTTCTGCAGCCTACTGGCACAGTTTCGAGAACTTCTGCTGCCGCACCTTTTAAGGCCAAAACTAGCTCTATGGCCTTTTCTTCACTGTCCCATCCATTTCTGTTAGCCACTGTTTCGAACTGAAATTGGAAGATGTTCAGTGGTGCACTGCCATCGAAACAAGGCGTCTTTATCCTGCTGGAAACCTCTGGAGCAAATCGCACTGGTCCGCCTTGGCACTGGAGATTGACGATTTTTGCTTCCAGCTCGTGCAATTTCTCGTCTACATCTTTCACTTGTACTGCCACGCCACCAATTTCTAAGCTATGGACTTTATTCTCCAGCTCCGATATTTTCTCGTCAAACTTGCTGACTTGTACTTCAATGCCATCTACTCTTCTATATAAGGCCTCAGAAATTTCTTGAAGTTTCTCGTTTGTGGCCTTAACTTCAGCTAAAACTCTCTCGTTGTTGGCTTTAGAAGTTTCTTGAAAATCAGCCTTCATAGCTCTAGAAGACTCCAGAATTTCAGCCTTCATTGCTCTAGAAGACTCCTGAAGTCTCTCATCCATTTGGCCTAGAAGTTTGTCATTGTTTGCCTCCATTTTCTCTATCATGGTGGCCAACATTGCGCTGATGTCTGTACTGGTTGCTGCTGCACGAGTACATACCTCAATTTCTTCTTTTTCATCGAACTCATAGGTTTCTATGTCGATGTTGCGCCGCTGAAATTCGTCTATTAACCTCTTTTGAAGTTCGACCTTGTTACCAGTTGTTGACAAGTCCAGATTGTTCAACTCTTTCTTGAGTTGCTCCACCTTAAGCTCTTGAAATTTCATTCTTCCTCGTATTACAAATTAATTATTTTTAATTAATTTATTATTTTTATTTTAATTTTGCAATCCCACTTCTGACACCAAATGTTGCGTTTAAATTTTATTAAACGTGTGAGTTCTTTTGATTGCTCAAAAATAAAAATAAATAATACACAATTTTTATTTTATTTGTTTGCTACTGTTTTTCCTTTTATTCTTAACGAAGCAAATTATAACTTGTCTTTCTTTACTTAATCACTTCTTATCGTTATTACCCACTTTGAACGAAGTCTTAACTTGACTACTTTCTGATTAGTACTGCCCTGTTCTCGCACATGCTGCCACTTTTTATAGTACAGGAACCGGATCTCGAATGTTCGCCTGATAGGTGCATGATGCCATCTGTATTGTCATTTACTATTGGTAGCCAGATGTTCAAACAGTCCTCTAGCACAATCGGGAAAATTCATGTTGCTGCTTCTAGGCGTTTGTAGATAATTCGATTGGTCGTTATTTTTGAATTTAAAAGTAACGACTCTTATGTTGGCAATGCGGTTTGTACTGGTAGTACAGTGCTCGCACTTTTATTTGCATGTGTGTGTGTCTGTAGCTATGTATACAATTATTGTTGTTGCTATAGTATTTGCACGTAAATATGTGTGTACGTTTAGTGCTTTAGTTAAATACTTCCAGATAGTTCTTTGCTTTAACCCTGTAGGAATATTTTTACGTAACAGTATTATACAGTGTACTATCTCTTAAGCGGACACGTAAGGGACTGAAAAATTTGTCCGCTACTGAGAAAATTACAAAAAGAGCAAATAATAATTTGTAATTTATTTATCTTTAAACAATTTTATTTCCAAAACAAGAACATATACATAAATATTAGATAAAGTAAACATAATTGTCATTAACATTTTAGCGAGTATCGTTGGATGGTATCAAACGGATTTAAAAAACTCAAAAATTTTAGTTTGACGTATTTTTCCTTTAATTTCATTATCTTGGAGATGTAATTGAAGATCAGTAAAGGTACCAACAGACGACATGTTTTTCACATTTGCTTAATTCACAACAATCTTTATCGTGTATTTGTGTATCAAATACACTTTTGGTTTTTTAATTGTGAACACCCTCTGTGTTGTGTATTAATGTATTTCGTATTTTAAATGAAAAAAGAAGAACAAGCTACCCAGCTAAAAAAATATGTATGGAGCATATATGATATCCCATATATGGTTCGGATCCGAAAAATGAGGGTATATGGGCATATATGATTGTATATATTCATACATTTTCATAGATGTATGTGCATATATTCCCTCTACAGTATGCAAAGTTCATATTCATATTTTCTTGATTCACAAAAGCTCACTGCTGTACAATAATTTAATATATGTACTAAAATTACTTTTTTTAAATTTTGAACAGAGAGGTTATATTTAATGAAACATTTGTTTGGACAAATAATGAAAAACGCACTAAAAGTCATTTCATTCCTCATTTTAAGTCAAAAGGTTCAATTATTTAAAAAACACAAAACTCATATTCGTACATAAAATTTAATTTAAGAAATCAGATTAAAAACTAATGCAATTAATTATAAAAGAAAAAATAATCGTCTAACAATAGTTTTCAATATAATGTTTCGCAGTTATATGAACTTTGTTTCTTATCTAGAGAATTCTGTTATTTTCTATAAAATTAATGACTGATTATTTGATATATTTAATGGGGCCAAAATGTATAAAATCATAAAAGAATGGTTTTTTTAACAAAGTTTTAATTTTTTAAACGTTAAAGGTATGCATGTAAACTTTGCATATCGTATGTATTTTCTAATGGATTTTCAATTCACCAGTGATAAAATACCAAGCTTTTTTGATTTCAAAAACGATCTTATATATTAAATTTTATTTTTATATATGGATCCACATATGAAGAGCTTTATAATGAAATTTCCACATATGAACTCATATATTATAATACATTTCATATATTAGTCCATATATCAATTCATATATAATACTTTTCGCATGTATAATCCCATATATTTTCATACATGAATTCATACATACTCATATATAATTATATACATTCATATATTAAAAATATATGGACCATATATAATTTTTTTAGCTGGGTACATACAAATTCTCTCAGAGAGCCTCTCTTTGAATACAACATTTTAAAAACATATGAAATAAAAGTGTAATAGTGTATTTAATTTTTGTATGAAAATTTCATACAACAAATGTTACACTCTTTAATATGATAATACAATCGATACAGAGATACAAGGGGTTTTGTGAATTAAGCAATTGTATGTGCCAGAATTTACATATGTAAACGAAAACATGTCGTGTGTTACCTTTAAAACATTGCTTGTGTAAAAAACATGACAAAAACATAAGACATTATTTGAAATAGAGCGTGCTCTATTTTCTTATGTTGAACATACAGCTCCAAATGTCTATGTCATACGAACAAATTCGTCGGCGGTTGATTATGTGCACTATCATTAGCCGTCTGAATGAAGTATTTTGCAAGACAAATTAATTATATATTTTTTTTTTAATTTAACGTTGTCGTTTTATTAAAATAAGTCCGAAAATGTATAGATTTTTAGATACAACCTCAACTTCTTGTTTAAAGAAGAAAAAATTAAAATAGCAAATTTGCGTCGCCAGTACTACAGCGACGGAACCAAAAATATTTCGACGGCTGCAAGCCATTTATAAAACAAACTACGTGTATATTTATGTACTGAAAAAGAAGAAGTGATACTACATGTACGTTTGTGACCAAAAATTATAAACCTTATGTAAATTAACCAATATTGACAAGCATAAAGAAAAACATACGAGTCGAAAACTTAAAAAACACATGTAAAAAACATGTCGTCTGTTGGTACCTTAAGCAATTGAATAACAACAACAACAACATCTAAACGAATATGAAAAAGAGTAAACGAAAAATATGGTATCCCAGCTAAAAAAATTATATATGGTCCATATATTTTTAATATATGAATGTATATAACTAAATATGAGTATGTATGAATTCATGTATGGAAATTTATGGGATTATACATGGCAAAATTGTTATAATAATATGATATAATATATGGACACATATATGAAATGTAGTATAATCAGTGATGCCAACTTTTTTGGCTCTAAAAGCACATCAAAATTTGGAAAGAGCACAAAAAGCGTAATTTTGAGATCCGACGAGCGTAAAAAGCACTAACGTGAAAAACGAGCTTGATGTTTAATATTTTCTAAGCTATTATCTATTTCGGCAATGATATCAGTATCCTTAATGAAATATATCAGACGAAAAAGCTATGCTTTACACTGAAAAAATAAAAAACATCAAGTTTTTATTAAAGTAATTTTAAGAAATACACAAATTACTTAAAAGCACTACTTTGCGCTATTTCTCAGTTTGGCACTAACGCTCAAAATTTGGCGTTTTGAGTCTTCAAAAAGCACTAAAAATAGTGCCAAAAGCACCAAGTTGGCATCGCTGATTATAATACACGAGCTCATATATGAAAATTTAATTATGAAGTTCCCCAGCTAAAAAAAATATGTATATGTATATGATATCCCATATATGGTTCGGATCCGAAAAATTAGGGTATATGGGCATGATTGTATATATTCATACATTTTCATACATGTATGTGCATATATTCCCTCTACAGTATGCAAAGTTCATATTCATACTTTCTTGATTCACAAAAGCTCACTGCTGTGCAATAATTTAAAATTACTTTTTTTAAATTTTGAACAGAGAGGTTGATTTAATGAAACATTTGTTTGGACAAATAATCAAAAAAGTCAATTCATTCCTCATTTTAAGTCGAAAGGTGAATCAATTATTTAAAAAACACAAAAATCATATTGGTACATAAAATTTAATTTAAGAAATCAGATTAAAAACTAATGCAATTAATAATAAATGAAAAAAAAAATACGTCTAACAATAGTTTTCAATATAATTTTTTGCAGTAATATGAACTTTGTTTCTTATCTAGAGAATTTTGTTATTTTCTATAAAATTAATGACTGGATTATCCTTTTGATTATTTGATATATTAAATGTGGCCACAATATATAAAATCATACAAGAATGATTTTTTTTGCTACACGAGATTTAATTTTTTAAACCTTGAGGCTTTACACATATAAACTTTGCATACCGTATGTATTTTCTAACAGACTTCAAATTCACCAGTGATAAAAAAGAGAGAAAAATATCGAGTTGATAAAATTCATGCTTTTTTAATTGCAAATGCGATCTTATGTGAGATATCATGTATACATACATTCTTATATGGCTCCATATATTAAATCGTATTTCTATATATGGATCCACATATCAAGAGCTTTATAATTAATTTTCCATATATGAGCTCGTATATTATAATACATTTCATATATTAGTGCATATATTAGTTCATATATAATAGTTTTGCCATGTATAATCCCATATATTTCCATATATGAATTCATACATATTCATATATAGTTATATACATTCATGTATTAAAAATATATGGACCATATATAATTTTTTTAGCTGGGTCTTCATATCTGGATCCATATATATATATATATATGGATCCATAGATAAATATATATATGGGCCAACCGGAATATATATTAAGCAGCGTGAAAAAATGACGAATAATTTTTTTTAAATTTTTCTATTAAGGTTTAGGGGTCGCTACCAGCCCCCGAACTTTGGTGTTTTTGAAAAAGCTTGATGCCTTTATAACTTTTTCCACGTGCGTGTGTATTAAAAAATTAAAAAAATTATAAATTTTTTTCACACTATTATTGAATGAGGATTTGTAAAAAAAAGTTGTGGTTAATTTTTGTCAGAATTGCTTTTTAAGAGGATTTCGTACTCTAGTCCGTCTTTCGGTTTCTACACGAAAATTAATGAAAAAAATTCAAAACGTTAAATATGACGATATTTGTTTACATCCGTCTTTAATCTAAAGGAAATGATAACAAACGAACCGTAGCCGAAAAAAAATTCCCTCCCAACCACTCATTTTAATTGTTCATTTATATTTTTGAACTTTTCAAAAAATTTTGAACTTCAAAATCATGTTTTTTCTTCGCAATAATGTGGTGAACACCGCCAATTATTCAAAAACTATGGCAACATCAGAAAGAGAAAGAGTGTTGAAAATTCAGAGAATAAGAAAATCCGCAATGAAAATAAAATATATTTTAATTTTATTTCGTTCCGCACTGCGGTTTTTTACTTCAAAATCGTATGAAAAACCGCACCGCAATAAATAATCGCTACATTGTGTTCAGACTCTAAGGCCCGTGAAAAAAATGATTTGTTTAAAATTTTTCTATTAACGTTTAGGTGTCGCTACCGGTTCCCGAACTTTGGTGTATAGGAAGAAGGTCTTTGCATTTATTTACATATTTTTCCATCTGGGTGTGTTTTTAAAAAAATTATTTTATGCACGACATTAAAGAAAAGTGTTGAAAATATTGCTTTACATTTAAATACTTTTGCTAATAATAACAAACCTAACATAAGTAGGCTTTTGAATTTGTATGTAACATAGCATGCTTTGATTTTTATATTATAAGCTTATGGCGTGAAAATTATTTTTTGTCATTCATCAATAAATCTTTAAATCGGTTAGCAGTTTTACGGGTTTTATTTAAAAATCTTTTTCTGAGACGATTTATCAACTTTTATCCAATTGCCCTTCCGATTGTAATTGTAAATTAATTAACAAGGTATAATGATTGACAATTCTGATTGATATTAGATATAATCTGTACATGTTAAGGCATAGTCCTCTAAAACTTTAAAGCAGTGTCGCGAATATAATTTGTAAAATATTTACAACAAATAAGTTACTTAACAACTTTGCAATTGATTTTATACTTAAACAGGTAAGTTATAAAAAATTTATAATATTGAAGCAATAAAAAAAATTATTTAATTAAATATGTTTGTACTGTTTAAGCAAGTCAGCTGCTGCCGAATAATTTTTTAACATATAATGACTTCTAGTTCATCGACATTGACAACCCGAAAAATCACTAAAATATGGCTAATCGGGCAGGTACCAGCAGAGCTATGCAAAACCAAACTTCCTACAAAAAAAGAGGTATTAAGTCTCCTTTTTTACTACAAAATCTACAACAAGCTAACCATAAGAGGATGTTGCACCTCAACTGCAAATGATGTTTTGGCTATATGGGAAATGGCCGCAATACCAACACAAACAAAAAACCAAGTAGTAGATAAAATTGGAATATTATTTAATTCTTGGCAAAAACTTAAAAAAATATAAGGAAAACAAAGCGAAGCACTCAGAAGGTTTAATAAAAAAGAACAAAACTGGGCAACTACGTTGGAAAGCCTTTTTGATATTGCTCACGCTAATGCCTTAAACATGATCGTAATACAGGAGGATAAAGATTTTTTATATGCTCAGAGACAGGTAAGTCATGGCAAAATTGGTAATGTGGACTCAACACTCTTAAGAATGAATGCGAAATACGAAAAATGGTGCAAACGAATGATGGAGCGTGAGAAGAATTTTACTGATAATATTAACAAGCGAAGTCGCATTCATCTATCGTCTTCGTCAAGTGATGATGACCATTCATTATCTACTTTGAATGGTTCCGAATCAGTGGCAAAAAAAAAGATGTATAGAGGTAGAAAACAAATTTTAAATGCTAATTTAGCTGTAAGTCTTGGCGTTACAAAATTAAGTAATCGTAAAGCTGCAGTTGTTTTGACAGAAACAGGTAATGTTTTTTTGTTTGGTGGCGATCCTTCGGAGTATAATATAAACACTTCTTCTATTCGTCGACAACGAATTGTCTGTCGAGAATATATGGCCGAGTCTTTAAGAAGTAAGTTTAAGCCTGATGTTCCACTTACTATTCACTGGGATGGAAAAATGTTAGAAGATATCAGCGGAAGTGAAATCGTAGAACGTCTTCCAATTTTGGTGTCTGGGGGTTGGTTGATAAACTTCTCGCAGTGCCAAAATTATCTGCTGGAACAGGAGTTGCAGCTGCGTCGGCTGTTTTTGATACATTGCTAGAATGGAATCTTTGCAAAAAAAAGTCACATGCATGCGCTTTGATACAACTGCCACAAATAATGGAAGAAGAAATGGTGCGTGTATTTTGTTAGAGCAATAGATGAATAAAGATATGCTTTGGCTGGCGTGTCGTCATCACATCCTGGAAATAATGCTTGAAGCTGTGTTTCGCCAAGCACTTGGTACTTCAACTGGGCCTGAAACATTGATATTTAAAAGATTCAAATTAGCCTGGAACAAAATTAATCGGAAAAACTTTAAATCAGGAATTTCTGATCTTTTTGTTTTGAAAAATGTTAAAAATATTATTGACGACACCAATTGTTTCTTGCAAAAACAGTTAAACGAGTTTCATTAATATTCTTAGGAGGTATTCCTGGAACTGGAATGTTTTTTAGAGCACCTGGAGGTCTTCACCGAGCTAGATGGATGGCTAAAGCCATTTGTTGTTTGAAGATTTATTTATTTAGAAATGAATTCAAGCTAACTGAAAGCGACGCAATTCGAGATGTTTGTATATTTGTAGTAAGAATTTACGTAAAGTATTGGTTTGTAGCCCCATCAGCAGTTTGTGCGCCAAGAAATGATCTTCAGCTTTTAAAGGACCTAAAATATTATTAAGAAGTAAATGAGTTGATTGGAACTCCAGCCATTAAAAAAATGCTTGGTCGTCTTTGGTACTTATCAGAAGAGCTTATTGCATTCGCCTTATTTGACGATGAAGTTTCTGTTGATACAAAAAAAAAATGGTGGCCGCTTTAGATGTTGAAGGGCCGGAAAGCTCTTTAAAACGAATAACATTAGATGCCAGCGTAATTAATAGCAAGCAATTAGAAGATTTCGTTTCTAAAAAAAACTCTTAGATTTTTTAGCATTACCGGCATATCATCGAATTTCTTAAAGAAAAATGTTGAAGATTGGAAGGAAGATGATGTTTACGTAAATGGCAGAGAGATAGTTCGTTCAATGAGAGTTGTTAACGATATAGCAGAACGAGGTGTAGCATTCATGCAGGAATATAATAAACTACGTACCAAGAATGAACAGCAGAAGCGGTTTTTATTGTTCTTGGTGAAAAACTATAGACAAAAATACGCAAATTCGAATAAATCAACTTTGCTCCAATAATTATTTGTTAATAAATATGCAAAACTTATAAATTCTGTAAAGGTAAACAAATATTTTATGTTAATTAACAAAAATTTTAAAAGTTGACTGAATTTCTTTTTTATTTTACGTTAAAGCATAGTTATTTTTTAAACTATTTTTTTAATTATTATATACTTTAGTTTCATTAAACACATGTAATCTATTCGTAGATTTTTATTTAAATATGTATGTACCCAGCTAAAAAAATTATATATGGTCCATATATTTTTAATATATGAATGTATATATATATGAATATGTATGAATTCATGTATAGAAATGTATGGGATTATACATGCGAAAAGTATTATATATGAATTGATATATGGACTAATATATGAAATGTATTATAATATATGAGCTCATATATGCGGATCCATAGATCCATAGAAATAAGATGTAATATATGGCGCCATATAAAAATGTATGCATACATGATATCTTACATAAGATCGCATTTGCAATCAAAAAAGCTTGAATTTTTTCAATTCCATCTTTTTCTCTCTTTTTTATCACTGGTGAATTGGAAGTCTATTCAAAGTTTATATGCGTAGAGCCTCAAGGTTTAAAAAATAAAAACTCGTGTGATAAAAAAAATCATTCTTATAGGATTTTATATATTCTGTACCTATTTAATAAATCAAATAATCAAAAAGACAATTCAGTCATTAAATTATTATTAATTTTAAAAAAGTAACGGAATCCTCAGATATATTAAGAAACAAAGTTCATATAAATGGATTATTTTTTCTTTTATAATTGCACTAGATTTTAATCTGATTTTTTAAATTATATGTTGTTTACGAACGTGTGTTTTGTGTTTTTTTAATAATTGACTCATATTTTTTCTTAAAATGTCGAATGAAATGTCTTTTAGTTTGTTTTGAATTATTTTTTTTTCGAACAAATGTTTCATTAAACACAACCTCCACGAAATCTTACAAAAAATAACTTTAATAATTTAATTTATTGCACAGCAGTGCGCATTTTTAATTAATATGAACTTTGCATACTATATAGGGAATACACATTCATGTATGAAAATGTATGAATATTTATGATCATATATGTCCATATACCCTCATTTTTCAGATCCGAACCATATATGGGATATCATATATGCTCCATACATATTTTTTTAGCTGGGTATAATATTAATTAATTTTGAAATAAATCTTTTTAAAAAATGCTGGCAATATGCAAACTAAAAATATAAATGAACAATTAAAATGAGGGGTTGGGAGGGAATTTTTTTCGGCTACGGTTCGTTTGTTATCATTTCCATTAGATTAAAGACGAATGTAAACAAATATCGTCATATTTAACGTTTTGAATTTTTTTTTCATTAATTTTCGTTTAGAAACCGAAAGACGGTTATCACTTGTGAATTGGAAATCCATTAGAAAATACATACGGTATACAAAGTTTATATGCATACCCCCAACGTTTAAACTAGAAAAACTTTTGTTACAAAAAAAAACCATTGTTGAATGATTTTATACATTGTGACCCCATTTAATATATCAAATAATCAAAAGCATAATCCAGTCATTAATTTTATAGAAAAGAATATCAAAAAATATATATACAGAATAATATAAAAAACAGAATTCTCTAGATAAGAAACAAAGTTCATATTACTGCAAAAAATTATATTGAAAACAATTGTTAGTATCAAAACGGATTATTTTTTCTGTTATAATTAATTGCATTAGTTTTTAGGGCCATTATTATGTCGTCAAGTCAAAGTTCCGGATAGTTAATCTTAACTTTAGCAAAACTGAGCTGTAAAGTGACCGTTAAAATTTGTCCATTATTACAACTGTCCGATAAAATAAATAATACAGTTTTTGTTTGGTGGTAACATTTCTGTGGATTTTGTGGATAAAATTTACTTGTTAAACATTTTTTATTGTTTTTACTGAAACTTTAGTGGTACTGCATTGCTCATCTATGGTAAATGCCTTTACTTTTACTTTTTAATTTTTAATTCCTGTTGTTCATCGTTTAGTTGTTGCTTTTCTTGTTGCTGTGTACGCATTGCAATTAAAATAAATTCAGTAAAGTGCGACTTTGACTCGCGCACATTCGGTTTTGATAATTTTTTTTTTTATTTAGCTTCCTTCCTTTTTTAAGTTTTTTCAGTTTAAACGATTTTTTTCAGTTTTATCGCTTTTTTCTCGTTTTGGGGTTTTTTCTCTCTTTGGGTTTTTTTAATTTTCGCAATCTTTTTCATTTTGGCGATTTTTTCATTTTGGCGATTTTTTTCAGTTTTTTGAGGTTTTTTTATTTAGGCGATTTTTTCATTTTGGCGATTTTTCCGGTTTTTCGCTATTTATTTTAGTCCTAGATATTTTTTTAATTTGGTGCTTTTTTTCGTTTTGGCGATTTTTTTGTTTTTGTCGATTTTTTTATATTTGGCGATTTTATATTTTTCTGATTTTTTAGTTTTACCGTTTTTGAAAATTTCAAGAGTTTTGCTCTTACGGTTTCCAAGATACAGCAAGTTGTCAAAATTACAAAGTCAAAATTGCATTAACTGATGGAACACCCATGGATTTAAATTTAGTGTTAATTGTTGTAGTCTGTATAAAAATACACTAACTTTTAAAATTTCAAGTGCATATATCTACATACAATTGCATGTATATTACATGGGATTTTTACATTTTTCGTTGTTTGTTTTGGAACACCCTTTAGTTTTTAACTCTCATGTATTTGTTGTTGTAGTGGCCAAATGTCTACACATTGTGCCCAAATTTCAAGTCCGTAGCTCTTACGGTTCAGTTTCACCTTTGGTGTACGGAAATATACAGAAAAATAACCGGCGGCAGCGCACCGTCGGCTTCGAGCCGGTCGACTTGTTTCTCTGCTTGGTATTGCTTCTTTCAAACACTAATACACTCATACATAGCTCACACCGATTTGACAATGCAAAGAAATCTCAGCAAAGAAATCAAAGTCAAAAGATTTTTACCCCCTAGCGTATAGATGTTTACACATCAAAAAGTAATTTTAGTAATTAAATTTATTGGACAGCAGTTCGCTTTTGTAAATCGAGAGTGTATGAATATGAACTTCCCACATAAAAAATATGTATGGAGCATATATGATATGGTATATGGACATATATGATAATATATTTACATATATTCATACATTTACATACATGAATGTGTATTCCCTATATAGTATGCAAAGTTCATATTGATTCAAAAAGCGCACTGCTGTGCAATAAATTAGATACAGAAAGGTTGTGTTTAATGAAACATTTGTTCGAACAAAATAATTCGTTACGAACTAAAAGACATTTCATTCGACATTTTAAGAGAAAATGTGAATCGATTATTAAAAAACACAAAACACACATTTGTACACGACATATAATTTAAGAAATCAAATTATAAACTAATGCTATTATAAAAGAAAAATTAATCCATTTTGATACCAACACTAGTTTTTAATATTATTTTTGGGTAGTTATATAATTTTGTTTCTTAAATATATCTGAGAATTCCGTTAATTTTTATAAAATTAATGACTGAATTATCTTTTTGATTATTTGATTTATTAAATAGACCCACAATATATAAAATCCTACAAGAATGATTTTTTGTTGTTGCACGAGTTTTTATTTTTTAAATCTTGAGGGTGTACGCATATAAAATTTTTTTCTAACAAACTTTCAATTCACGAGTTATTAAAAAGATAGAAAAAGATCGAATTAATAAATGCAAGCTTTTTGATTGCAAAAATGATTTTATGTGAGATATCATATATGCATACATTTTTAAATGGCTCCGTAGATTACATCTTATTTCTAGGTATGGATCAATATACGAAGAGCCTCATAATTAAATTTCCATATATGGCTAATGTATTATAATACGTTTCATATATTAGTCCATATATCAATTCATATATAATATTTTTGCCATGTGTAATCCCATACATTTCCATACATGAATTCATACATATTCATATATAGTTATATACATTCATATATTAAAAATATATGGACCATATATAATTTTTTTATATATGCCCATATTCACGCATTTTTCGGATCCGAACCATATATGGGATATATGGTGGGTAATTACTTTTTTTTGAACAAATGTTTCGTTAAATACAACCTCTCTTTACTCAATCTTACAAAAAAGTAATTTTACTAATTCAACTTATTGCACAGCCGTGTGCTTTGTTGAATCAATATGAACTTTGCATACTATCGCAGTTGGCCAAATCATCGCAGACGACATCGTCTTCGACATGTATGATATGACGCTTGTCGATCAGGGGGCAAATCACGGCATCCGATACGACTCGTAATTTAAAAATATTTCCATATAAACTCTATTGAAATATTTTTAAATTACGAGTCGTATCGGATGCCGTGATTTACCCCCAGGTTTTCTAATCGACAATTTAAAGGAAATCGTCGTTCATGACTCTCTGAGCTACAATATCGCTTATTTTATCTTCAATAAAGCTGTGTTGACGAAAATCTGAGCGATAGTGTCATACATTTTGTCAGTTTGACAGTGTCCTAAGTTTTGTCTTCAATAAGACTTTGTTGAGAACAATCTGAGCGACATTGTCGCTCATCTCATCTTGTATGACCTCGTCGCCATTTGTATGAAAATTTTGTTGACGATTTGTATGGAGATTTCTTCAACATGTCTTGTACGACTTATCATTGCCTTGTACTCGTCGTCAAAGATGTCTTAAAGACGTGGCCAACTGGGATATAGGAAATATATGCACATACATGTATGAAAATTTGTGAATATATATTATCATATATGTCCATATACTATCTAGTCAGTAGTATCAACGTCAGTAGTTGCTTTTCAATGACACGTACATGTTAAACTTCCATAGCAAAAAGCATTGCATGGGTTATAATTCGTCAGTAGTAGGCGATAAAGTCATTAGTGAATCACTACTGATTCACTAGTAACATTTCCTACAGGTTATCTACATACATGTGTATATATGTATGTACATATTATGTGCGCATATGTGCTTACCCAGCATACCACACAATAATCAAACTTCAATAAAACTTGAGAATAAGCTTATAAAAATAGTGAATTTTAAGCTTTTCATAATTTCGTTTATAAAATATGAATTCACAAACAATTTTTAACAATGTTTGAAGAACTCTTATCATACACAACTTTTTCTAAAGTATGCTTATAAACGACATACATACATACATATTTATATTGAACAACACAATAACTATCAGAATTGAAAAAAAAACAGTTTAATTAAATTTATAAAAAAGGTCGAAAAATTAGATACCAAAAAATTATATAAAATAATTTTATATTTGTTATTCTTTTTCAAGCTTGTGGCTTGTAAGCTTATTATAATATATTTCTCAAGCCATTTGGTATACTGGGTATTTAAATACATACATACAGTATATCAAGTAATTGTTTTGACATAGTTAAAATCGTTGTAAATTTTGACTTTTATCGTAAATATTTTTTACTTTTTTTGATTATGAATTTTTTTGTAGTAGATTTCATTTTATTTACATTTAAGTGCAAAAATAGTCGTAAGTTATAAGCAAAATTAAAAATAAGAACATAAAAATTATATGAAAACCAAAAAAAACTCAAAAATTTCTTTGTCAAGAAAATGTTTTTGCATCCTTGTATTATATAGTAAGAAAATAGGAAAGATTGCAAGGTGTACAAAAATAAATATTTTTTGTGGCCTCCATTGGCATCAAATAGGTTTGTAAGACGACTTCTCATAAAATAATTTATTTTTCCAAATATTCCGCTGAAATTTCTCACTTTCCCCTCGTATTACTGTTCTTAACTCCATTTAGTTCTTGAAATACCATTCCGAAACACTATTTTTCAATTAAACCCATAAATTTTGAATAGGCTATAGATCTGGACATTGAGATGGGAGTATCCACAGCTTTACCGCAATTGAAAAGATACCATGTTCTTGCCGAAAGTGCCTCATGTTTGAAGTCAATACCTTAATAAAAATTGAAAACTTGCATATTTACTAGCCATAAAGCCAACCTTACTCGCGCTGTCAACCAGAAACCATTTCAACGTGTTGATGTACCGCTCAGTAGCAGTTTCCCATGAGACAAAGGCAAGTGCTCAAAATAATCGACTGTTCTTCAAGAACTGGTCCGAAATCCCAGCTTCTTAGATTGCAGCATAAAGAACAACAATTGCCTTTTGCGATAACGCATACTTCCAAGCTTGATGGCTACTAGGATAATGTGATTTTCTGCACCGAAACCAAACTTCTGCTCTATTAGAATGACGGATGTAACAAAGTATGGAGAAAAAATCTTTAAAAATATAGGAAAGTGAAACCATATACCCAACTGTAAAATTAAAAAAAGTTTGGTTGATGGATTGGGGGTATATATACACATTTATATATGTATATGCTGTAAAAGGTGGCATAAATTTTTTTATTGAGAATATCATGAATGGGGGGCAGTACCTCAATATATTGAAGTATTTTTTTGGATGACAGCTCGAGTAAGTTTGGGTTAATTGCTGGTAAATATGGAAGTTTTAAATTTTTATTAATGTATTGACCTCAAACATGAGGCACTTTGGGTATGAACATTGTGTCTATTCAATTGCGGTAAAGATGTGGATACTCCATCTCAAGGTCCAGATCTATACCCTATTAAAATTTATGGGTTTATTTGAAAAATAGTGTTTCGAAATGGTATTTTAAGAACTAAATTGAGTTAAGAACAGTAATACGAGGGGAAAGTGAGAAATTTCAGAGGAATATTTGGGAAAGAAAATTTTTTTCCATGTGAAGTTGTTTTACAAGCCGGTTTGATGCCAATGTCGGCCTCAAAAAATATTTATTTTTGTACACCTTAAAATTTTTTATATTTTTTACTATATAATACAAGGATGTAAAAACATTCTCTTGACAAAGAAATTTTTGAGTTTTTTTGGTTTTCATGTAATTTTTATGCTCTCATTTTTAATTTTGCTTATAACTTACGACTATTTGTGCACTTAAATGTAAATAAAATGAAATCTACTACGAAAAATTTCATAATGCAAAAAAGGAAAAAATATTTACGATAAAAGTCAAAATTTACAACGATTGTAACTATGTCAAAACAAATACTTGACATACTGTATGTATAATTTAGAATTCTGATAATTCGTATGAGCTATTTTTAACCCGACTAAAAAAATGGGTGTTATAAGTTTGTAGTGTGTGTCTGTGTATCTGTGTGTCTGTCCGTGTCCACGTACAGGCCAAACGGCTGGACCGATTTTCATTTAGTTTTTTCTGTTTGAAAGATGACTTGATCGAGAGGGTTCTTATCTATGTTTGAAGAAAATCGGTCCAACCTTTTAGAAGATACAACACCTTTTCTGAAAAAAGTCAGGAGTTTTTAAAATTTTTAATTTTGTTATTATTAATTACACGAGTAGTATTTTCAATTTAACGAGATTTAATTTTATCATTTTATTTTATTTTCAGCTGAAGTAATTGAAATTTATATGCTGGCGGTTAAGCATTATCTACTCGTATATCCCTTTCAGACCTGAGGTTAAACTCCTGCGTATTTTTTCACAATATTTGAAATATATGGTCTCGACATCCTATGAAACTATAATCAATGTTAAGGTTTTACCGTTTTTATATCCTTCAAGGATTTTCAGGACATGCAATTATACATTCGGTAAATTTTTTTTCTAAAACGCATTTTTATTGCATTAAATGACTACCATTGGTTTAAATGGCTACTTCACTATTTGTTAGCGATAAGTACTTTTGTAATTCAAACCATAACTTTCTTCTGCGGGTCATTTTGGCAAAATTTAAATGTTATACAAGAATTTTGCAATAATTCAAGTAACGGTAAATAAAACAGTGCAACAATGTGAGAAACAAATATAAAGAACAATCAGAGTAATCGAAACATGCCAGCCCATTTGACATTGGTGAAATAGAAACGAAAATACTGAGCCCGAAACTCACCCGCACAATCGATGCATCAGGGTCTGAAAGTCTACTCTGAAGTCTGAAGGTCTACTCGTACATATTTCATTGGTGCTTTGTCAAATCATCAATAGACTTCAACCACATATTTTCAGCTGAAATACTTAAAATGTTACATTTTTCCGTTTTTAACATGATCGAGTCCATCGCATTCAATATTTTGGAAAAAATTAATCACGTTTCCAGTTTTGCCGGAATCGAGATTCAATTTTACACAGACGAACCTTTAAAATTATCCAAAATTACACAAAAAAATTGTGTTTCATAACAAGTAAAGCTTTTTATATAAGAACATGTATCTAGTGACTTTTTTACTATTTGTTTTTTCAGCGTGAATTTTTTCAGTGGTTCGTAACTTGTGGCAAATTCCAAAAATGCTTAGTAAGGTTTGTCATTTCACCATGAATACACTAAGAAACGAACAACACTTTCTCAAATCATTGAATTTTATTATCAAAATTCGTGCTGTGTGAGAATTGTGTTTCGTAAATGATGTCCATTTTATGGATGTCATAATCGATTTACCTTTTAACGATATGTCAACAACTAAACATTTTATTTTCGGTAATTACAGCGCTGTATAAGAGAGTGATTTGTAAAAAATAACACGACATGAATCTCTGAAGCATTTCAGCACCTTTTTTTATCTGATTTGTTTTTCCGGCCTCCTGTTACCAAATGAAAAAAATTTTCATGTAACTAATTTTGTGGAAAAATGCTTAATGTAAATTTAAATTTACTTTATGCAATATATTGCAATTTTTAATTCCAATATTTTATTTTCAACATATGTTTGGTTGATTCAAAATGGTCCGCTCAATATTGTCCTTTACCTTCATACGCAAAAATATTGACACGATGGTACCAGACAACAATTTATTCTTCATGTAAGTTTTTGTTAATTTTAATTTGCTGGAAAGTTTTTCTACTGAACAGTTCAAAAATAAAAGAAAAAACCTCCAAGACAAGTATAGCCAAACAAAAACAAACATCGGGTTGGTACTGGTTCTGTGTGGCAGAATATTATTGCGGCAAACGATAAAAGAATATTATAAAAATGTTTATTAGTAAATTTACGGAGTAAAATTCTTTTTAAATGAAATGAAGATCCTTAATTAAATAATTTACTTTTGTATAATGTTGGGGCGAAATTACACAAAAAATTTTATGGTCCCAAAATAGTTCAAGAAAATTTTTTTGTCCCATTTTTGGATAAGTACACAGAAATCGGTAACACTGCACGTTTCCTATTAATAATGGTCCTCCAATGATAAGTCAAGTTTTAGACTTGGCAGTTTTTCTTGAAGCAATTATCTTCAATTCTCTTTTAAAACAGCTCGATTGTTTACACACAGACGGTTTCTTGTTCAATTTTCCTATTGTTTTAATGCAGCGAATGAAATAACAAAAGGGAATTGAAGTAACTTTTCTGTACAAGCAAGTCAGTACCCTTCTTCTTTCTTCTTTCCTCTCTCTCTCTCCAATTAACTCAGACTTGCTTCAAGAAAAACTGCCGAGTCTAAAACATGAGTAATATTGGACTGTCGGCAATTCTTAAACCACAAAAATAGAAACCTTGGTATTTTTTATTCAAGTTGTGTTTATCCAATGTTGCCAGTAGATGTTTTGAAAAATACTTTCGAATATTAAAAAAAAGCTCTTCTAGTGCGCGCTTAAAATGTATTTTAATTCAGGCTAAATGTCACTTTGCACTATTTTTTAAATTATAACTCTAGCATTCGAAATTAATGCATTCTTTTCTATTATTTTGAAAAAGTTATCTTAGAACACATTTACTTTGTTTTAGATGGGAACACACGCCCGTTATTATCGAAAAAATTCGTTCCGCATCGGCATTTTCATGAGACAAGATCAGAAAAATGCTTATTAATTTAAAAAAGTTAGCAAATACAATTCATTCGTTTTAATTTTTCCAAATTTGTTCCGAACACATGTTTCAAGAACTTTTCATTACACTATTAATTTTGGTTTTGTTCTGGATGACATTGCAGTTAGCTTTTAGTCAGTCTAAAGCTTAAATTAGACGTGACATAGCCATAACACCATAACCATAACCAAACCAAAATTCAATTGGTTTCTATGGTGAGAGTTATGGTGCTATGGCGAATCACGTATAATCAAATACAGTGTTGCCCATTAGTTTGGTTCGAACGTCTGGTCTCTATGGCTATGGTTATGTCACGTCTGATTGAGCCTTAAGAAAAGTTAACTATAAGTTAACTATTTTTGTAGTCAACCACACATTCTGCGACAGGGATATTATAGGGCGAGATCCAGATAATTTTTTTTGGACAGAATTTGCAAAGCTTCAATCAATAATTGCAAAAACAAATGCATTTTTACGTTGTTGCTATTATTTTATACCTTTCACCATTAAAAATTGCCGAAGAAAAGGGAACAATAATAAGTTACACCAACAAATTTATTTGTTTAATCTTAAAAAGAAATTTTGCAAAAAAACAATGTTTAAAATATCCATAACAATAACACACCGTTTCCAATTTTTTTATTTATTATAGCTATTGCTATTTATGGCGCGGTACAGGAGTTAGAAAATGATTTTCGTAACAAAATAATCGACACTATTACAGTTATAAATTTAATTTTGTTTTGATTTCCTTGTACTTGAGCAGAGTATGAAAATAAACGAAATAAATTGTTTGATTTTGTTTTGTTTCGTTCTTTGAAGTGAGTGGCACAAAAACAAAACAAACACATTGAGAACGAGAACAAGTGTGCTGGCATAACATGCCAGCTTGTTGGTGAGAGAGGCAGAGGGAGTGGTTGGCATTGTTTATCAATACGGCAGCACAAAACCAATCCGCACACAACTTAAAAAACAGCAAATGCTAAAAGAATGCAAAAAAACACAAAGCTGTGTGCACGTATACATTTTTATGCCAGCGTTACCGTTGGTGCTACTCTTTAGTAGCTACTTTTAGCAATTTGCCACTTTTTCGACTGCTTGGATACTATTGTGCTACCTTTACAAAATGCACCCAAATTTTACACTTTTTTCTAATTTTTGCCTTTTTGATACTTTTTACTGAACGACGATATACTTTTTGGACTTTCGGTTTTATTAGTATATTCAAAAATTGTTTTAGTTAAATTATGTAGTGAAGTTTTGTGAAGAATTAATAGAAGCGATAAAAGACTGATTTTATTAAAGTATTTATTTAGATCCGGTATCTATTAAATTGTTTCCGTTCTTAGTAATATAATAAGCGAACTTGAGTTAAAGTTACGCGTATTAGTAAAGCTACGGTCACACTTGCCAAACATTTGCCCAAAAAAGCATAACCACTAAATGCCAATGAAAATGGTGGTAAAATTGAGCTTTCATTACAAAAAAGCTTTCAGCAAATTGAAATAAGATGAATCAAAACAATTCACACATTCCATTTGCAATAATGCTAAGTATATAAAGCAGAAATCTACATCTACTGACACCACACACAGTGGACCAAACACAAAAGAACGCTGATGATGAAGGTTTGGTGGCCTTCGAAAACGGCTGGCTGTTCCGTTCAACTGTGTGTTGTTAGTCAGAATATTTACAACAGACTTTGGTGTTATTTGTTCATTAATAATTATCACATGTAATTTGGCGTAAAAAGCAATACGAAGCTTAGCCCGTTCAAATCACAAATATAGAAACAAATGGAGTTCGAATAATAATAAAATTAACTAAAAAAAAAGAAAAGTCTTTCAATTCAGACAAAAATTCGCAAAGTTAAGGAGTATCCAATATTGTTGGATTCTATGACATTGTCTATTAGTTGTGTTCGAAACTGTTTTATATGATAAACAAGTGTCTAGATCAAAACTTTTTTCTTTAGTGTTTGTTGGTTACGCGTTTTGGGGCAAATGCTTGATAAGTGTGACCGTAGCTTAATCTAAGCAAATAAAGAATGCTGTGATGTGATTTTCAAAATATCTCAACTTAAAATCTTGGTACGAAATTGATACTGCAATTTATCAAATTGCTCGGATGAAAATTTATATTCAAAGTTGTTTACATTTGCTTCATATGTTTATGTATATTTAGTTAGCTGTATAATATTACTCCTGCTGAACGGTTCTTTTTCTAAATTGGGATCGTTAGAAAATAAATTAGCTAGTGATTTAGATTTAGAAGATTGGCCACAGAGGATACCAGAGTTAAAGAAAGTGACTTCTGAAAAAAGCTAGAATCATCTATGACGTAGGTTCTGCGTCTGAAAGGGACAACTGTAGTATATCTGTTATTAAGATGTTAACAACATAATCAAAACAAACAAGAGCAAATGTGTATTTTGTGAAATGAAAACGTGTACATATATACACATTTACAAAATTAAATGAAAGAGTTTGTTGCATTGAATTAAAAAAATAGAGTGTGAAAAAGATTTTTGGTATTAAAAAGTAATTAAAATATATTTCCAAATGATTCCTGATTTGACTTTAAGCATTTTCATTGTACAATTTTAATTTTTACGATTTATTTACAAACATCGCACAGCAAATGAGGTTACAAAGTATACAATGAAAATAAGCTAAAAACTGCCACCACTAAAGTTGGTTTAAGAAAGACGCAGTGACTGAGTGAACGAGACCTCAGAAAACACTGTCTCGTGACATATCTGGAGACTGGATTCCAAATAATGAACTTATTCAAAAGTGCAGATATACAGTTTAAAAAATTGGCATATACTAATAACTATTAGAAATTTCTAAAAACGATATTTTTCTGTCAAATAAAAAATGCAAGGTACAAAAAATTTACAGAATTGTAATATGCCAGTGTCTTCAGAATTCAATAATCAGATATTTATCAAAAGTTAAATACATTTTTTCTTAAGTAAATAAGTTGAGTTAATTTTTTTATAAATAAGTGACAATGCCAAAAAAGCATTAAAAATATATGTATATGTATGTATCTTCAGAAAATTCAAGTAAGTTATTATTATAAGCGCAGATTATCGGCCCTGTTCTGTAAACCAAATCCGAGTAAATTTCTCGTTTTCAAAATATTAATAAGATCCAGCAGACGTGTTTAAGATCGTACACAATAAATTTTTTTCAGATATGATATTTAAGAATTTATATAGTAAAAACATTAATAGAGAGCTTTGGAAGTTACTGACGTAGATTTTATTATGGGCTTTGTTAATTTGACAGCAATTTTTCCTGAAGTTGCGGAGTCATTCTGTTTGATCATAATGATCTAATTTTGTATTAAATACACTTTCAAGTTCCTCAATAAAATGCTTTCTAAGTTCTTTTTATAAAATAAGATAGTTAATATGTCACGTTGTTACTTTTTTATTTGAAAAATTTATGATTTTTTTCCTCAAAAGATGATTTTCTTTCCGACAAATGATGTTTTTATGATTTTCTTTCCGACAAATGATGTTTTTCTGCTCAAAGCTTCTGGCAGCTCTGGCTACATGCCGTGTACTAGTAACATATGTACATGTAGATATTCACATGCTTATAGATGTGCTGCCTCAGAAAATGTGTTCAATTCAGCTAAATGTGATACACATTTGTCTTTTGGGACAAAATTTGGTTTGGCTAACATATATCAGTCCCCTGGCGTAGTGCAGTCACCTTATTAATTAATTATTATTTAATTATTAATTATTATTTAATTATTATCTAATTTTTATTAAATTTCTAAATGTCCTTTACTTTTTTCTGAAAAATGTGGTCACCGTAGTCATAACCCAAAAAATTCTTTTACGACTCACTTGCAGCAAAGCATCGATATGTCGCACCAGCTGAAGTTGTTTCCGATATTCAATGAAACGGTGTGACATAAAACAAAAAAAAAAAACTAGTAATCTTAATGACCAACCAGTTTAAATTGAAATTAATTATTGTATTCATTTGCAAATTAAAAATCTGATAAAAATAAATGCAAACATGATTTTTTTCACATATTGTGCATAAGTATATACATACATACATATGCACAATATGCATACATAAATAGTTTGCACCATTCAAACCAGAAACATTGTATAATTTACAATGTTTTTTTTTTGCATGTATTTATTTATTGTATCTTCATATATGAACTAACAATAAGTATTCAAATTTTAAATCTATAAAAAAAATTATTAGGCCCGACCAGTGTCGGACATAAACTTAGTGGTAGTTATAAATAATACATTAGTAGTGATAATCAAAAAAAAAGGGGGGGGGGAAGTATTTTCAAGTAGTCCCATCTGGAGTGTTAGGTATAAGAGCCCGTGTGTCCCTCTTTTTTAAGCGGACGTGTCCAGTAAAGTTCAAAATATTACGAGCAAGCGGATTAGGATGTGATTCGAGTTTTGTTAAATATTTGCCTGCGTATTTTTCAATTTCTTCAGTCACTAGTGGCATATTTAAATCACGATGTATAATAGAATTTTGGATGTACCATGGAGCCGATGTTATTAACCGTAAAATTTTGTTTTGCCTTCGTTGGATTCTCTCGAATGTATATCATGATGCAATAATATAAAGGTACAACCACATTTGACGTATAAATTTAATTCTGACTTTTGTCCCAATTATTGGATTACTGTTTTTTTTGTAAACAGAGAGGAAAGCGTTGCCACACACATATAATGGCAACTTTTATTTAGGAATGCTTTTTGAAATGTGTAATGTGAGTTTATAAATTGTAGTTAAACACATATTTTTTTAATGTTAATTGAACATGAGAATAACGAAATCTGTGTGCAATAAGACCTACAAAAGCAAATATTTGTTTAATTATTTAATTCAATAGATAACAAAAAAAAAAACCCTCACGGCTTGGGATGCAACTTCGTTCTTAAAAACATGGATATAAAGATACGGCTACGGAATTCACGGTTGTTTCATACATATAATACACATTCGCATATACTTCGTGTGCAAATTTATTGCTGGTTTACATCAAGCACAACACACATACTGCGACATTTGCATTTAAGGTAAACACATTTCAAAGTTCTTAAATTTGTTCTTGTTTCTTTGCAAAGTAACAGCAAGCATTGTTGTCGCCGAAATCTGGTTGGCTGTTCTGCTCTCGTCGGTGTGAAAGTACAAAAAGCTCTTTATAAAAGTTTGCACATTGTGCATATGGGTTGGACGTAGCTGAACAGGAGTTAATGCTTTGTTGATATATACAACAAACACTGTTCTTCTTTTTTGTTTGCTAAGGACATGGCCTATGATTGGACTAGGAACATGTAATTATCACATTTCTCCTTAAAATGGACCACGTGGTCTAATAATATCCGTAAGGATACTACAACCCGTTAACAATTTCATCCGAATAATGTAAGGCAGCTACGTCTAAACACACATAATCTAATATACATATGTATTTCAGATAAACAGCTTTGTTATTGTTTATTTGCAAAGACCAAAGATGTCGCCGAGATCTGGGGGCAAATCGCGGCACTCGTTATCGAATTACGAAATATTTCCATAAAAATTCTATTGAAATATTTCGTAACTACGTTCGATAACGATTGCCGCGATTTGTCCCCTGCTTGGATGTTGTGCTGTCGTCAGTGTGAAAACACAAAAGGTCTTTTGTAAAACTTTGCACATAGTGCGTATAGCTTGGACGCAGTTGATGTAAGGCAATACACCAGAGAGTATAAAAAGAAAGTTCCGCCTTGATTCAGTTGGAAATTTCCTTCCTGTTGTATCTTGCTTGCTGCCGTTGTTGGTGCTGCTGTAACTTTTTTGCTGTTAATTTTTTATAAATTTATGAAATAATTAAAATATTTTCCATTATTTTGAATTTAATAAACAAGAACGTCAAAAAAAAAAATAAAAAAACTCGGATTTCATAAATTAATAAGGTAGCATTAATTTTGAGAGTAAAAAATAATCGGGACAAACGTCAGAAGGTTAATATCATGATATAAATATAGAAGGTACCATGATATAAATATAAAAGGTACTTCCATTCTCTAATTTTTTCTTGACATTCACCATCTGACAAGTATAAGTATTTTGAAGTTTCCGGTAAAATCGTGCTACCGTATCAATTTAATATTTCCCCCTCTGTTTCCTGTTTGTTTGAAAATTTTATTTAAAAATTATTTAAAAATTGTTTTTATAAAATACAGAATGTATAAATTAAACAATTAATGCCCAAATTCTGTTCGACGATTGTATCGTCTTGTCTATGGACGTAAAAAGCCGCAGTTATGATTCTTTAAAACATTATTTATTGTCTATGCTAGAAGGATCGTGTATTTGCTTTATGGTTTTGTTCTAAACATTATATCCAACACATATTTTTCCATATATTTTTCAAACTATTATATACTGCTTTAATTTAATTTTTATGTTTTAAAAACATGGTAACAATATTTTTATTTTTCGTTGTCAAAAACAACAACCATTTTTTATGCAAATAATTTAGAGAATTCAAAAACAAGAACTCAAAAGTATTTTCAAACAAAAACGTTCTAAATCTTCTTACTGAATTAGGGCATAAGTGCAGCATTTTATAATTCCCGACATTTCCTGGTGTTCGTCAAAAGTAGCTAAGAGCTTATAATATCTGTCAAACAGACTTGCCAAAAGATCTTCTTCCATATTTTAGAAAAAGATGTTACAATCAACAAGAAACGAATTATGTAAAGGGTGTTTTTTATTGAGGTATAGAACTTTAAGTTGGCATCACTTTTTTAACTGGCGGCCATTTTGTCAGCTGTCAAATGATTAATATTTAGTTTGGTTTGCCATTTTATCATGAACAGGTTGACAAAAGAACAACGCTTGCAAATCGTGCAAATTTATTTCGAAAATAATGGTTCAGTTCGCGAAGTTTACCGCAAGCTCCGTCCATTTTATGGTCGACATAATCGTCCATCAGAGCAATTAATTCGGTTAACCATGGATCGTTTTCGCACTACGTTTACTCTATGTGATAATACGCATCCGCAGAGACGTCGAACAGTGCGCACCGAAGAAACAATTGTCTACGCCAACAAACCAGAAACGTTAGGGGACTTGGAAGCCAACATTCGTGGCGTTATTGCCAACATACGGCCCCATATGCTCGAAAAAGTGGTTGAAAATTGGACCTGTAGAATTGGCTTTATTCGAGCCAGCCGCGGCGGCCACATGCCCAAAATTATATTTAAACATTAATGGCATAAAATTATCCTTCCAATAAAGCCAAATTGATGGACATTTAAACGATTTTCTTGTGTTTTATTCGTTTTCAAAGTTCTATACCTCTAAAAAAACACCCTATATATTAAACAAAATACAATATCAATCAATATTTGTTAAACTTAATGAAAATTCATTGTCAACTAACAAAAACATCAATAAATTTGGTTTTTCAGCGCCAAATTTAGATGAAAATATAGTTAAAAAATTTGTATGAAGCAGAGAACATAAAAATATGAAATAAGTTGTTACATAACCACTTTTCAAAATTCACAGATATGTAATTATATATTTAACTTTATTTATTCCCAAATTTTTGTTAAGATAATTACACATTTTTGTAAAAAAAATTCTAGGGGAAGACTTAAATTTTTTACTATATGGGAACATTTTTCTATATTTCTCTTAAAAAACAAACTTCAAAAATACTTATTTTTAAAATCAAAGAGAGAATGGAAGTACCTTCTATATTTATATAATGATTTTATATCATGGTTAATATGGCGATGAAAAGAGAGAACGGTCTTACCTTTATATTATTGCATCATGATGTATATGTACATATATCTAGATATGTATGTATATATATAAATTTAACATATATACATATGTATGTATGTATGTATATTATGGAGGATCTGAAATGTATCGAGCTCGGTAAAGGGAGTGGAAATGTTCCACAAGAATGTGACTCGCATAATTTGGCCTAAAAGCGCTTAACACACTTCATATCAAAAATATCAAGGACAAGTTCTGGCCTCTTCGTACAGTGTGTGTTTACACAAACGTTGCAATAATTTAAATCTCTAAATTTTCGTTTAGAACGTGGCTCACGCCCATAAAAATTCAAAATTTAAAGTAGGGCTAGGTGAGAAACCAATCAAAGCAAATCTGAAACCCCGAAATGTTTATCGGGGGTTGGGGCTACTCCCACAAAGCTCAGAGGTAAAACTTAAAATTATATATTAACATTACACCAATCAAACACGAGCGATTTTATTTTAATTTCACACCTATAAAAAAATTTATGATTATATTTTCTTCTAGAGAGGTGAAATTCGAAACACACATAGGCGTAGATGAGTTACCAATTAGAAAATCGGAAAGCCCAAAAAACTTAAGCCAATGGAGTGGGGACCACGTTTTTAAAACTAATGAAATTAATTAATCAACACAGGCGGCCCTTTTGAAACTTTGCATGCACATTGCACTTACACAAGGCTAGAGGGTGGCGTTGGCTGAAGTAGTTAGTTAGTACGTTGACTATAAAACCTAAGGTCCTGGGTTCGAGTCCGGTGTCCGACAGTCATTAAACTAACAACACCACGCATTTTTCTGATGTGCATTAGTGTCCTTTGTATCAGTTGTGGGAAAAGTGATGCAGTCATGAGGCACTGGCTCACTAAAACTACACCGGCTTCAGCAGATGCTAATCCTAATGTAACATCAGAGCGCCCTCCTTCGTTGAGTAGCAGAATTATCGGCGAAGTAAAATAAGCAATAGCTACTAAGCACAGCTTCAAACTTTAATACGCCTCATTTGTCACCAGGCGGCGCTGCAGCACTGCATTATTAAAAAGCGTGCAAAAAAAGCAGAGTTGTAAAAGAATGAAGCTTTCCTTTTCTCTCTCTCTCTCTCTCTCTCTCTTCATTCATCTTCATACTTCATTATCACTATCACTTCCCTATCACCCTCTCTCACTAACTTCTCTTCAACACACAGGTATCACAAAGGGATCATTGTATTTGACCCAGCTGAGCTGGACTCTAAATTTCCCCCTTTCTAACCTAACCTAACCTACACAAGGCTATAATTTTGCATTGTCAAAACTTTCTAAGCAGACTTTAATCTATTATTCTGCTTAGAAAAGTAATCGTGGTCACGACCACTAAAATTTACGTAATTTTTATGTATTACTATTCTTATGAAACTTCGTAAATATGTACATACTTGCGGCTCTTTCAATGCCACTAGTCTAGTCAATAGACTGTAAACTTTAAATTTAAAAACTGTTATGAAAGAAAACTAAAAAATGAATTTAGATTCTCACAAAAACATAAATGTGAACAAGGCCAAGTTCCTATCCATTTCAAAAGTATTTTAATACTATTATAATACAAAAAGTGTTTTAACACCATTGTAATACATGTTTTAACCAACTTCTTTTTTCGTACAATGCCTATCACTACAATCTAATATGCATAATATACATTTTCGTCAGGATGTCATCTAATTTCTTGGCAACCTGTTATTTTGATTTTTATTTTTTTAACGAAATCCGTTTCTGTACTGTCAATATAAGATTAACTCTTGTTGTACAGGAAATAAACCAATAAAGCAATATAAAAAAATATAAATCTAAATATATTTTTACCTTTATAATACAGAAGATAATAACGGATATCTGTTTGCTTCCATGTATGGCAAAAAGTCAAGTTGTTAAGTTAACAGGTTGACTCGAAATTAGATGACATATTTACATAAGACGGCTTTTCCAGACGCAAAGTCTTGAGTTTGTATGATATATATATATAATATATCGCCGGTATATCGATTCTCATTTACGAGTATCGGGCTTCGATATATTTAAGAGCTCTATAAAATTTATCATTTTTTCAACTTTATACGATATTTTCATTATTGCCAATGATGCGAAGAAAAAGAGAAATTTCATAAAAAAGCCAAGGCGCATCTACATATGGGCATTTCCACAGGAATGTAAACTTTTTGTAGCGTGCGACACCAAGCAAATATTCTTGTTTCTTCAAAGAGTACTAAACTTTTTTTTTCTTTATAATATAATATATTATATATAATACATTATATTTGTGTAGGCCGTCAGCAGCTCTACATTAGGTACAATTTTAAGGAAAATCGAGTCACGTTGTTCAGAAATACAAGGTTAATTGCTTGATGTCGCACGCGACAAAAAAGTGTAATTTCTCGGAGAAATGCTCATATGTATGTATGTATGTATGTATAAGATGACCCCACTTAGCCATGTGACTTTCATTCTTATTATCGTCAACAATCACTCTAAAATATTGATTTTTGTATGGTGTTTGATAATTCTTACAAGAGGCATATCTACATTGTTAGAATGTAACGCTGCAATAGCAAGTGTCATGGTCATTAACTCAGTGTCTTTTCGAATTTCCCGCCTCTTGATTGAAATGGCAACACTCTCCTGTCAAGAGGCAACTGTCAGTTGACTCCTGTCTAAATTTGAACAAGCTGTGTCATTTAGTTTGTGTTTGGCAGGCGTTTATTACAGACTACCTCGCCTTTTGAGAACAAAATGGAAAAAAGTGAATTTCCTTTGCTCATTAAACATTATTTTTTGGAAAAAAAACCGTCAATCAAATCAAGGAAAAGCCCGGTAAATACTATGTGGACTCTGCACCAGCGATTTCAATGGTAAAAAAGTAGTTTACTGGCTTTCGTTGTGGTCGCACAAATACAAATGACGCTGAACGTTCTGGACGGCCAATTGAGGTCAGTACACCCGCAAATGTTGAAAAAATCCACGATATGGTATTGGCCGATGGTAGAGTAAAAGTGCGTGATGATGATGCCATAGGCATTTCATATGGCAGTGTGGTTTCAATTTTAAATGATCAGTTGGGTTTAAGAAAGTTGTCTGCAAGATGGGTGGCGCGTTTGCTCTCAATTGACCATAAACGTAAACGTGTGTCAACTTTAGAGGATTGTTTGGAGCTGTTTAACCGCAATCCGAATGACTTTTTGCGGCGTTTTGTAACTGTGTATGAAACATGGATCCATTACTGTACTCCGTAGACCAAGCAGCAGTCTAAACCTGCTCCGGAGAAGGCCAAGGTAAGTTTGTCGGCCTATAAGGTGATGGCAACATTTTTTTTGGGATGCACGCGGAATAATCCACATCGATTACCTTCAAAAAGGAAAAACTATAAACGGCGAATATTATGTCAACTTATTATACCGATTTAATGAGGATTTAAAAAGAAAACTACCCCATATGGCCAAGAAAAAAGTTATTTTTCATCAAGATAATGCTCGAGTGCAATCTCGAGAAACGTTGGACTATGTGTATTGAGTTAAAAGGAGATTATGTTGAAAAATTACAGCCTGACCCACGATATCGACAACGTTCGACTTGTCGCACACTTGCATTTGAAACAACAGCAAAATATTAAAATTTGTTTTTGTTTTGAATGTAAAGGCTGGTACTCTGCTCAAACTTGTGAAAAATTTTCAGCACCATTGGTTATTTCGCGTGAAAAATGTACTAAATGTAACCCAACTCGCGGTTTTTTATAAATTTCTCGCTTTTATTGCTTGAAAGTATGCAACATTGTCAAAATTCCGTGCGAAAAAAGCACTACTCATGTTGTTTCGCAGCTAAACTAAAATGATGCAAGACTAATTTTGCATGGAAAGACATAATTTTACGTGTTTTTCACAACAAGAACAGAGTGCTACTTTTGCGAATTTATTTCCCAAATATTTCATACCAAATACTTTTATATGTAGTTTGACAGAATTTCGCACGGAATTGTGAAGAGAGTACCAGGCTTAAGTGTGCGACAAGTCGAAAGTTGTCGACATCGTGAGTTTGGCCCTTAATTTTTGTTTTGCAAAAAAAAAACTGTGTTTCATTCAAAAAGTCACGGAATTATTGATCCGCCCTCGTATGTAGTTGTTTTATATTGAACTGTTTAAAGTGACTATTTATTTGTGCATTCGAAATTAATGAATACAGTTTTTCAGAAATTATTTAAAATACAAATTAAATATACAGTTGTATCGATACATTTATTTCCTTTCTCGATATCAATTTTGGTTTTCTACAATCATGGAGTTCATTAAAATTTATATTAGATAGTTGTTATAGCAATTTCTTTAAATATTAAATCATTGTTTAATGGATGATACCGTATTCCGCAACCCACAAAGTAGATTTTTTAAATACATTTCAAATAAGAAGTTGTATAATAATGCAAATATTATTCGGAAAGATAATTTCATAATTAACCTGAAGAAATGCTGCAATATCAGCAGAAGATTTGTTTAGGAGTTGTATATTAAACAACATTGCCTTTTAAACAATAATGTTGGATTTTACAAAATTGATTTTACAAAATTTCGCATTTCGAGTTTATAATATCAAATTGTTATACTTTAAATGGTTTTTAGAAAGCTCTAAGGAATTTTTCAAAAATATGGACTCATGTACATACTTTTTTTTCTGAAACAACAACGCTACGTCTACATTTTAATAAAGCTTCAAAAGGAACTTTTTGGCTCCACTGAAAAAAATTGATTTTTGGACATACGCTGTTATTAATGAAAACCACAGAATTAGTTCCTCTTATTATATGTTTTTATGCATTAGTTCCCTTCTGTATATATTTTTTAATAAATCACCAAATGTGAGTAAAATATGTATAAAATTTCATTATAAAATATCCTAGAATTACTAAAATGTACTAGCGACTATATCTTTCCAATCTATACATGTAGTCCCTAAAGTCCTACCTAGTCAGTAGTACCAACGCACAGTCGCGTGAAATAAAAAAAGCGGTAAAAAGTCCGCAACTTTTGAAGTAGTGAACCGATTTCGATGAAACTAACTGTTTTGGAAAGTAGAAGTGTTGAACTTTCGAGAAAGTATATTTGGAGACTGTTACAAGAAACCCTGTTTTTAATTTAAAAAGTGGACGTTGACACGCCCATACAATTTAACCCTCATTTTCATGTAAGGCGGTTCAACATATTTAGATATACTATTTATGTAGTTATTATTATCCGTTTGCAATGAAACTCGACACGAATAATAAGCACTAGCCGAAAAATCTTGAGTTTGGAAAAAAGGGCAGGATTACGCCCATAAAAATTAAAAATTAAAAGTTGCGCTCATGAGCTGAAATTTGCTTGGTTTCTCACCTACGCACAGTGTTCGATTTAAGAATTTAGGACGACAAAAATCAAAAATAAAATTAAATAATTGACATACGAGTCCAAATTTTTTGTACTTTCATATTAAATTTGTTCTTATTAAATTTATTTATATAATTGGGGTATTCACAAAATATGTACTTTTAACTTATTTTCACACATGTTTTACATACATAAAAGTAAAAGAAATTTCATAAATTAACAATAATATAACAAAATTATTTATATATTTGTGATATTCACAAAGTATGTACTCTAAATTTATGTTCACACATATTTTACAATAAAAAAAAAAGTAAAAGAAATTTTATAAATTAACAATATAAAAAAATAACAAAAACTTATTCTGAGTTGCTGCTCATATTGTACTTTCGAAAAAAAATTTAATGGGGCAGCTTGGGGCAGAAATTTTATGTAAAGTCTATAACAGTAAGGTTGAAAGATTACAGAAACGTTTATGGATGTGGTGAAACGGATGGATATCAAAAGATTTCGTCTGACAAATTTAGTTTCTTTGGTAATAATTGTAAAAAAAACTCACTTTGGTTAACACTTAATAAAAAAAATTGTCATTTATTAGAAAATAATGTGTTTTTGTGTGTTAGTTAAAAAGAAGTCAAAAGTTACAATTGAATTAAAAAAAATTAATATCGCATCTACAACGTCATATAGTTTTAAGCTGGTCTGGGTCTTCGCTTGCAAATAGTGTCGTCAATTTAAAATTTTAATTAACTTTATTTTTTTATTTTTGTCGTCCTATTTTCTGAAATCGAACACTGTGCTACGTCTAGGTGAGAAACTAACTAGAAAAATCTGAAAGCCCAAAAAATTTTACCAGAATGGGCGGGGCTACACTAATATTGTTTGGAACTAAAAAGTTAATATAAAGCTTTTAACTCAAGCTATTTTAGTGAAACCTTGCATACACGTTGCACGTATACAAGACTTGAAACTATCACCTTAAAAAGTGGGCGCGATCACTCCCATAAAATGCTAGCCTTATGTTTAATCCACTTTGTTCTAGCATATTTAAGAAGAAAATTAGCATGAATTATAAGCGCTGCTCACAACAAAATTGTGAGTTTAAAATAGTGGGATGGATAATGCTCATAAAATTTATAGGTAAAATTCGCGCTAGATAGCCGAAATTTTATACGCAAGTGTAGATGTGTAAGCCAAGGGGGAAATCCTAAAACCAAGGAATTTTATCCGGCATGTGGCCCACGCCGTTAAAACTCTAATTCGCATCAGAGAGCTGAAATTTGATATACAAACAAATCTAGATCAGAGATCACTAAGAAAAATCATAAAAACCAGAAGTTTCAATCAGGGGGCGGGAAGAAGCACTTTAAATTCAAAATTAAGATAAATTTTATTGAAACTTTTCATACACATTGCACTTATCCAAAGCAAAAATTTCCTGTTTTGAAAAGTGGTCACATAAATCTTAGCTTTTTCTTTCATGTACTTCGGCTTAGCAGTTTTAGTCTATCACTCATGTATTTGTCAATAGCTTTTTCCTACGAAACTTTACATGAACAATAAGCACTAGCAGATATAATATCCCATAAAAATTTTACGAAATATTATACTGTAGAGAGCTGAAATTTTGTAGACAAATAGTCCTAATTGATTTACTCAATCAGAAAATCCAAATATTAAAGCACTAGCTAAATTATTGAAACTTTGCATGCACATTGGGCATATCCTTTTGATTTATGTACTTCGGCTAAGCAGACTTTAATATGTAAATATATTGAGAAAAAAGGCGGGGTCACGCCCACTAAAATTTACGCGGTATTTTACATGTTTCTTTCTTACGACTCTTACCAAATTGCGTACACTCTGGCGAACAGTTGTAATGACACAATGGTGCATTTTTAAAGTCTACAATCCAACACCCATCACGCTCTAACCCATTATTTTATGAAACTATGACATTTTCAACTGGCACAGTGATCATAGATAGAAATAAAACACAATACAAATTTTTCGGCCATTAAAAGTAGTGATATATAAAATTTTCACCAAATTCTTGTTTGGCACAATACCTAACACTGAAATATACTATGTATTATATAAATTTGTAATCGTAAGGGTGTCATAGAAGTTCTAGATAATCTGCTAACTTGGCAATAGTTTTACCTTTCTAAAAAAGGAGAGAATAATTTATTTTTGTTCATTTCTTTATATTTATATTTTCCGCTACTTCTCCTCAAATGACCCAACCAATTAGTACACATTCTGACGCTGTGAAGATCAATTCTATTCCCATGCAAAAAGTGTCACTACCAAATAATTCAACAAATGCAAACTCAAGCTTTAATTCCAGTCGCCTTGAAACTACTATTGATAATCTGGCGCAAGCTATAAACAACTTTACAACAAATATGACTAGCATGATGCAAGAAATGCTGCGAATGCAGAATACACTGCTTCAAGCATTACTTAACAAGCCATGAACACGTTAAAAATATGTTTCTGGAACGCAAACGGTATTCGCCAACATAAAAATGAACTTGAGCACTTCCTCACGGAAAAAAAATATTGATATTATGTTGGTCTCTGAGACTAATTTGACTTCGAGAAGCCTTTTTAAAGTTAATGGCTGCACCCATTATTATTAGATATGACGATTTTACGTCATTTTGACGATTTTTTATCACAAATTTCCCAAAATGACGTTTGACGATTTTGTTTCAAATATTCCTCTGATTTTGACGATTTCCTGAAATAAGTATTTAGAGCCAATTTCACCAACTTACTTAAATATCAATTCATATTTAAAAGTAATTTTTCCATACAAAAAGTAATGAAAATCAACATTTGAATATGAATTGATATTTAAATAGAGTTGGTGAAATTGACCCTTAGTATCATAAATATGCCAACAAAGCCTTGCAGAAAAGAGATTTGATTTCGATAACACATATATCAAAGATTTATTTTATTTTCAGCATCAGTTAGTTTAAATATGGACTCTGAAATTCTTCCTTTATTAAAAAGTTAACCAAACAATAAACTATTCTTTCATAACTTAAGTGGGTTTGTTTTTTACTTGTTTTTGATTTTGCCATCGGCTAGTCTTGAAAAAATATTAAGATCTGAAATTTACTGGATACAGAAACTCTTGAAATCATTATGTTTTCAAAAGATTATTTAAAGTGTAACTCTTCGGAGTGTTATAGTATTGACATTAAAAAATTTTTATAAAAAACACAATTCCAAAATGTATGTATACGGGTCTGTTCTGAAAATCACGGTGATTTAAATCGCGGTGATTTAAATCACGGTGATTTCAAAAGTAAACTATTAATAACTGACTTGTTAGCGGGTTTTTGTTGTATTTTAAGTTTTTGTCATGTATAATAGAATATTTTAATGCAACTTCCATCGCTATAAATTGTCAAATTTAGAAAAGCAATGATTTAGGTTTTATTGATTTATTAAAATCACCGTGATTTGACATGTCGTGATTTGCAGAACAGGCCCGATAGATTTATTTTGAAACTAGTTTTATTTAGAAATTGTTACACGCTGTTACATATTCTGAAGTTTTGCTTTAATTTCACTTTATAGTTTTTATTTTTGACTATAAAGTCGATTAATTGTTGTTTGTTACATAAAATATTCTTTTATTTCTAATTTGATATATTAGTTGTTTAATAAAACGGGTTATTCTTGTATGATGATTTTTTGACGATTTTTTTTGAAAATTGTGACGATTTCGACGATTTTATTTTTAAAATTTGACGATTTTTAGAAAAAATTATCTAACAACACTGGCTGCACCTTATATGAAGAAGAGTATGCGGTGGATGAGCAATCCTAACTCGCGGTCTCCACCTGACATAAATTGACTAACTTTAACATTAACTTCAAGTTAATGTTAAGTGCTCAAGTTAATGCTTTTTTCAAGTTATAACATAATTGCTAGTGCATTTGAATTGGCGTAGCTAGACATTTTTTCTGGGAGGGGGGGTGGGGGGCAACACAATTTTTTTAATTAGTGTTTTTTATGGGAATTGTTAAAATTTAAGCTTAAAATTTTTTAAACGTACTAATAATCCCAAATAAATATTTTACTTATTAAGTTAAATATATTTTAATTAATTAATTATTAAATTGGAAATTAAAAAAAATATATTTTACTTAATAAGTAAAATATTAATAAGTAAAATATTGGTTTGGGATTATTAGTGCGTTTAAAAAATTTTATACAGATATTTTTTATTTAACATTTTTTTCAATAACAAAAATTAAGTTATAATTAAAACTAGAAAAACAAAACATTCAAAATAAAAACAATATATAGACAAAAAATAAAGTATGTATTAGAAAAAAACTAAATAATAATAATAATAATCTAATAATAATAAACTAAATAATAATAAAATTAATATTCGTTTCCAACAAGTTTATATGCTCATATGGAAAAATTATTTATTTATATACTATATTTGAATACAATATTTTGAAAAGATACAAGCAAGAAATGATTTCATTCATCATTCATGATTTCATTTCTTAATAATTTATTATTTAATTTAAAAAAAATTTATCTGTTGGTGCATAAATAAAAATAGAAAATTGCCAGTTATTATTTAGTTACCCTTCCAATATTGAAGTTCTGAATCAATACTATATTGTTGCGATGAATGAACATACATACATAAATAAGTACAAACATACCCTGCAGAAAGTGCGAATAGTGAAATTGTGGTGATTTACTAGTGACGTTGTCAGTAGCACTACTGACCAAGTGTACCCCAGCCAATGGTATCATCTATTGACATTTAACATTAGCTTGTCATTGCAAATCCACCACTAGACTATAGCACTACTGACTTAGTAGTTCTTTCGGGACCACATGGAGACATTGTCACCAAAGATTCACTAGTAAATTTTAGGGGCTCTAGTCTACAATATCGATATATCCAATCTCGTTGTCAATAGTAAACTTATAGTGATTTTCTAGTGACATTGTCAATAGTGCTACAGACTAGGTGTACCCCAGCCAATGTAATCGCCTATTGATATACATATAACATAGGGTTGTCATTGAAAATCTACGAGTATACTTTAGCGCTATTGAGAAGGTAGTTCTTTTACGACCTGGAGATATTTGAACCAAAGATTCACTCGCAAATTTTAGTGACCCTCGTCTACATATGTGACAGCACATAGAGAAAGGGATCTAAGGGTAATAAAAAGCAATTTTCACTTTTTTTTTATTTGATGTGGACAACATCTGAGCACCGAATGAGACCGATCCCATGCCCCAAAAGTGTTCCCTCCCAGAGATATGCGCGTTTTATGATGTGATGGTACACCAAAGATACACGTATTTAAATCTTTAAAATGGCTCTCCTGAACAAAACCGGTTTTTTCTATTTTGCGCGTCACATATGTTTATTTAATATTATTGCACAACATAATAAAAAAGAAAAACAAACTATTGACGCGTTCATTGACAATAACACCAGAAATACACTAGAACTGTCGTCTCTAACGTATCTCTACTCGCGCATAAAAGGAAAGTTGTCGACATTTTAACTAGTGCAATTGTCGCTGGAGAAAGAGTATAGACATAGAGACATATGGTTCTAGGTTGACTACAGGGTATGTATGCAAGTATGTATGTATACGTGTTCAATTGAAAAAAATTTTATGTGCATATACATGCATACTAGAGGCCTGCGTAAACAGTCTTTAAATGTAAATACGTCATGATTTTTAAATGTATTCACGTCGCATGTATTATACTAAACCAATAATAAATGCTGTCGTACTATAATCGAAGCACGATGGATGTATTGGTGTATGTGTATATCAGTTGTAACAAGCGATGACGCACGACAGCTTGTTTGTAAAAAACACTCAAAAGAAGTACTGTTGATTAGTGTATGCTTGTTATTTTTCACATTGTACGTTTGAGTGTGTGTGTAATATTTAGATGGTAGGCTACAGCGTTGTCAACTTGGTGCGTTTCGCACCATTTTGGGTGCTTTTTGTGCGAAAAATTCCTTAGTTGGTGCGTGGTGCGCTTTCTTTCAAAGATTTCGGTGCGTTTTTTAATTTTTGGTGGCACCGACGCAAATTTAACACAACAATGGGTTAAAACCCCAAAATTCTTGTGGTGGAACTTGCCAACTTCCTGATAGTGTTAACTACCATATTCAGTGATGCCAACTTTTGAGACTCAAGACGCGTAAAAATTTTTGAAAAAAAGGGCTAGTAAGGGCTAAATTGAAAAAATAAAAAATAGTAAAAGTTTTCGAAAAAGCGCGAAAACAGGCTAGTATTAAAATTTTACTGTTGAAAATAAAAACATCAAATCAATTTTTGTAAAGTAATTTATTAGAATATAAATAACTACCATGAGATCAACACATAAATAGCTTTAGAGCTTCAATATTGTACATTTTACATTTCATATTACATTTCAATAAGGTATGTACATACCAGTGATGGGAATTGGAAATCTTGATTTCGTGCCAAATCTGCTTTTAAATAGTGCCAAAATCACTTGAATAGTGCCAAACCACTTTTTTATATAATTTTAATGTTGGCACTTGATGTTCATTTAAACTATGGTTCTTGAATGATAATTTATTGTGTTCATAACTAGAAAAATTTACGAATATCACAAAAACACGGTCCAAAATTAGTTGTATATAGACATTAATACATTTCTCGCTCTATTTTCGATTTAATCGTGAATGACACGTAGTAAAAAATTAACTTTTTTGTTATTAAAATTGCAAAATTGTTGATAACTTTTAAAATACAGGCTGAAAAATCTATCGTAAGCGACAATTTACGTATGTACTCGTAAAATATATTTGAATATTATAAGAAAACCTTCTCGTTAATCGAAAGTAATGCTCGATATGTATGCATCATATATTAATAATTTGTACTTATTTACAAAAAATACAAATATAAAAACTTTATTTGCGCAATAGTAATGATTCTAAAGGACATACTTTAAGATTATAATAACCCTAAAGTAATTTAAATGATAAAATAACTTTTTCGCATTAGATGTGTATACTTAGTGACAATTATATAATTATAGTCTGTGCTTTTTTATGGTTAATATACTGTCGAGTTGTACAAATTCGTACACGTTAAAAATAATAATAATTGCTAGCTATTTATTTTAATCAAACAAAGATTATGTCGGTATAGTAGAATTTGTATGCATTGCATTTTATATATACATATATATATATATATATATATATATATATATATATATATACATATACTACGATTATATAAGAGATATGTTGTTAGACTTCAAAAATCTTTACCATATATTAAAGATGCTAAAGTTTATAATTTTACTTTTGATCAAATTTCGAGCTAAAAATATACTTTCCACGCTTGATGAAGAGTAGAGAATAAAAAGGATTAAAAGCATTTTTTTATCAAAAGGAATAGTATTATTTGTGTCTACATTTAGAACATATGTAGTCTCACATTTTTAGATTGCGTTTCGACAATTTACTATTTCAAGGACATAAGATAAAAATAAAAATGCATCTTGGTTATATAATCCGTTAAACTATTTAATATGAATAGTTTTATCATTGCATTATGACTGAACATTTTATAATGTGAGGAAATATTTCAAAGCTCGCAGTGTTCAAAGACTCTATCTGCAACAATCTTGCCGAGACAACCAATGGTTTGGGGAATAATTGGAATTTCATAAATTTCAGAGTTGAAATACTTCTAAAAATTTATAAAATCGCTTGTACGACATGAGCTGTTACAAACAAATTTATATACTCAGTTTAATAGATCGTCAATGTCTCTGTGCAAACTGTTACTTTTAACTATCAAAACCGAACACTTGTCAGCCTCAAATCCTACTAAATTGTCATTACTTAAAAACGTAAAAAGTACGAGAAGAGTACTAATTATTGCAATAAGAAAAGTTTCCATATTTAATGGACAAAAAGTGCCAGAAAGGGAGCGAGAGTGCCACAGTGCCAGGCAACGTCCAATAGTGCCAAAAATGGCACAATTGTGCCACATTTTCCATCACTGGTACATACGTAGATTAAATAGTTAGCATATACATATGTACATATATAATAGAAATATATATACATATGTATGTTTACATAAGTAGATACATTTAAAATTAGCCGTTATTAAATAAAATTTCGATTTCTCGCTCTTCCAAAAACATACATTATCTGTTTTAGGCTGTACTGAATAACTTTCAAGGCATAAAAAATTTGGAAGAAATAAAACATTACTCTATATTATTCTTCTTTTTTAAATTGGTAAAGCAATATCGACTTTTTACTCATTTTATTTTGCTAGATTAAAGGAAGAAAAAGTTCGCAAAAGTTTAAATATAGCTATATCGAACAAAAATTAAAAAGGGCTGAAATATTATTGTAAAAAGTGCTAGGTTTGCGCCTTTTTTAGTTTGGGGCTAAACATTTTTTTTCGCGTTTTGACTGACTGAAAACGGGCTAAATCTAGCCCTAAAAGGGCTAAGTTGGCATCACTGACCATATTAATAGTAATGATGTATATAATACATCACAATTTGAAAGGAAATCTGTCTAATGTCCCGATGATAACAATAATGATGAAAATATTAGCTTTATTAATTTGATCTCTTTTTAAAAAGTTTTAAACATAATTTATAAAATTAATGTACAAAAATGTATCATTTTGCAAACATATACATATATGTGCCCTTAATAATGAAAGTTTATAAGTCATACATTTCTTTGGTCGAGATATTTAGTAAATTACATTTGAACAAATCCAAAAATATTTTTTATTATGCAACAGTTTAATTTAGAGTTGTACTAGTCTCGATTAATATAAATTTATTTTACTATATCGAATCAAAAATGCGTATGACTTGGACCACTTCCATAATTAAAAACACATGTGTACCATGTATGTACGAATTTTAGTTTTTTTTTTAATTTTGTACACATATTGTAAAAGGTTGTTTGTTTTTATTGTTGTATTTTTAATATGGGTAAATGTATTAAACTTCTGACAAATTTTTTTTTTTAATATTTGAATAAAAAAGTTTAGTACTTTTATTAGTTTTGAATTCTTGCTATTAATCGTTAATCTCTTTAAAAAGTTTTTTACAGAATTTATTTATAATAAAAATTAATATAAACAAATTTGTTAAGTTCTTATAGTTTTTATTTTTTTAACCCTGAACTGTAAAAGCCTGTTTAAGTGTTGAATTTTTAACACAAAAAAATAATATAGTTTTTTGTAAAATTAGTTCAATAAACATTTTAAACTAAAAAAAGAAATTCTAAGCTGGTGTGTTTCTTTGCAAATGGCGCGTTTTTTTCTCCATTTTGGTGCGTTTTGAAATTTTAAAGTTGGCAACGCTGGTAAGCTATTATGGGGTTAACCGCATACAACTAATGTTAATGCATGTGTGTGCCTTTGCATGTGCGCAGAAATATAAAAAATCATACACACATACATGCATGACGTTTGTACACGCGCTCATGCGTAGAAAGAAGCAAGTATCACAAATCCTTCCGTCACGAAGTGTTTTTTTCTTTACTCTTATACCTATAATACTCAAATAAATTTCTTGCAAACAGTGTTGTTAACGTTTGTTTTATAAGATTTCGCTGTAGGAAAGCATTTGAAAAATCCCTCATATCATCAAAAGTACTGATACCAAACTTTGGACCTAGGAATATTTTTCACAAGTTTTCCACTAGTCTAACAAAGTTGTATATGAACATGAACTGTTTTGTTTTGTTTTCTAATAAAAATAAAACATATTGTTACGTTTAAATTTTATTAAACGTGTGAGTTCTTTTGATTGCTCAAAAATAAAAATAAATAATACACAATTTTTATTTTATTTGTTTGCTACTGTTTTTCCTTTTATTCTTAACGAAGCAAATTATAACTTGTCTTTCTTTACTTAATCACTTCTTATCGTTATTACCCACTTTGAACGAAGTCTTAACTTGACTACTTTCTGATTAGTACTGCCCTGTTCTCGCACATGCTGCCACTTTTTATAGTACAGGAACCGGATCTCGAATGTTCGCCTGATAGGTGCATGATGCCATGATGCATGGTGCATGATGTATTGTCATTTACTATTGGTAGCCAGATGTTCAAACAGTCCTCTAGCACAATCGGGAAAATTCATGTTGCTGCTTCTAGGCGTTTGTAGATAATTCGATTGGTCGTTATTTTTGAATTTAAAAGTAACGACTCTTATGTTGGCAATGCGGTTTGTACTGGTAGTACAGTGCTCGCACTTTTATTTGCATGTGTGTGTGTCTGTAGCTATGTATACAATTATTGTTGTTGCTATAGTATTTGCACGTAAATATGTGTGTACGTTTAGTGCTTTAGTTAAATACTTCCAGATAGTTCTTTGCTTTAACCCTGTAGGAATATTTTTACGTAACACTGCCGCCCACTTAAGCCTATTCGTCCCGAATAGGCACATTATCCGGCTTTCCATAGTTTGCGAGTCGTTCTAAATGTACAACTTTCATTTTTGACCTTGGGCTATTGTGTTTTTGTATTCTGTAGACGACATCGTTTAACCTTTTTACCACCGTATATGGTCCCTCCCAGTGAGTCTGTAGTTTTGGAGACAATCCTATTTTCCGCTGTGGGTTGAAAAGTAGAACCAATTGACCTTCATTAAAGCCTTTAGAATTTGCAGCACGGTCATATCTAACTTTCATCTTATTACTGACCATTTTAGTTCGGCTACGGATAAATTCATGTAGCTCATTTAAATTTTCTTGCCTTTGGAAAGGGCCAGTATCTGCTTCATTTGTTAATGTAGGCTTGACGCCGAACTCTAAATCTCCAGGAAACTTTAACTCAGCTCCAAAAATAATTTTTGCAGGTGTTCGCGATGTTGTGTCATGCACAGCTGACCTGTATGCTAATAGAAACTCCGGAATGTGTTCGTCCCAGTCCTTTTGATGCGTGCTCACCACTTTTCGCAAATATTCTTCTAATGTACGGTTGAACCTCTCTACCATGCCATCAGACTGTGGGTGAAGTGGTGTGGTTCTGGTTTTCTTTATCCCATATCGCTCGCACATGTCTTTGAATATGGCAGACTCAAAATTTCTACCTTGGTCAGAGTGCAGTTCAATAGGAACTCCATAGCGACATACCCAGTTGTTTACAAACGCGTCCACAACCGTTCTAGCTTCCTGGTTGGGTATGGCATAAACTTCTGGCCATTTGCTGAAATAGTCCATCACTACAAGAATATAACGATTCCCAGCGTTGCTGACTGGAAAAGGTCCTGCTACATACATTGCTATCCTCTCAAAGGGTGCTCCCGAGTTATATTTTTGCAGCAGACCCCGACTTCGTTTTGCTGGACCTTTAGCCTTCATACACTGTGTGCAATTCGCTATCCATTCGGCTACGGCTTGTTGACATCCAATCCAATAAAAACGCTCTTTTAACTTTTCGAGCGTTTTTGTTACGCCCAGGTGACCACCGCTGGGCCCATTATGGAATTCCTTCAACACCTCGCTCCTCTTGGATGTTGGGACCACGATCAGATTGGAAACCGTCTTACCGTCTACACTTTCCCAGACACGATACAAACAACCATTTATCAAATTCAGGCTGTCCCATTGGGCCCAATACGATTTTACCAGTGGACTTTCGGCTGATATCTCATTACGGGTGGGTCTTCTATCCTCCTCTTTAGCCGCTATAATTTTTCCCAGTGCTAGATCTGCCCTTTGCGCCTCTGACCAGTCTTCTTCCGTACCAATTTTTGTAAGCCTGACATCAATGACACATTCCTTCGCCTCGACTTTTGAACAATGTCTGCACTCTAAGCTACAGGGCCGACGTGACAGAGCATCAGCATTATTATGCCTTGCACCCTTTCTGTGCTCAATGCTGAAGTCGTAGCTCTGAAGACGTTCAATCCAGCGTGCTAGCTGCCCTTCAGGATTTTTAAACTGCAGTAGCCACCTGAGCGCAGAATGGTCAGTTCTTAAAGTAAAGTGTTGGCCATACAAGTATTTATGAAAATGCTTAATGCACTCCAACACTGCCAGAAGCTCCCGTCGTGTCACACAGTAGTTCCTCTCAGGTTTCGAAAGTATTCGGCTGTAATAGCCCACTACTTTTTCTGTTCCATTAATCACCTGTGATAACACACCTCCTATTCCATATCCACTTGCATCGCTATCTAGCACAAATTTTTCCCCAGCAACTGGATATGATAAGACTGGTGATGTGCACAATAAATCTTTTAGTGTCTGGAAAGCATTCTCCTGCAATTCACCCCAATCGTATGGTTGCGACTTCTTTGTTAGCTCATGCAAGCTTGCAGCTACGCTGGCAAAATTTGGCACAAAGCGTCTGTAGTATGTGCAAAGGCCCAAAAAGCTGCGCAATTCGTGAAGATTTCTTGGACGAGGCCAGTCCTTTACTGCTCGTATCTTATCTTCATCTGTTGAAATACCATCTGCTGTAACTTTATGGCCCAGATACTTCACCTCTTTCTGGAATAGTGCACACTTTTTGATGCTGAGTTTGAGTCCAGCCGATGATATGCGCTGAAAGACTTCAGTCAGATTTTTAAGGTGTTCATCAAAAGTCTTCCCCATTACAATTATGTCGTCAAGATACACCAAGCATGTTTTCCAGTGCAGTCCTTTTAACACTTGCTCCATGAGCCGCTCGAAAGTAGCCGGAGCATTGCAGAGCCCAAATGGCATAACATTAAACTGCCACAGACCATCGCATGCGCTGAAAGCAGTTTTCTCCTTGTCTTTCTCTGCAATCTCCACCTGCCAATAGCCGCTTTGTAGATCCAATGTGGAGAACCATTTCGTTCCAGCAAGCGTGTCTAAGGTGTCGTCAATTCTTGGTAGCGGGTAACTGTCCTTTTTGGTCACGTCGTTAAGTTTCCTATAATCGACGCAAAATCGAGTACTGCCGTCCTTTTTCTTTACTGACACTACCGGTGAGCTCCAGGGACTTGAAGATGGTTCGATTACACCACACCGCTCCATTTCATTGACGAGCTCTTTTACCTCAGTTCGCTTAGCCAGTGGTATACTTCTGGGTGCCAGTTTTATTGGCCTTGCTTCGCCAGTATTTATTTCGTGTTTCACTATTGCCGTTCTCCCTTGGCTTTTATTCTGCCCGGCAAAAATGCAGGCGTGCCTTTTTAGCAGTTGCTTGGCTTTATTTCTGTCAGGAGGTGATAGCCCTGCTACCCATCGCTCCACATATGCCTGAAATTCTTCACGCTCCCTTGCAGACAAATTGGCAGGTTCTGGCTTTTTATCGCAGTTTATTATTGCCTCTGCTTGAGCACATTGACCTATTTCGGAATTCTTGTTGATGACTTTTTCTTGGCCTGATAAATTTAGTACGCGTATGGGAACCTTTCTTCCATTGCAAGTTCTTACGAGGGCTTTTGCTGTTAATAGCTCTCTCTTAATTTCTGCTGGTTCTACTACCCACAACCGATTGTCCTCACAATCTCCCTCCATTTGTGCCCATATTACTGATTCAGACCGTGGTGGTAATGTCTGATTTTCAATAGCAAGCAGTTTCTTGACGTGCATCTGATTGTCATATCCAACATCAAGCGGTATTTCAACATTACGCCAAATCATCACTTGTTGCCCCATATGCAAGTTGATTCCGTGGTTTATCATAAAATCGGCTCCAATAATAACCTCGTCTACAATATCGGCAACAATAAATACGTGTTTCACACTGATATTGGCAATAGTCACCTTCGCCTCAGTTTTACCATAGACAGTGGCAGGCTCCCCAGTAGCTGTACGTAGTCGTATATTACTTATAGTTTCACATTTCCCCTTCACTACATTGGGCCTGATTATTGACTGTGGCGCTCCTGTGTCTATGGTAAGGATGTGCTTTTCACCGTTGATGTATCCGCATGCAGTAAGGTTGCTATTTTTCTGTTGCATCACTGATATGAAGATTGTGGGGCCGTCGTTTGTGGGAGCTAGCTCTTGCCCCTTAGTGCTAGCTCGTTTTAGTTTAACGGGGACTCTTGTGTTGTTTGTTGGTACACCCGTTTACTGTTCCTTGATGGCGAAACAGATCTGGCTCTCTTTCTTGGCGCCTTGCAGTTGCGCTGGTAATGACCAACTTTGCCGCAGTTATAGCACTTATTATTAACTTTTTGCTCTTTCTCCGCCAATGCTTGTCTCACGGCCTCCTTAATGCTAGAGACTAGACTATTATCATTTTCGGCAAGTACTTCCACGTTCCGTACCTTGCACACCTGTGGCTTCAAAATCAGTCTAGCAGTCTCCTGAGTTAGTGCAAATGAACCCATTTCTGCGAAGGTTGCCTTTTGCGTAGTACACACTGCAAGTTTGATATCAGGGTCGCGGATGCCATTAACAAACGCCTCCGTTTTGACATGATCCAGGAATGGATGGTTTTCGCCTGGATACGTAAGCTGCACCAACCGCTCGATTTCCATTGCGAAATCTTGTAGAGACTCATTGGGTTTTTGTCCTCTACATCGCAATTCCATGCGGTATATGTCACGCTTGTGCTCACCGCCATATTTGCGTTGCAGTGCCGCCATTATGTCATCAAAACTGTTTCTGCAGTCTACTGGCACAGTTTCGAGAACTTCTGCTGCCGCACCTTTTAAGGCCAAAACTAGCTCTATGGCCTTTTCTTCACTGTCCCATCCATTTCTGTTAGCCACTGTTTCGAACTGAAATTGGAAGATGTTCAATGGTGCACTGCCATCGAAACAAGGCGTCTTTATCCTGCTGGAAACCTCTGGAGCAAATCGCACTGGTCCGCCTTGGCACTGGAGATTGACGATTTTTGCTTCCAGCTCGTGCAATTTCTCGTCTACATCTTTCACTTGTACTGCCACGCCACCAATTTCTAAGCTATGGACTTTATTCTCCAGCTCCGATATTTTCTCGTCAAACTTGCTGACTTGTACTTCAATGCCATCTACTCTTCTATATAAGGCCTCAGAAATTTCTTGAAGTTTCTCGTTTGTGGCCTTAACTTCAGCTAAAACTCTCTCGTTGTTGGCTTTAGAAGTTTCTTGAAAATCAGCCTTCATAGCTCTAGAAGACTCCAGAATTTCAGCCTTCATTGCTCTAGAAGACTCCTGAAGTCTCTCATCCATTTGGCCTAGAAGTTTGTCATTGTTTGCCTCCATTTTCTCTATCATGGTGGCCAACATTGCGCTGATGTCTGTACTGGTTGCTGCTGCACGAGTACATACCTCAATTTCTTCTTTTTCATCGAACTCATAGGTTTCTATGTCGATGTTGCGCCGCTGAAATTCGTCTATTAACCTCTTTTGAAGTTCGACCTTGTTACCAGTTGTTGACAAGTCCAGATTGTTCAACTCTTTCTTGAGTTGCTCCACCTTAAGCTCTTGAAATTTCATTCTTCCTCGTATTACAAATTAATTATTTTTAATTAATTTATTATTTTTATTTTAATTTTGCAATCCCACTTCTGACACCAAATGTTGCGTTTAAATTTTATTAAACGTGTGAGTTCTTTTGATTGCTCAAAAATAAAAATAAATAATACACAATTTTTATTTTATTTGTTTGCTACTGTTTTTCCTTTTATTCTTAACGAAGCAAATTATAACTTGTCTTTCTTTACTTAATCACTTCTTATCGTTATTACCCACTTTGAACGAAGTCTTAACTTGACTACTTTCTGATTAGTACTGCCCTGTTCTCGCACATGCTGCCACTTTTTATAGTACAGGAACCGGATCTCGAATGTTCGCCTGATAGGTGCATGATGCCATCTGTATTGTCATTTACTATTGGTAGCCAGATGTTCAAACAGTCCTCTAGCACAATCGGGAAAATTCATGTTGCTGCTTCTAGGCGTTTGTAGATAATTCGATTGGTCGTTATTTTTGAATTTAAAAGTAACGACTCTTATGTTGGCAATGCGGTTTGTACTGGTAGTACAGTGCTCGCACTTTTATTTGCATGTGTGTGTGTCTGTAGCTATGTATACAATTATTGTTGTTGCTATAGTATTTGCACGTAAATATGTGTGTACGTTTAGTGCTTTAGTTAAATACTTCCAGATAGTTCTTTGCTTTAACCCTGTAGGAATATTTTTACGTAACAATATGTATACATGTTTAAAGAGGAAATTTTGATTTGTTCGATTTTCTGACGATTTTTCGGACATGAAATGACGATTATTTTATATTTTATCGGGATTTCGGCGATTTTTCCATCATTTTATCTGGCAGCCTTAAATTGAACCATAAATATGCATACATACACACATACATGTGTGTGTACGAGTATATATATACATATAGTATATGAATATATACAAGGTATTTGCAGATCATAATTTTTCGCTATTTTTTTAATTTTACTCTAAATAAAACTTGGTGGCTATTGTTACAAACAATTTGACAGTAGAAAATCTTAAGAACACCTTAAAACAACTTGTCTTGCTACTAACTACGTACCCTAATACAATTTTATTAAGAATTTGTTGAAAGCTACATACACACATACATATCTACACACATGCATTATAAATTCACATGGAGTTTACTATTTGTGATGTTTTGAAGTGCTGTAAGCTTATAGTTTTTTGGGTATTTGTTATCTAATAAAAGTATGCGTATTTAGCGATTTTTCGAAAAGTTTGTATAAAAATTACTGGTGATTTTCATGAGTAATTTTAAAATAAATAAAAAATAGAATTTTTTAATATTACAGGCAAAAGAATATGTTTTAAAAAGAATTTGTAATAAATCCTGGGGGGGGGCAAAATCAAGTCTGGGGGGGCATTGCACCCCCCAGAAAGGCCTAGCTACGCCTATGTGGATTTGTTTAAATATTTATAACTTCAAGTTACAGAAAAGTTTCATTTCAGGTGGACACGTAGAGTAATAATGTCAAAACTCAAGCACTATATTCTTGACAACATTTGTGAAGAACATCTACAACAGTGTCCCGCAAAATAAAATATGTTTGTATTGGTGAGAAAAATGAGAGTAAAATAAAGTTACACATGAAGAAAAGTTCGTAATTTAAAATATATGATGTGGTTGTTTGTTGTTTGATTTTTTTTTTTTTTTTTTTTTTTTGTAAACAAGCAATTTAATAAAAACTTAAGTAAAAAGTAAAAATTTAATAATCTATTCAACAATGTGGTGTATAAATTCCAAATTAAATTTATTCACAGCGCTGGGGATCTTTTTAAACTATATTCCCTATTATTTTTAAATATTTTATAACATAAAATGCATTGAATATTGCGAAAAGCATTTTTTATCACGAAATATTTCTTAGCTTCCATAATTATTAAAATTTTTTTTGCTGTACAAATTTATTAAATTTATACTTTAATTTCGTTCGGTGTGCTCAAAAAAAAACTGAACAAAAAACCAGGAAAAAATTCGTACATGCTTGCACAACTTCATTCGTCGCTTTCTCAGTGACGACTAAATGATAGAGCTGCAAAACTATCGATAGTACTATCGATAGTATCGATAATTTTGTTGTAAATGAAATATCGATAGTTTTTTCCACTATCGATACTATCGGTAAAAAAACAAGTAATTAAAAGAGTAAAAATAATCGAAGTCAGTAAACAGTAGCCGGCAGCTTTGAAGCAAATTATCCGTCGTTGATTTAAGCTTTTGTACAGCGATGCAAAAGTTGGTACAATTGTATAATTTTGGCGCTATTTGAATGCCAAAAGTACCGTAGCACCGCAATGACCCATTTAGCACTACTGGAATCTCTTTATATTTATTACATGCCAAAAATAGCATTAAAATATATTATCCCCCTTATGCAAAAAATAATGCGTGCTTGAAGTGTACATTAAAAAAAATTTCCATAGAAAAAACGGTTTTAACGTTCACTTATTTTTTTGCACAAGGTATTCTTTAACTCGAAGGTATTAGAAAATTATGTAAATCAAACGATGTTTTCCGGTACTTAAAGAATTGCTGGAGGAATGTTATATATATATATGTTATTCCAAATTCATCTGCAAATGTGGAAATTTTATTTTCGTACCAAAGGGAGAAGCCGACTATTTGCATCGACTGTGAACAATCGAATAAAAAAAAGGTTATAAACGTAGTATATCGTAAATGTTACTTTTATATTCAGATCCCAGCAACTAATATTCTTTGCGCACCTTCTGGCGTTTTGTTAATTGATTTTTAGTTAATTAAAAAGTACAAGTATTAAAAAAATATAAACAAAGAATTAGGTACAATCGTACTGAAAGAATTTAATTTTTTTTTGAAAGTTAGTACAATTTGTAAATATGACATCGCATCCCTGCTTCTGTATACATAAGTACTTAAATACATACATATGTATGTATATGAATTTATTTATAAATCCAAGTGTTATTCGACAAATAGTAGTCACAAGTATCATAATAAATTCAACATCGTCGACACAAAGATAAATTTTGGTGGTACTGATATCGCGACGGCCGCCAATCGTCTCGGATTTATTTTGACATACCCTAGCGTGTTTCCCTACAAATTTTTTTTTTAATTGTACCTACATACCTACATATCCAGCCTAATCTTCGATGTAATCGTATGCGATAAAAATTAAATTTTTAGAAGAAGGTTAAATTTGTCGCTTACGATAAAACTTTACAGTTAGTGTCTTAAAAGTTATCAACAATTTTCGCATTTTGATAATTCTAAGCCATGGGTAGGCCCATAAAATTATAAGTTCAATAAAAAAGTATATTTTCGATAATGTGCCGCTTACGATAAAATCGAAAAAAAGGCTTGATATATTTTTATATACTAATGAAAATGTTGAGGACTCTGGATTTTTTTTCGAGTCAAATGTAGTTTATGTGGCAACTTTTATAAAACTATTCGATACTATCGATAGTATCGATAGTTTTACATAAAACTATCGAAACTATCGAGTGGAGCGACTATCGATAGTTTTGCAGCTCTACTAAATGAAAGAGCATAAGCATGTATGTGATTTCCATCCCCACAATTATGGTATGGCCAGGGCTGTCAGATATGGCGATTTCTCGCCAAACGTGGCGATTTTTCAACTTGTTTGGCGTCCAAATTTTTGGTCTGACGACATGGCGATTTTTCTGGCGACAACTAAATTTGTTGGCGATTTTTCCGGCGATAAATAAATATGTTGGCGATTATTATGGCTACTTTTTTAACAAAATTGAACTTCAAAATTTTTCTAATTCAGGAAAATTAGTTTGTTGAAGGAGTAGTTTCAAAAATAAATCCTACAAAAACTCGTCTACAAGAAGTTAACACAATTTAACTTTGATGATTTTTCTTATATTAATTATAGTTATTGATGAATTTTGTATTTGGATGAGAAAAATTTACAAGAAATAATTTTTGGCGATTTTATTTCTAATTTTGGCGATTTTCTGATAAATTTTGATACGACCATTTTATAAAAATTTCTATTAAAAAACTGTTATATAAAAACAAATTTATTATCAAATATTTACTAAGAAAAACTACATAAAACTGATTTTTGGCGACTTTTGGCGATTTTTAAAATCAATTTGGCGAAATAGGTCGGAAAAAATCTGATAACCCTGGGTATGGCTTGCGCGTTACTGACAGTGTGCACACTTCTACCGATATTCGGTAGATTCTACCGAATATGTTTGTGAATTTAACAATCTACCAATTCTACCGAACAAGGCCTGAAATCTACCGAATATTGTTATTTAGTAATTTAAGTCGATATATCGAACCATAACCGCTAAAATAGCTTAAGCGATACATATTTTGGACTTCGTTTTATTATTTACGATCGCAAATGATCGATTTTGGTCAAAAATTGAAGTTTAAAAATTATGTCGCTTAAGCTATTTTTGCGGCTATAGCACGATATATTGCCTATTTTGCCACATAGCAGTGCGGTCGCAGAGTGGTAATTTTCTGTCATGAAAATCATTAAAATAGAATAAAGAAATCGGTTAAAAACTGAAACTATAAGTAACCTAATATTTGCCAAAGAATTATGCCTTGGGATGAAATATTTATTCCTACCAATGATTTAATAATTTTTGCACAAAAATTTAAATTCAAAAATGGATCTTACATATAATCTTTGTAGTTACAAATGTTTGTCAAATAAAAGTTATTATAGTAGCTTTATAAAACCTATGTACAAACACTGAATTCCTGTTATTTATGTACATATATTATTTTATATATGCATAGCATATCTATGTATATAAAATGTAAGGGCAAATAACTGGGGATGACACTTTTTTATTGGAAATGCTTCTTTGTTTATGGCAGTTTAATTTCCAATCACATGTGAAGTTTTAAATGCGCTTTTGGAACGTGTTTAGTTCGATACTCCTTGCACTTAAGCCCATGTCAGATAAAACTTTTGCTTCGCGTTGCGTTGAAGATTCGCTTTGACATCTAAGATGAAATGTACATGCTTATATGAAACATGTCACATAAGGAACTTTTAACGCAAAGCGAAGCGAAAAGTTAGGCAATTCTCAACTTTTTGCATGCTTTGACAATCAGTTGGTATACTATTTTTAATTTGTATCGCATGTAATTTGACTCGCATGTAAATATGGAATTTTTATTAAAATGTCGGTAAATTTACATAAAAAACGAGTTCGTGGCATCAGAGTAATCGAATTGTGGTGTGTTTTATACATAAAACCGAATAGTGAAACAAACAGTGAGTGTTGTCAAAGTTTTCATTGTGTCATACACATTTTGCGTCATGCTTTTTCCCCAAAGTTAGAAACGTCACGCAAAGCGTTGAAGTTGCATCTGACACCGCCTTTACCATTTATAAAGTACATATATGTATCTTGTTATTTTTATGTTTCCTTGAATTGTTATTTTTTATGTTTCTCTGAATAAAAAAAAAATTCTACCTAATTTCATTAAAATCTACCGATTTTTTTTGTCGATTCTACCGAATTTAAAAAAAAAAATTAGTGTGCACACTGGTTACTGATCCACAAGCAAGAAATATTTGCATTGAAAATTTTTGTAAAAATTTCTTGATATCATCGATTTACTCTCCTCCCAGATTTTCAATCGCTGAGAATCAATACGAGGTTTTCTACAAATCTCTTGGATCTTGTTTCATAGCAGCTGAAGACTACAATGCAAAACATACGTTCTGGGGTTCTTGTCTTATTACACTTAGAGGTCGGGCGTTGTTCCACACAATCTCAAAAATGGGCTTGGACGTGATTTCGAGTGGAGAGCTCACTTACTGCGTCATGAAAAATATCTCTAGGGATTTACTTCATGTGGAATCTTCTCTAGATCTCTCCTCCGATCACAATCCCACAATCGTTACAATCTGTAGCCCACTAAGAAGCGACTTATCTCACCCATATGTTACGATGATAATTCGTGTTAATTGGCTGGGTTTCAAAAATTAACTCAGTGGTCATTGTACGGAAAACATTAAGCTAAGAACATCCGATGATATTGAATGTTAATGACAATGTTAAGTCAATCTTAATGAAAATATTAAACAGGCTGCTGAGCATCCCATCCGCAGACTTTGTTTAATAGAATTTATTCTATGGATATTGAACGTCTCGTATGTGAAAAAAGAAAAGCTAGAAATGGGTGGATTTAAGGAGTGCACTAAACGACTACAAGAGTTGCTTGCATCTGCACCTCTTAAAAACTATCTGGAAGGTCTCGATGTCACACCAGCATCTAATTATTCGTTGTGGCGCGCTGCTAGAAAGCTTTAAACACCCGTTGAGTTTAAACCACCTCTGCGCACATCTACCGGAGGTTGGGCAAGAAGTACTGGTGTTGCTGATTTGTCGAGTGTAGTTGCTCTACCCCCTCGACCCTTAAAGTTTAAGATGCGTGATGTATATAATTGCTGAGCTTAACCCTGAGAAATATATAGGTGTTAATGGAATTACTAACAAGATACTGATGAATTTGCCTCGTATTACAATTAGAATCCTGCTATTTATTTTTGATGCCATATTACGACTAGAGTACTATCCACACCACCGGAAGCTTACAAAGGTCAAAATGACTCAACAGCCTGGCAAAGATCTTAGAAAGGCTGAGTCATACAGGCCAATAAGTCTACTATCAACAATGTCAAAGCTTTTCGAAAAACTGCTCATGACAAAATTGTCCCCAATTCGAATTAATTAATTTAGTTTTAGAAATGAGCATAGCACAAGAACACTTGAAGAAAAGAAGTATTGTTATGCCCTCTTTATAGATGTTTCTCAGGCATTTGATAAAGTGTGGAATGAAGGCCTAATTTTAAAATTGAAGACTTACCTACCAATAAACATTTTAAAACTTTTGGAAAGTTACATTCTTGGCCGTTCACTATCTCATCCGGTATGCCACAGGAGAGTATACTGGGCCAGTTATGTATTTGATTTATCTATGTGATATGCCTGTGAGCATTAATATCATTTGCCGATGATACAGCCTGACTTAAAAAATCCCCACGAGGCATCCCGATATCTTCAGGAACATATTAACGTCCTGGAACTATGGTTGAACTTATGGAGAATAAAAGTAAAGGAACAAAAGAGTGTTCATTTTAGATTCACCCTACGAAGAGATACGTGTTCCCTCATTCGAATCAACAATGAAGTTTTTCCTCAACATTTACTAGTGAAATACTTTGGAATACAGTGTATACTATACACCTTGGCCGACGGCTTACATGGAAGTACTACATTTACTATAAGCTAACACAAATAAAACTTAAATCAACTCAGATACATTGGCTGATTGGTAAAAATTCAACCCTCAGTCTAGATTGTAAACTTTTAATATACAAGTCGCTTTTGAAACCCATACGGTGTTACGGGGCACTGCTTCAGCTTCCAATGTAGAGAGAATCCAAAGATGGCAACACAAAATTTTAAGGTTAATAGCATCGGCAAAAACAACACCGAGTTCCATCATAATCCCTATGCTCATAACATCTTGAACTTTACTGGACATATCCGCTTAAAAAAGAAGGACACTACTGCTCTAATACGCGACACTCCAGATGAAACTTCTTAAAAATATTTTTTTGCCTTATAAGACATTTAAGTAATATTAACAATTATAATAAATAATAATTATATCTAGATTTAAGATTTGAATACTTATTGTTAGTTCATTTTTACAGATACAATAAATAAATATTAGCATTTAAAAGAAATATTTCATTAAATTTTGTTGGGACTTACATACTCGTACATATGAGTATTTCCACAGAAAGGTCTACAGGCATCGAAAAAGATTTTCTTAATAAACAAATGATATTTTTTTTAAAGAGAAGTAACACTCAGACAATGAGTGTCTACTACTATTACTAGTTGTTACCTTCTTTAGGGTAGGGATAGAAATAGAGAAGAGGCAGGGAAAAGCTTCATTCTTTTATTTGTCAAAATTATTAAGGCTTTGTAAAAGGGGTTTAAAACAAATTTTCATGCAAAATTTTTCTTATTAAGCCTTGCCCCCTTATGCAAAAAAAAATAACGTGTGCTTGAAACGTACGTTAAAACAAAATTTCCATGCAAAAACCGGCTTTAAGGTACAATTGAAGCACACGTTATTTTTGCATATTTAATAATTTTTATAAACAGTCAGCTTTCCTCGTTTGTTATTAGGAGAAAATTGGTCTTAAAACTGAAAATGTATTTTTTTTTGCTTTTAGTTACTTTAACGACTTTTCTCTTTTTTATTAATTGCTTACATATTTATATTATGACTGTAAAAATCTTATGAAATCTTGCTATCAACAACAAATTAATACCAAAAAATTAAAGCTCGATTACCAGGAGGCAAATTACGGCACTCGTTATCGAACGAAATTACGAAATATTTCAATAGAGTTTATATGGAAGTATTTCGTAATTTCGTTCGATAACGAGTGCGGTAATTAGCCCCCAGTAAACTTTTAGTTTTAATTTGTATATGTTCTACTGTCCCGTTCTATTACTTAAAACATCACTTGTTATCAGTGCACCGCAATCATTCGAATCACGTGGCTGAAGATTTTAATCCAAATCAAGATTTAGTGGCTTTAACTAAAAATAATAAAGTTAATTTAATTATTATTTTTCGAACTTCATTTGTTTCTATATTTATGATTTGAACAGGCTAAAGTTCGTATCGCTTTTTAAGCCAATAATAATTATCACATGTAATTTGGCTTAAAAAGCGATACGAACTTTACCCGGTTCAAATCATAAATATAGAAACAAATGAAGTTCGAAAAATAATAATTAAATTAACTAAATTAATAGTCATTGGCTTGTGGCAAAAATTAAATAAATATATAATAGTAACAAACCAAAAAAGTTTGTCTTAAGTAGAACAAATATAAGCAAATTACCTAACATGTGTATAATTACCCAGCAAAAAATAAATGAAAGCGTTCAAAATGAAATAATGTTTCATGCTTTCTTGAGCATTTGTTTTTTTGAATGCATTCTGAATATCATCGCAAATCTTAAGTAATGCTATAGTTTTTGAACTCATTAAAAACGCATGCGATATTACGGGGTAATATATTTTTAGATTTTTAATTTTTAGCCGACTGTAATGTAATGTAACGTAACCTATTTTTCATATAAAAATATGAATCAACTGTTTTTTACGTTACAGTTACATTACATTACAGTCGGCTAACTGAGCCTTAAGAATTTAAGATCGCTAGTGCTAATTGGAGTTTTAACGTCGTGGCCCCGCATACCGGGTAAAACTATTTGGTTTTAAGATTTTCCCATTGGCTTACGCAGCTACACTTACTAGTGTATAAAATATCAGCTCTCTAGCGCGAATTATATCTTTAGATTTTATCAGCATTACCTCTCCTCACTATTCCTAACTCAAAATTTTGTTGTGAGCAGCCCTTATAATTCATGCTAATTTTCTTCTAAAATATGCTAGACCGATGTAGATTAAACACAAGGCTAACACTTTATGGGAGTGATCACGCCAAATTTTTAAGGTGATGCAAGATTTCACTAAATTGGCTTGAATTAAAAGCTGTATATTAAGTATTTAGTTCAAAACAATATTAGCGTGGCACCGCCCATTCTGGTAAAAGTTTTTGGGTTTTAAATTTTTTTTAGTTTGTTTCTCACTTAGACCTACTTGTATATCAAATTTCAGCTCCTTAGCGCAACTTTTAATTTTTTAGGTTTTATGGGCGCAGCCCCGCCCCTCTAACTAAAATTTTCGGGTTTTCAGATTTTTCTAGTTGGTTTCTCACCTAGACCTACTTGTATATCAAATTTCAGCTCCTTTGCGCAACTTTTAATTTTAAATTTTTATGGGCGTAACGCCGCCCTCTTTTCCAAAGTCAAAATTTTTTTGGGTCCGTGCTTATTATTCGTGTCTAGTTTCGTTACAAACGGATAATAATAGCTAGATAAATAGTATATCTAAATATGGGCGTGTCAACGCCCACTTTTTTAATAAAAATTTATAGCCTTGCATTACCGCAGTATATATATTCCGAATTTCAATAAAATAGCTTCCGTGAAGCGCCTTAGATTAGCATTTTTAATTCTGACCTTTATGGGCGTAGCCCCGCCCTCCTGGCTAAAATTTCCGGGTTTTAAGATTTTTTTATTTTATTTCTCACCTAGACCTAGCTCTGTATCGAATTTCAGCTCAATAACACAAATTTAAATATTTATGGGCGTAGCCCCGCCCTCCTGGTTAAAATTTTAGGGTTTTGAGATTTTTCTGGTTCATTGCTCACCTAGATCTTCTCGTGTACCAAATTTTAGCTCTCTAGCTATAGCGGAAGTGCTTCATCAATTTGATGAGTGTGTCAGTGGTCAGTGAGTATGTCTTAAAATATGCACTTTTTGCACCTCTATATCTCCGGAAGCTTTCATTGCAAAGCTTTCAAACTTCGCATATGAAGTTATATGAATTTATTATAATTATGATTTAAATTTCATAATTTTACGGTCGCGGGGAACAAAGTTATGAGGGGGGTAAAAACAGCTCGAATGGCTTCTTGTAAATATACACACTGCGTGCATTGGCCAGAACTTGGCCTGGCGCACTGCCGTGCACCTAGATATATGTATATGTCCCAACGAACAAAGAAGAAATATATTAATAAAACTCTTGAGAGAAAAATAAAATTGTCTTTTTATATCAAAGGCCGAGGCACTATGAATCCGTCATACGTTAAATTTCGTCTTTTCAACTGACATTAACGCAACGACGGAGAAGATGGGCACAATGAGTACTTTATTGACGGAAGCATTTGAACATCTTCAATAGGTTGATTCCCCATTTTATTTATTACATTCAACTTTTGTATTTATTTCGTTTATTTCTTTTGTTTAATTTTATTTTTGCTGCTAAATCTAATTCAGAATGTAGAATCTATTGAAATGAACAAACCCGTAAAACTTCTAAACGATTTAAATATTTATTGATGAATGACATAAAAAATTATTTTCACAGCATAAACTTATAAAATAAAAATCAAAGCATACTATTACCTGATTTACATTAAGCATTTTTTTCATGAAATTAGTTGCATGAAAAATTTTTATTTGTCAATAGGAGGACTGGAGGAGCAACTTATATCAAAAAAGTTGTCAAAAATACATCAGAGATTCATTCTACGCTATTTTTTATATAACATTCTCTTTTATAGCGCTGCAATAAGCAAATAGAAAAAGTTGCGTGCAACAAAATTCATGAAATTTCATGAAAAAATGCTTAATGTAAATCAGGTATATGTTACATAGAAATTCAAAAGCCTAGTTATATTAGGTTTGTTATTATTCGCAAAAGTATTTACATGCAAAGTAATATTTTCAACATTTCCTCTCAAACCTAATATACGTATACATACATTTTAATTTTTTTATAAACAATGAAATATTAAGTCATATTCATTAATTTGCAAGATTTCATATGTTTAATTTTGGGAAGATTTTTTATAAAAATATCTGCTACCATATCGTCCGTACTAAGATACTTGAGTATAATTTGTTTCTTATTAATTACATCTCTTATGTAGTAGTATTTAATGTCGATATGTTTACTTCGATTATGAAAGATAGCATTTGAACTCAACTTTATAGCTCCTTGATTATCTGCATACAAATTTACTGCAATGTCTTCCACGCCTTCAAGTTCGAGTAGCAGTCTCCTTAAATAAATTGCTTCTTTTGCAGCATTCGATATTGAAACGTACTCCGCCTCTGTGCTGCTTAACGCTACTACACTCTGCTTCTTGGATTCCCATGAAATTAGAGATTTCCCGTAGTAAAACATGAAACCTGTATAAGATTTCCTATCAATAGCATTTCCTTCATAATCTGCATCAGCATATCCGTTCAAAACATTCTGGCTGCGCTTATATTCAAGTTTTAAGTCAACAGTTCCGTACAAGTACCTTAAAATGTTCTTAGCTGCATTCATATGCTCAATATGAATGTGATAACTTTGCCACAGAATGCAATATATCCGTCGATTTCTTATTAAGGCACTAATTCAACTTGCATAGCGTTTCTCCATTCTATTGATTAGTCACAAGATATTGCTTTTTCTGGAGTTTCGGGAATAAATTCAACTTTTTCTGATAAAGCGTTTACCATATTATATTGCTTTTTTGCTCTACCTCGAAGCCCATCTCGAAGTATTTTGGGGCGCCCACGCCCTCTTCTTAGCTCTACTTCGTTATTACTTACTGAATCATGATTATCATCATTTTGAACTTCACCATTATCAGTATCATGGCTATTATCAAATTTATTTTCTTCAAACTTTACATCACGCCTTTCAATTACATTTCGTGTAGTTTTATCATACAACCTGTACGCCTTCGCAACTTCTGAATAACCAACCATGACATGCTGTTTTCCTCTGGCATCAAACTTCGACTGTGGACTTTTATCTAATGCTATTCCAGATGATCCAAAACCCCTTAAATGGCTAACCTTCGGTTTATACCCATACCAAACTTCTTACGGAGTCTTATCTGAAAGAGCTTTTGTAGGACAACGATTTCGTATATACTGTGCTGTCAAAATTGCTTCTGCCCACAAAATTTTACTAATATTTGCATGTACTAGCATAGATCGAGACATCTCAAATAGAGTACGATTAGCACGTTCGGCTACACCATTTTGTTGAGGTGTATAAACTACTGTCAATTGACACAAAATGCCATGTTCCTGCAGATATGAGTCGAAAGTTTTATTAATATACTCACGCCCATTATCGCTTCTTAATATTTTTATGTTCTGTCCAGTTTGACGTTCAGCTTGCTGCTTAAAAATTTTGAATTTTTCAAATGCTTCGCCCTTTGACTTCATGAAGTATACAAACATTCTTCTAGATTTGTCATCGATGAAGGTGACAAAATATTTAGAACCACCTAAGGACGGTACGTTAACTGGACCAAACACATCAGAGTGAATTAACTCCAATATATTTTGTGAACGATGCTGAGTTGCTTTTGGAAAGGGCATAACATGAATTTTATTTATCATGCATGTCTTGCAACTGTTGTCTTTTACCTGCTTCGTAACTTTAATACCATTTACTAGGCCTTTATTACTGATTTCAGCCAAATCACTCAAGTTTAAATAACCGTAACGACAATGCCAAAGCATATTATTGTTACCAGCAGCAAAAATTCTTTGTTTTTTTCCTTGAGATATGACAAACAAATTGTCTTCTTTTTGAGCTCTGATGCAAATACATATTACCATAATTATCTTTTATTTGTACCTCATTAAAATTAAATAATGCTGAATACCCATTGTCAACTGCCTTGCTTATAGAAATAAAATTACCTTGCAATTCAGGACAATATAAAACGTTGTTAAGTATAACCTTACAATCTGCATTAAGTATAACTCTTCCTTTGTCAATTGCAGTTATAAACTTATCAGCCGCAAGAAAAAATTTTTCATTATATTTTTCAAGCACTTCAAATAACTTACTGTTATTGCACATGTGGGATGTTGCACCGCTATCAACATACCAAACATTTTTGTCAAAACCTTTTCCTGCTGCAATCATTGCACATGTCTTCTGATCAATTGATTTCTTTGCACGACAATCACGTGCATAATGACCTTTACGACCGCACGTAAAACATTTACCTGTATCCATTTTGTTTTCTTTTGGCATATTCTGATTCCGGCTTCTTGCATTTTTGTTTGAACGCACGCCATATGCTTGCTGTAAATTACTTTCTTCGGATTCTTGATTGCTGTTCTTACGACGCTCGCCCTCTTCCAGTAATTTCAATTTCAAAACGTTGTATGATGGCAAATTATCACGAGTTTCCATAGCAATTATGAAAGCCTCATACAATTTTGGCAAACTTGATAATAAAATTATAACAACCAATTTATCTTGAAGCTGTATATTAACATAAGAAAGTTTTTCTATGACTTCCTCGAATTTATACAAATACTGCTGCATTTCCTCATTGTGTTCCATCTTCAAATTCATCAATCTTTTGTACAGCATAACTTTTTTTTTTCTTAATGTAATTCAACTGGCTTGCTTTAATACTCAAAACAATAGACGCAAGAGCTTTTTCGTCATTTGTTTCCCATTCTGCCTTCTTTGCGGCATTCCCAGCATCACAAACGCACTCACCATTAGCGTACTTCCATAATCCACCATGAATTAAAACGCTCTTCATTTGCACATGCCAAGACTCGTAGTTCCATTCTCAATTTGTAGAAATCCCGATGCCATATTTGAATATTATTTTTAGTAAATTCCTTGAAACAAAAACATATATTTCCTTTAACTAAATGCCTGGGCCCATAACCAATGTAGAATCTATTGAAATGAACAAACCCGTAAAACTTCTAAACTATTTAAATATTTGTTGATGAATGACATAAAAAATTATTTTCACAGCATAAACTTATAAAATAAAAATCAAAGCGTACTATGTTAAATAGAAATTCAAAAGCCTGTGGGATCAATAAAAAACTTCAATCTATTTTTATTAAAAATTTAAAAACTACTAATTCAATTTATTTTATTTTTTATAAAATAAAATACAGACTCCTTAAATTAAAAATTAAAAGTTAAACAAAGTGTTACCACATATACTCCCCTTCCAGACAAGCGATTTAATGCAGCTAGTCGGTATCCAATGGTAAATATGCAGGTTTTAAACGGTCTATGGATATATTCTTAACTTTCCCATTAACATTTATTTTAAAGTGTTTATTAGATCGTTTTAAAACCAAGAAAGGTCCGCTGTAAGGTGGAGTAAGAGACGGTTTAATTCCATCATTTCTAATAAAAACGTGAGAAGATTTCATAAGTTTATGGTGAATAAATGGATTCTTGACTGTGTGGTGAGATGTATCTACTGGGCGGAGTGAGCTCATGTTATTGGAAAGTATTTGGACGAGTTCGTTTTGCGAGATGAACTTACAGTCTATAAAAAATTCGCCCGGTAATTTCAAAGTAGTGCCATACACCATTTCCGCAGGAGAAGAGCGTAAATCGGTTTTAATTGCTGTACGCAAACCCAAAAGAACCAAGGGTAAAGCAGTTGTCCAGTTTTTCGCATTAAAACATATCAGAGAACTTTTAAGAGTTCTATGCCATCGTTCAATCAATCCATTTGCTTGAGGATGATAAGCCGTTGTTTTTAAGTGATCAATACCAAGAAATGCTGATAGTTCCGAAAAGAGTGTTGATCTAAATTGGGCACCTTGATCGGTGGAAATTCTGTTAGGTATACCAAATCGCAATATCCATTCATTAATTAGCGCCTTAGCTATTGTTTCTGAATTAATATCCCGTAAAGGAATAGCTTCAGGCCATCTCGTGTAACGGTCAATTATGGTAAGGCAATAACGAAAACCATTAGATGATGGTAGAGGTCCTATGATATCAATATTGATATGTTCGAAGATCGCGTTCGCATCGTTGTTGGAATTTTTAACAGAATCTACGATATCGTCAGCAACGAGTGACAATTCTGTAAATGATTCTCTGGCTTACTTCTTATCATTCCAGCTAGAACTGCTCGAGCTGTGGCTGGTAAACGTTGTAGCCAGAAATCGCGTATCACGTTTTTGTCGCTCGTTACATTGATTCGCTGTAACTTCGTAAGTAAATGACTCGGCTTACTATCGCCCAATTGCATACCAGATGCTAATTGCTCCAAACGAGAAATTGATGATGACGAAAATTTATTCAATATAACATCCTTCAGAGAAACAAATTTGTTAAAAAATGGCGGATTGTTTATTATTTCAAAGGCTTCATCATATAAACGTTCATCCAAATGAATTATCGTGATGTTGAACTGTTCACTATCATTGGTAATATTTTGAAGATCGAAGAAAGTCTTCAGAGGCATAAAGCATGACTTGACGTTATTTGGAGGATATCCTTGGAGTTGTGGAATTTTAACTTTTGAGGAATATGGTGAATTTCCAGACGAAACGTGTGGTGCATTGTCAGATTGAGATGCTTTAACAAGTTCTTCATTGTCATCCAAATTGTTTACATTTCCACCAATAGCATCTTGAGCTTGAGTAATACTACGCGTTATTGGTCGATTAGTTTGCATGTTAAAATTTTTGTCGGGGTCACCAGTTGTGGGATCAATAAAAAACTTCAATCTATTTTTATTAAAAATTTAAAAACTACTAATTCAATTTATTTTATTTTTTATAAAATAAAATACAAAGACTCCGTAAATTAAAAGTTAAACAAAGTGTCACCACAAGCCTACTTATATTAGGTTTGTTATTATTCGCAAAAGTATTTACATGCAAAGTAATATTTTCAGAACATACCAAAAAAAAAAAACAACCAATATCTGTCAAAGTACTCAACGTACGCAAAAAGTTAAAAGTTTACCAAATTTTGCACTTTGCGTTGACGGACACATACTGAATGTAACAGATCTCATAAGAAACCGTGTATTTAAACTTAGCTGTCAGTTGAAAAAGACGAAATTAACGTATGACAGATTAATTGTGCCCCGGCCTTAATTCTGCCCCGGCCTTTAAGTTGTGCGTAAATTGAAAACGGCAAGCTCCTTTTCTGGCAAACAGGTTTTTTTGAGTTATGACGTTGTTTGAGTAAATGAGCGATATGTACATTGTATTAATATGTATGCACGTATTTATGCATATCGTTACCTTAATATAGAAAGGCCCTGAATCATTACTTTTTTGAAATCGAGATTTTTGCATTTTTGATGCATTAGGTGGTCTTCTAACGAAATATACAACAAGCACCATTTCAAAAAAAAAAATGAGTTAAGACCTTTCTATAATAAGGAATTGATGTGTATGTAGCTATTAAGAGGTATACTATTTCATTTGTTACGTGATTAGAATTTTAAAAGTGTGGATATATGTATGTACATATTTATTGTGTTCATATATATGCATGTACGAGTATGTATGTATGTACATATGTATATACACACATAAATACAGACATGTTTATGCTATAAAATAATTTTAATATTTTAAACTTTAAATGTCTAAGCCTTCCGTATAACTACACAGAAAAAAATGATTTTGATATTTGAATACGAAAATTGTTGATTCAATAAAAAAATCTTTCGAATTTTCTGTGATGACGATTCTTGCATTATTGATAAATAAAATTGTATGCACGTTTATTGAATATATTTTTTTTCAGTCAACAAAGAAATTTAATGAATCAAAGCAAAAAGTTGTTGACCGAAATTTTATTTTCAGTGATAATGTTATGGTGTGGTGGATGAATGTTACATTTTTCATTTCAACCCCTTTTTGTTTGCTTTTGCTTGGCTGCTATTAAAACTAAATGTGTTTGGGATGAGTCGAACCGGCAATCTCTTGACTAATAAACTAATGTACTTACCACTCAGCTAAAGAGCAAATCATTTTTAAATAAGCAAATAATGAATACAAGCAAAACATGATTTCTTGTGTGCGCATTGTCTTGATTAATCTAAAAATAACTTTGTTGAGTAAAAAAAAAACCACGACGTTTTTCGGCTTCTGGTCCGAACTCACACGTATACAACACAAGCAATCAAAAAAAAAAAAAACAACAACATCAGCACATGACCAGATTGAGTCAATCGACAAGCAAGGAAAACACCAACACAAATAAATGACATTAAATGATATTTTAAAATGGGCGGAATTGATAAATACAATATTCAAGTTAATCACAAATATTATTGAAATTAAAAATGTTATTCAATAACATGGTTTTATTCAAAATAATTATTGTCTATTTTTTCTGTGTATTTTCAGATCCATACCCTGTCGGAGAATGTGTGGTTGGATACAAAAATAATTAACTTATAGTTAACTTTTCTTGGACTAACTCCTAGTTTTTAACTTAAAAATTAAGTACGTAATTAGCTAATTTTTATTTAAAATAAAGTTGTAATTAAATACGATTTCATTTTTTGTGATTAAATAAACTTCTTATTATATTACGTTGAAAGTACAGCAGCACTTAAAAATTCCAAATATTATGGAAAGCTTTCCAAAGAACAGCTGTGTAACATAAACAAAAATGTTAGGTTATCTAAATGCAGAAAATTAAAATTGCATAAAAACACATTTTATGAAACCAAAGAAGCATCAGAATGCATTTTTCTATTTATTTATTCCATGATATGAAACCATAAATTGTTTATGTTATGTATTTATCCAAATTAAACGAAATTCGTCCTAATACGACCACATGATGTTTTCAACCCAACCACATGATGTTCAAATTAGAGCGAAAAAGTTTACAATTCAATAATGCCAAAATATTTCATAACCCTACGTCTACACCTGATATATTTTTATCATGACAAATGTCAAATGCCATGTAGAAAAAAGGGCTAAAGGCCGGGGCACAATGAACCCGTCACACGCGACGACGGAGAAGGTTGGCACAATGAGTACTTTATTGACGGAAGCATTTTAACAGCTGCAATAGGTTGATTCTCCATTTAATTTATCAAATTCAACTTTTTATGTTTATTTCGAAAACCTAAATCAGAACATACCAAAAAAAAAAACAGCCAATATCTGTCAAAATACTCAACGAATGCAAAAAGCTAAAAGTTGACCAAATTTTGTACTCTGCGTTGACGGACACGTCCTGAATCAACAGACCTCATAAGAAACTATTTATTTCAACTTAGCTGTCAGTTTAAAAAAAAAAAAAGTTATTTTTCAATACAAAGTTTGAATCAAGGCATATTCAATAGGTGGTAGCGGAAACGCAGCTGTGCTATTTTTTTCCAAATTAAAGTTCATCCGAAACTTCTAAAATTGTTTACGATAGGGAAATTAAAAAAAATTACAAACAAATTTCAATGTGAAAAATATGTTATTAAACAAATTCTTTTAAAACAAATTTAAAAATACGAAAAAACTATTAAAAAATTATGAAAAGTGCTGAACGTTGCAAATTTTGTTAGCGGTAGCTGCCGTGGTGATTTTTTTTCAACTTTTTCTGGATAATTTTTATTACTATTATTTTGAACAAATTCTATTTTTGACATTTTGGATAAACTAAAAACAATGTTGTTTTTTTTATTCTTATATTTTTTCATTGTTTTTGTAATTCTGATATTACCTGGAAATAAATGTGCCTTGGTTTAACTTTTCTTATGATAAAAATATATCAGGTGTAGACGTAGGGTACACAGAAAAAATTATTCCCAAAAAATTTTTAAACAAATATTTGTTTGAAATCAAACTTACGGCCAGGCCCACGATGTTGACAAGAAACTTTCTATCGCTTACTTATATTGAAAACAAAAACAAAATATGAAAATTTGTTTGTGTTTTCTATATAAGTAAGCGATAGAAAGTTTCTTGTCGACATCGTGGGCCCGGCTGTTAGTTTCAGTAAATATTCTGTACTGTTCCACTAAATTAATTTGTACAAAAACACTGTATAAAGAAGAAACAGGCCACGACGTTTGTCGGCTACATTTCGGCATTTACATGTATACAATACGATCAAACAAAATAAACAACAACTAAACAACAACAACCGCACAACAGCACGTTGTTCCTATCAACAAGCAAGATAAACACCAACACACTGAAATAACATTTTCTCTCAGCCGAACTATGATTAATTTAAATTTTTACAAAATTTTTATCAGAATTTACAAAATTATTTGTAGGACCGCATTCAAATAAAATATTTACTGATTCAACGAATTTGGTTACTGAAAATGAAATTTAGTTTTTTCTGTGTAATAATAAAAAAATTAATAAAGCCAAATTAATAAAATTTTTAATTTATGTAAACAATATACACAAGTATATATTTATTTTTTTTTTACAAAAATAAGTTTGAAAAAATATACTTAAAAATCGTTTATAATTAAAAATTAATAAAATTTTTATTTTGTATTTATTTATAGGGAAGATTTGATCAAATGAGGATATTTTCTTTCCTGTAAACTGCAATTGTTCGTAACAAGACTTGATTAAGGGCCAAACCCACGATGTCGACAACGTTCGACTTATCGCACACTTACATTCAAAACAAAAACAAATTTTAATATTTTGTTTTGTTTTGTTACCATCAAAATTACACTCACATGAACTTTTCCATTCCTGCGATACATATCGACCACTGAGCGCGAAATTATCGTATGTTGCACTTTTTTCGAAATCGACTTTTTTTAATTCATCTGCTGACAAAATCGTATAGCAATAATTGTAATAGTTATGGAGAAAACACAATGTACATTTTATCGTATGTAACCGTGTAATTTACTTTGTGGTCAAAATTATCGTATTTGCCATAGTCAAACTGATTATTTGAAAAGTTTTTCCTTAAAATTTACGATTTTATAATATTAAAAATATCGTCCCTACCACGTAAAGCTATCCAATATGCAAAATTTGGTTTTTAGATTCGTTATCGATATGCCTCGTTTCAAAGTGCTGAAATTCTCATGGACAATAGATAGCTCAATAAGAAATGTTTTAAGCCTGACACTTTTAGGAATACGCTGATTTTAACTTCATAATTGACGGGTCTTCTCTAGTATTAGAATTCATATATGCACTCACTAGAAGACTTTGGTGTAGCTTCATAAACTCTTTCCTAGTAAAATTCTTTATTTAAATTTACCCTTTCATAGACATACCTTCAATGCTTTTAGTGGTCTAAAAATTAACGAAACTTTTTTTTTTTTAATAAAAACAGTGTAATAGTAGTTGATCCTTGGTGATTAAAAAGTGCCTGTACGTGACGCCGAGAAATAAGAAATATAATATCCTTCGATTGTGTTAATGTAAACTGATTACTGCCTACCAATTTACTCATAACACAAATATGAGTGGCGAACAACCTTCAACCAGCTCTAGCTGTATGCAAAAATTTCGCGAATAGCGTAAGGAAGAAGATCTGGACATCATCAATAATAAAACTAGAATAATATGTGGGAGAAGAAGAGAAAATATTTCGGAAAGTGAGTTAAAAGCATCTTGAATTAACATAAACGTAGAAAGACTATTCTGGAGTGGGCATTGCCACCTCCCAAGAATCGCTTTTGCCCCCCCCCCCCCTTAAACTATTAAAAATTTACTGTAATTATCTATTTTAATATTACTCATGAAAGCCATCAGTCAGCAGGAACAGGAAAGATATAAGAAGGCATTGTAAAGAGCTTAGAGCGGGTTCAGTACAAAAATGTTGCTGGACCTTCTTTAAGTATTTTGTATTTGTATTTATTACGCTTATGATTTCCTAGTACAACAAGACAATAATATCTTATAAATTATAGTACTAGAATCAGACAAGTTATCTATAAAGTGTATGATAGAAAGTGTACATATCTTATGCTATAAATACAACTAATAAAAAATAAATAAATAAATAAATAAAAATAATAAAAGATGAATGAAAAAAAATAATATTAACGATTAATAAGCTTGAGTAAGATTACGATACAATTGGAAAAGTAAATTTTTAAATTTAATTGCGTTGCTTGTATTTTGCAAATTGGGAGTAAGTTGGTTCCAGAGACGTATTGTTAATATAAAAAACTGTCGCTCAGATGCCGTATCACAAACAAAGTTCCCTTGAGGAATAATACTCTGTATGAGTACCTCAAAGGAAAAAATTTTTGAAGTGAGTTCTAACGGCAGAAATGCTTATTTTACTGTGAGTTCTGAAACTCTTAATGAAAAAAATATAAATAATAAATCTGATGAAAATCTTTTTTTAACGGCAAAGCCAATTTTTCGTCAGCGATCAACTTCGCTTTGTCCAATGCCAACTAGTGAATCGTTAACATTACCATTGCCTAGTACTTCTTCATTTAAGTCTGCGATATCATCCGCATCGGGCTCGCCTTCATCACTAAACCAAGTTATCACTACAGATAACAGTAGCTCAAAACCCAAGGTACAAGTGGGAATGGACAGATATATAACAGTGGTAAAGCGTGGGCGAAGCCCAAATTCTTCAAAAATTTCATCTGCCCCAAAGATATCTAGGGATAACAGCGCATCATCTACCAATCGTCAAAATCGTTTTTCATTATTGCAAGACACCGACGACAAGCCCTCTACATCATCGCAAAAGTCTTTTAAGCCACCACCTATTTATCTGAGAGAAAAAAATTCTAACGCCCTTATAAAAAAACTACTGTCGACCATTGGTGAAAATACTTTTCACATCATTCCAATTAAACGAGGTAATATTGATGAAACTAAAATCCAAATATATAATGAAAAAGATTTCCGAAAAATTGTTAGTGAATTCGAAAAAAATAAAACAAATTTTTACACATACCAACTTAAGAGTGCTAAAGGCCTACAGATAGTATTAAAGGACATAGATTCATATGTTGAACCCGAAGAAGTAAAATGTGCACTTGTCGACCAAGGATTCAAGGTAAAAAATGTTACCAACATATTTAATAGAGAAAAGGTCTCCCAACCCCTATTTCGGGTTGAACTGGAGCCGAATGACATACAATTGAAAAAAAATGAAGCCCATCCAGTTTATAACGTAAAGTATCTCTTACATCGAAAAATCACAGTTGAAGAGCCACGTAAGCGTTCAGGTCCCGTACAGTGCCATAATTGCCAAGAATATGGCCATACGAAAACTTACTGCAAGTTACCTACAGTGTGTGTTATCTGCGGTGAATTGCATGGTACTGCTAGCTGCACTAAGCCAAAAGATCAAGCAGAAAAAAAAATGTAGTAATTGTGGAGGTAATCACACAGCTAACTATAGAGGGTGCCCTGTATTTTCTTTCGTTAAACAGGCTATGGGTCAAAAACCCAAGCTAACTCCAGCTCTACAAGTAAACGCGAACTCCGACACTTTTGCTCAAATCAGCCAACCAGTTACTTCACGTGTATCGTATGCTGATGCTGTTAAGACTAGTTCAATTCCCACGCAAAATGTTCCACCGCCAAATAATTCAACGAATTCAAACTCAAGCTTTAACTTTAGTCGCCTTGAAGCTACTATTGAGAATCTGGTGCTAACTATAAACAACTTTACTACAAATATGACAAGTATGATGCAAGAAATGCTGCGAATGCAGAATACACTGCTTCAAGCCTTAGTTAATAAACCATCAACACGTTAAAACTATGTTTCTGGAACGCAAACGGCATTCGCCAACATAAAAATGAACTTGAGCACTTCCTCATGGAAAAAAATATTGATATAATGTTGGTTTCTGAGACTCATTTGACCTCAAGAAGCTTATTTAAAATAAATGGTTACACTTTATATGATACAAAGGACCCGAGAGAGAGAGCATGTGGGGGATCAGCAATTCTGATTAAGTCAAGACTCAAGCACTATGTCCTTGACAACGTTAGTGAAGAATATTTGCAAGCAACGAATATTTTCGTAGAAAATTTTTGTGCGAATTTCGTGATATCATCAATTTACTCACCTCCCAGAATTTCAGTTGGCGAAGATCAGTATGAGAAGTTCTACAAATCGCTTGGATCTTGTTTCGTGGCAGCTGGTGACTACAATGCAAAACATACCTACTGGGGATCGCGTCTTGTTACACCTAGAGGTCGAGCCTTGTTCAATACAATTTCAAAAATGGGCTTAGGTGTCATTTCGAGTGGGGAGCCTACTTACTGGCCTACTGACGTAAGAAAAATTCCAGATGTTATAGATTTTGCCGTCACGAAAAATATTCATAGGGACTTAATTCATGTAGAGGCCTCTCTAGATCTGTCCTCCGATCACTCTCCAACAATAGTTACAATTTTCAACCCACTAAGGAGTGATTTAACTAACTCATATGTGAAGATGATTAATGGAATCAACTGGCTAGTATTCAAAAAATATCCTAGTAGTCACTGCGTAGAAAACATTCAGCTTAGATCATGCGGTGATATTGAATTTAATATTGCCAATCTTAACGAAAATATTAAACAGGCTGCTGAACACGCCACTACCTCCTATCCGCAGACCGGCTTTAACAGAATTTATTCTACGGAAATTGAACGTCTTGTATGTGAAAAAGGAGAGCTAGAAGAGAATGGCAACAACACAGATCACCCCTAAATAAAATCAGACTTAAAGAATGTACTAAACGACTCAAAGAGCTGCTATCATCGGAAAAAACTGCACTACTCGAAAAGTATTTAGAAGGTCTTGATGTAACGTCCGCATCTAATTACTCTTTATGGCGCGCTACTAGAAATCTTAAACGACCCGTTGATCTTAAATCACCATTGCGTACTGCGACCGGAGGCTGGGCAAGAAGTGATAGTGAGAAAGGTAACTTATTTTCTGAGCATTTAAAATCTGTATTCACTCCCAATTCATGTACGGGTGCTGCTGATTTACCGAGTGTAGTTTCTCTACCCCCTCGTCCCTTAAGGTTTAAGATGCGTGAAGTACAAAAAGTAATTGCTGAACTCAACCCGAAGAAAGCTCCAGGTATTGATGGCATTAGTAACAAAATGCTCATGAACTTGCCTCATATTGCAATAAGAATCCTGCTATTTACTTTTAATGCTATTTTAAGAATGCAGTATTTTCCACATAACTGGAAACTGGCCAAGATCAAAATGATTCCAAAGGCGGGCAAAGATCTTACCAAGACTGAGTCATATAGGCCTATAAGCTTACTATCTACAATCTCAAAGCTTTTCGAAAAGCTGCTCATGACTAAATTGTCCAAAATTTTAACTGATAATGGGTGCATCCCGGACCATCAATTTGGCTTTAGAAGTCAGCACAGCACGATTGAACAAACGCATAGACTGGTCCAAGTTGTAAGAAGAACATTTGAAGAAAAGAAGTATTGTTCTGCTCTCTTTATTGATGTTTCTCAGGCATTTGATAAAGTATGGCACGAAGGCCTAGTTTTAAAATTGAAGACATATCTGCCAATAAACATTCAAAAGCTTTTGGAAGGTTATATTATTGATAGGAAGTTCACTGTTGTGGAAGGAGAGTTCACGAGTGTGCCCGAATCTATATCTTCTGGTGTGCCCCAGGGTAGTATTCTGGGTCCTGTCTTGTATTTAATATATACTTGTGATATGCCTGTGAGCAATAATATCCATATTTCTACTTTTGCCGATGATACAGCCTGTATGAGTGTGCACGAAAACCCTTATGAGGCATCCCGCAATCTCCAGGAACATATCACTCAGCTGGAAATATGGTTGAACTTATGGAGAATTAAAGTCAATGAACAAAAGTGTGTCCATATAACGTTCACCCTAAGAAGAGATACTTGCTCCCCCATTCGAATCAACAATCATAATATTCCTCAACATTCCCAAGTGAAATACCTTGGTATATACCTTGATCGAAGACTTACATGGAAACATCATATTGACTCTAAGTTAACTCAGATGAAACTTAAGTTAACTCAAATATATTGGTTTATTGGCAGAAACTCAACACTCAGCTTAGACTGCAAACTTTTACTGTACAAGTCGCTTTTGAAGCCAATATGGTGCTACGGAATTCAGTTATGGGGCACTGCTTCAGCTTCCAATGTCGAGAGAATCCAACGAAGGCAAAACAAAATTTTACGTTTAATAACATCGGCTCCATGGTACATCCAAAATTCTATTATACATCGTGATTTAAATATGCCACTAGTGACTGAAGAAATTGCAAAATACGCAGGCAAATATTTAACAAAACTCGAATCACATCCTAATCCGCTTGCTCGTAATATTTTGAACTTTACTGGACACATCCGCTTAAAAAAGAAGGACACACGGGCTCTTATACCTAACACTCCAGATGGGACTACTTGAAAATACTTTCCCCACCCTCTTTTTCTTGATTATCACTACTAATGTATTATTTATAACTACCACTAAGCTTATGTCCGACACTGGTCGGGCCTAATAATTTTTTTTTATAGATTTAAGATTTGAATACTTATTGTTAGTTCACATATGAAGATACAATAAATAAATACATGCAAAAAAAAAAAAAAAAAAAAAAAGATGCCGTATCAGTACCTGAAAAAACTTTATCTAATGCTGTTCAAAATGTTCCAATCACAGGGAAAGAAAAGTGACGAGAGGGGCTAACTGAACTAGAGCATAAAATGACGATTGGTCTAGCCGAAAGTCGCGATAAGACTTTCAAAGTTTTGTAGTGTGAGACCGAAATAGTTGATGCTTATTAATAAAAGTCCTTCAGATTAACGATGGTCCCTCATCAGAATTTAAGAACCGTTATGAGGTAAAACTAACACAATGTTGAATGAAAACTGCGAAGAAAATTGTATATTACGGAATAGGTACGATAGATGGAATTGGCGGAAATATAAAAAGATTAGTTAGATAGAATATGATGATGAAATGAAAAAGTCGTTGAATGGAGAAAAATAGCTTATGCACAGATAAAACTGTATTTAACTACTCATGTTTGTTTATTTCATATATAAAAATTGAACTGTGTCCCGTACGTGACGTTATTTGTCTGTACTTGACAAAATTTAAAAACCAATTTTTAATTATAAATACATATGTATTTTAATTAATTTTTTTCGCCAACATCAATTTTGCTTCTTAGTTACGATTTGCTGCTTAGATACTTTTTCTCAATATGTCAGAGATTTGCTGGAATTTGCATTTAACCTTATTCATTTCAAATGTTGGTTGACTCGACCTGTCCCACACGTGACGGAGTGTATTTTACTTCTTTCTTCATTGATTCTTAATTATTTGAAAAACTTACTATGTAGAATTGAGGACTAGTACGCAGTCTAATAAATATAAGCGCCTAGAAATAGTTGAATTTGTCTGTACGTGACACTGTAATGCTCCATATGAAGAAATTTAATAAAAAAAATTTCAAGCTTTTTTAATACTATATGTAATTTAAATTGATTCAAAATTTATCGTAAGTATTAAATATATTCGGCACCGTTAAAAGTTTCGTACGCGAAAATATCGTATGTGCCAAAAATTTTTATTATTTTGAAATATACAATCATTTCCATAAAAATTACACATTCTAAATTTCATGCCAATGCTGTTAGCCAATTAAAAATAAAGTAATAACAACGCTCTCCTGTAAAATTTAGTTTTTGTAACATACGATAATTTCGCGCACAGGGATCGATATCTACTTATGTACATTTACATATTTACTATGTACATAATTTTCTACAGAATTTGGCAATTATTATTGCATTCTAATTATGCACTAGGCTTTGATTGATGATTTTTTTGCATAATTTAAAATGTTTGTAAACGAAATATGTTGCTATATTTATCAAGAAAAGTTCGAATTCTGTTTGGCGCAAATAGAAAAAAATTGCAAAACTCTGACTTGCATGCAGTGATGCCAGAATTCTTTCACCAATAATGGCTAAATGTAGACAAAAAAAATGCTAAAAACAAGCTTAAAAATGGATAAAAAATCATGAGTATTAAACAAAAATAAGAAGGCAATTCATATAATAATAATCTGTTGTATCTTTTGGTATTCCTTTGTTGCGATTTAAAATTTTTTATGAACAATCAGAAAAACTTCATGTATGGAAAAATTGCTAAAAATAAACTAAAAGTTGCTAAAAAAAATGGCTAATAGATAAATTGACTTTTCTTCTGGCTAAATGGGATGAAAAATGTCTAAATTGGCTATTCACACAATTGACTTGGTTTTTATTTTATTGTATTAAATATTATTCTTATTAGGACATAACGAATGTTCGCTTTCGAATTCACAAATTATTCGCTAACTTTTGCTATTTGCATTCGCTTTTGCATTCCATAAAATGTATGCGAACATTTCAAGCGAATACTAAATCCAGATCCAGCTGTGTTTGTTCAAACTTGTTGAGCACCATTCATTGCTTCGTACAGAAAATTTTAATTACAAACTATTTTAACTAGCCGTTGTTTGTTGTAAATTCTTTGCGAAACAAGTGTCACGTATATTATTTTGCATGAAAACTTAAAATTTTGAAGATATATTTCATATGTTTTCCCAAGATGAACAAAGTACTACTTCTCCAACATTTTTGCATGAATTCATGCCAATTTTTCTTAATATGTATTTTGGCAGCATTTCACATGAAATGTTGAACAGAGTACCAGGATTTAGGGCCAAAGTTCGAATGGGTTAATTGCCTAACATTTCGTAAATATATTTTTTATTATCTATACTCATTTTAATATAATTTCATATATGTATATGTATATGTATATATATATATATATATATATATAATACCCCTTATTCCAGTTGTCGGCATCGACGTCACTTTAACACAATACCAAAAAATTGGGGCTTGTTTACTCGCTTTCGAAAACAATTTTGTGCAACTGACAATATATTTCCGTTCCCTAAGGTCTAGAAAATAGCATAAACCTGCCAACAGGAATCACTTGTTTTCGACAACGGGTACACAAGCCCCAATTTTTTTGTATTGTCTTAAAGTGACGTCGATGCCGACAACTGGAATAAGGGTGAATATGTATTTTGGCAGCATTTCACATGAAATGTTGAACAGAGTACGAGGATTTAGGGCCAAAGTTCGAATGGGTTAATTGCCTAACATTTTGTAAATATATTTTTTATTATCTATACTCATTTTATTTTAATATAATTTCATATATATATATATATATATATATATATATATATATATATATATATGTATATATATATATATATATATGTATATATATATATATATATCTGTGTTTTAAGAGTTTCATTTTATTTTAATATAATTTCATATATATATATATATATATATATATATATATATATATATATATATATATATGTATATATATATATATATATCTCTGTTTTAAGAGTTTAATAAATTAATAAATATTTGCTCAATTAAAAAAAATCCTATATGTAGTACATATACATATGTATGTGCATATATAATACAACTTCACGTTCTTAAACAAATTTAGTTTCATGTGATTTTTTCCCGTATTGTAAGTATTTGCATTCGCTTTCACATTCTCATTCGCTAAATGCATTATTCGTTTTCGCATTTGCATTCGGTAAACTGGTATTCGTTATATCCCTAGTTTTTATTTAGACTCATAATTGATGAAAACCCCCGCACACTATGCACAACCCGAGGTTACTTTATCCCGAAAATGATAATCAAATAAAAATATTAAAATATTTTGCTCTCTAATAAAGGCATTTTCATGAACAACTAACACCTTCATCTGTGTTTTTTTTTATATAAAAAATCACCTTTTATAAACATTCAGTACCTACTTGTATTCATTCATTACATTACACATTTTCATGAATTATATTTGTGTTTGTTTTGCACCGCATGGGCTGTCAGATGTGGCGATTTTTCAACTTGTTTGGCGTCCAAATTTTTGGTTTGGTGATATGGTGATTTTTATGGCGATAAATAAATTTGTTGGCGATTTTTCTGGCGATAAATAAATTTGTTGGCGATTATTATGGCTATTTTTTAAACAAAATTTAACTTCAAAATTATTCTAATTCAGGAAAATTAAATTGTTGACGGAATAGTTTCAAAAATAAATCCTACCAAAACTCTCTCTGCAAGAAGTTAAAACAGTTTGATTTGGATGATTTTTCTTATATTAATTATAGTTTTTTGATTAATTATTTATTTTAATGATTAAAATTATAAGAAATAGTTTTTGGCGATTTAATTTCTAATTTTGGCGATTTTCTGATAAATTTTGATTGATCATTTTATAAAAACTAGTTTTCGCCCACTGGTTGAAATTCAACCATTATTGCAATAATACAAACCGCTCAGATAAAATGTCATATATTTCTTCATTTCTAATAAAATGTATTACCGTACTTACTCCAGTCTTTAATAGTTGTATCTATTAATGTGAGCTTTCCAAATAAATAATAGAAACGGTTTAGATGTTCATTTTTTCTCCGGTTTATGTTTTTCAACTATTTTTCTCCAAAATGGATTCTATTTCATTTAACTTTTTGTCGTTTTTATGCTGTCAGCTGTTCAGAGATGCCACTTGCTTATTACTCATACCAAATTGCATGGAAAATTTTCAAGATTTTACTCATCACCCTCTCTTAAGGCTGATTCAACTTAAAACCGGTTCTAATTTTGTCTATAGTTGAAAGAAAGCTAACAACAGATGTTAAAATTTAAGTTGTCTCTAAAAAGAACCGACTTTAATGTTTGTCTATGGTTATGGCCCATTATTTTAAGCACATAAAGAAAAATAATACAGTACCGTAATGTATTTAACTTACTCGTTATTTAAATATCCAAATTTTATTAGTTTCGGCAATAATCGTTTAAGTACATACAAAAATGGAAATAAGAATAGAATGAACAAATAAAATAAGTATTTCCTTCTGAGCAGTGATGAAAAAGTTGGTACAATCGTACCTTTTTTGATACTATTTGACATGAAAAAGTACCGTAGTACTCCCGCAATACATTTGATACTCTCTCGGCCAACCCAGAAATACAGTCAGAAGACGCGCGTACACATATATTTTTTACAAGAATTCAATTTCTTTTTCGACAAATGGTACGAAACTTTATTAGTAAAGATATTTTAGAAAATTGTAACCCTTCACAATTAAATATATGTAAATAAAAACCATATTTCTTTCAATGATATTTTCTGTGGTACAGAAGTTGATCTATGTTTTAGATCAGTTTAAAGAATATTGTAAAAAGTTTATATTAAATTCTGTCAAGTTCTAAGGGCAAAAGTGGACTTTGACAATGAAATGTTAACTTAGCTTAGTAAGTTTCCCCTGAAAATGATTTATCTGTTAAAGCCAATAGCATTATATCGCTTTGAATAAAATGTTTCCCAGCGAAAAGCAAAATTTTGAAAATATTAACAATCAATAAATATATAGCATTGGCTGATTTGGAAGAATTAAAACTATTAACAACAGAAAATATCGGGCTTGTTCTAAAAATCACGGTGATTTAAATCACGGTGGTGTTAAAACAAACTACTAATAGCTGACTTGTTCGTGGGTATTTATTGTATTTTAAGTTATAGTCATGTATAAACCATTAATCGTGAAATTTACAAAAGCAATAATTTAGCTTTTATTAATTTTTTGAAATCACCGTGATTTGACATATCATGATTTGCAGAACAGGGCTGTAAATGCAGTTTTTGGCCTACCGATGCTAAAACTAAAAACGCATTAGATGAATACATGTTTCCAGCTAAATCGACAGTAGCTTACCGAATTTTGTCTATACCTCACTCCTCTGTAAATGTCGAAAGGATTTTCTCTTACAAAATGTCATGAAAACAAAACAAAAAAGTATGTTCCACTTTATGTTCCAACAGTATCAAGTCTTATCCAGGCCTAAGATTTATTGAAATCTTAAAACACTTCTTGTTATAACTTTAGCACTTGTACCTATGAACGAGTACATACATACATACTTATGTGTGTATGCATATTAGGGTATTCTAAAAAAAAATCAATTCAATTTTCTACAAAAGCGTACCAAGAAGTTTATTGTAGGACATTCCGTTCTTTACTTATGAAAATCAGAATAAATAAAATCAATTTATACCATGTAAATCGTATGGGAAATCGAGCGGACCATCTCACCATTAATATTATGAGCTGATATTTTAACAGGCCTATTTTTTACCTAACAAAAGTTTGAAACCTGGTTCTGAGAAAAACAAACGATTTTTTTTAGAATCATCCTATCCATATGCTTTGTGTTTCATTTTTATTTCTTTGTAAATTAATTTTATATAATTTTTTGTTAAAAAAAGTACTCAAAAAATTGTTTTTGATACCGAAATGCAAATCTCATTTCCCATCACTGCTTCTGAGTGTTTACGGAGTTGCCAAGCCAAATTTAATTTAATTAATTTTGAGTTTTTTGTTGTAATTTTTTTAGCAAATTAAGAGAGAAAGAGAGATCATGGCTTTATGATTGGCTAATATTCTTAACTGTTTTTAACTATCTTAGACACAAAAATGAAGAAAAATACATTCTGCACTGCTCCTATTGACAATCTATCAACCAAAAAAAAAAAAATCAAGCGAATACATTGAATTTAAGTCAGTTAAACTGGTTCTTAACTTTTTTCACTTGCCTATTTATATATATATATATATATATATATATATATATATATATATATATATATATATATATATATATATATATATATATATATATATATATAGATTTATATTAAAAAATTGTTATATAAAAACAAATTTATTATCAAATATTTACTAAGAAAAACAACACACCCAGAAACAAGAATGGTTGGAAAACGGTTAGTCCAATAAAATATCATTTGCATTAACTATATTTCAGTTCACGCTATCAATTTTCTGTTAATCCAAAAAACAATCCATGTTCATTGCCATAAGGGCATAATTGTAACATAAATATGATTGTGACAATACTTAAATTGATTGCATCAACCGAGCGTATGCTTTTGTCATGACTAATTAACTGATTGGTTAACCCAACCGAATACAATATTACGAATTGGATTTTACTACCAACTTTTGGTATTAGCAACTAAAAAATTGTCGTTCTATATTAAAATTAAAATAAAAACTTTCAATCAGTTGCTGCAACTAACTAGAGGTTGTGTTTACTATCATAGTTCATAGCAGCAAATTAAAAAATTAACTTTTCTGACTTTCAAATATATTATGATTTGTGAATTCTCAAATTGTTTTTGAAAGTCTGTGCATAAGATAACATGTTTGTGGCTTTTCAAAATGTGTGGTTGAAGAAATGTATATAGACATGCTTCACCATTAGGAAATAAATTTCAATTAAAATAAACTTATGACAATATGTCAAATAATGTGTATTTTCATTTGTTTTCTTGCTTTTGATAATATAGGTTTACATACAGTTTAGAGTCTACTCCGATTCTTTCTGGATGAGAAGGAAGTCGTGGGAAAATTCTAGTATATGATAAACTTTATCCATATCCAAATGCTAAGCTTGTAAGACAACAAATAGATGCTGATTTAGTACACATAAGTACATACATATGTCTATTGATAATCGAACATATCTTGTAGTAACAGCCGCCCTAGACTCAAAACTTCTAGAAATCGCTTTGTTTGACAAGGATTCAACCACAGACGAATTAATTATAAAGTTAGTCTGTTTTTACACAATATGTACATATTAGTGTCCTGCACAAGACTATTTATAAGACCTTTCAAGACGATAGATTTTTTCAAATGCTTTACTACAGCGAAATATTCTAAAAGAATCGCTAAGCAACACTGGTGGCAAGTAATTTTTTTCGGTGGTTTGTCTTGCCAACAGTGTTGTTTAGCGATTCTTTTAGAATATTTCGCTGTAGTAAAGCATTGGAAAAAATCTCTCATGTCTTGAAAAGTCTTATAAATACTCTTGTGCAGGACACTAGTACATATTAGGTTGCTTAGCTCGGGGTTTTAACCGGTTTTAAACCCCGCTTTTTTTACATTACGGTCTTCGGTTTTTGTAAAATGTTGATATTTCGATTGTCGAATAGTCCGTTTTTTATAACTAAAAAACCGGCTCACTCGAATACTTCGCGATTTGTAATAAAATTAGTGTTCACTATATTAAAACTTAGACGAACATTTTCTGTTGATTTTCCAGAGTATTTTTTTTGAGTGTAAAGTTCTACACGTTTTTTTTGGGTATGGCAACACTTGCTTCAACAATATATTAACCCTCATCCCAAATAAGAGCGGAAAGCGTTGCGTCAGCAGCAGGGTACGTATTTTCAAAAAATCAAAAATTTTTTTACATTTAAATCAGTGGTGTCAAAAATAAAACTATAGTTGTATGTGTGAGAAAAGCTGTCTCATTCGTCTCTGAAATACATCGAAAAAAATAAATATTTGGAACAAATGCAGTTTAGTGAAGCAGCTCAAAATATATAAAAAGGAGTCAATATGGTAGAAAATTAAAAAATAAGGAATAAAAATTAAATAAAAAAGTTGCGGGCGACCCATATTTTCCGAGTTACGGCGCTGTAAACTTTTCATAGGAAACTGTGAAGAAATTCCAAAAATAAATTTTGAAATAGGTTATCTGATAGAAACTTGAAAAATAAGAATAAAAAATTAAACAAAAAAATTGGCTGCGACCAATATTTTCCGAGTTATTGGTCTTTTAAGTTTTGATATTAAATGCAATTTAGTGAAGCTGCTCCAAAAAAAAACCAAAATGCCTTTTTAATATATATTCAATTCTTTTTTTAAAAGTATTGTAACATAAAATACATTGAATGTCGCAAAAAGCATTACAGATCATAGAATATTTTTCGCATACCACTTTTTTTCTTTCACTGTATCTATAAAGAATTTAATACATCCGCTGCGCATGTGTTATCGTCGCTGTTACATTGACGACTAAATGGAAGAGAATAAGAATGTGCGTGATTTTTGTTTGCACAATTGTGCCATGCAGCGTGACCGTTTGACCGACTAAAGTGGCAAATTGCCTCTTTTTCGACCGCCTTTCCACTTTTTCGACTGCCTTGCCACTTTTTGTCCCACTTTTTTTAGGGTGAGTTATATGAAAATACATTAAAAATAAATAGTTTAGTGTAGTTTTCTCGATTTTTTTTAATTTTGCCCCTAATATAAATCCCCTATTTGGTGCTACTTTTTGAAAAATGTCATCGGTCACCCTGGTGCCATGAAACTGACATCATTGATAAGAGGATTAATTCTGCATTATTATTCCATTTTTTTGAGTTAAGACGTTTTTTGAGTAAATGAACGATATGTATGCATATGAAGTTATTTTTTTATGTTTTACCTTTAAATCTTCTATCTATATAATTAATAGGCGAACATGTTTTTTGTAATCCCTTTTACGCTGGTACCACTACACCGATTTTAAAAAGATTTATGTATATGGTTTTAAAGGATTTTCTGTACAGATGTGCAGAATTTATATTTTATTGAAATCGGTTTAGTATTTTGGGAGCTATAAGCGTTTAAAGTTGCTACTACTACATGCACACATATTACACACGCATTTATTAGCTTACACGCAGTGTTGCCATATTTATTTTTAAAAAATCTTCAAGTCGAGCAAAAAAAAATATTTTTTTGTTACCAAAAATCTTTTTTGATATTTTATTGAATGAAAATGCGTTGAAATTTATTTTGTTTCTTGTGAACTATTAAAAGAAAAACAAAATAACACAAAATATTTACTATATAGAATATGTGTAAGATCATTATGAAACAAATCAGAACATTTTTAAGTACTTTAGTCAAAAAATCCCTCAATAATATATTGAAAGTACCAAAATTAGCATTTTTAAAAATCTTATTTTAAGATAAGAAATTTTTTTGTCCTTTTAACATGTCTAAAAACTTCAAAAATAAGATAAATCTTCACATATGGTAACACTGCAATTTTTCTCTTATTTGTTGTATGAAAGCCATAATATTTAAAGGAAGATAATTGAATAAAGTGAATTAGTTTGGTTGAAGGGATTTTGTTTATGTTTTTTTAATTTCATGTATTATTTAATTATGCTTGCATATGTATGTAAGTTTGTGTGTGGCTGTGTTTTAATGAATTTTTTATGACGTTTAGATAGGTACATTTTCTTTGAATCTTAAATTATTTACATTTTGATTCTAGAATACGGACGAGTGTGTCGTCCGTTTGGTATATCTAGTTTTAATAAATTTCTCAATCTGAGTTGGACCACAAGACTAGTTTTATATTATTTTATGGTATCTATGTACATGAACTGTCGACTCTTTTTTTAATAAAGCGATTTAAACTCAAAGCATTTGTATAATAAGTTTTCCACTATAAAACCGGTTGACCGGATTTTCCTGAATTTTAAAAACAGGAACCGGGTTTTTCAAAATTTCAAATATTCGAACTATTCGAAAACCGGTTTCTGGAAAATGTCGAATAATCGTTAACCCTAGTACATATACATACATACTTATATATGTATACATGTGAGTTTTGAGAAAAATTAAAAACTGGGGGCAAATTACGGCACACGTTATCGAACGAAATTACGAAATATTTCAATAGAGTTTATACGGAAATATTTCGTAATTTTGTTCGGTAACGAGTGCCGTAATTTGCCCCCTGGTATCTATTGTACTATAGTAAAAAACAAGAATGATAAAATAAATATTACGCCTTGCGCGTGATTTCCCGTTTGATGACGTAGTAGTCCCCTCGCAAAGGTTACCAAGTCTGTATCACATGTGAAATTTATAATTTCTTGCAAAAAATTTATGTATTTTGTTGTAGTTGGCAGCCCTGTGATTAATTTACTCAGAGAGATCTCCAAGAAAAAAATTACATGTTCTTGTTTAAAGCAAGGCGAATTCATAACAGGTGACCTTATCGCTACAACAATACAACAATACTAAAAACAACATGCAATTCGTTTGGCTTCAAAAACCCCATCTGTCAAAAACAGTTGACTAAAATACCAATACATACATATTTATAAAAATACATTTTACTATCCATGAGCATCTACTATCATCAACACAGAAAATAATATTTGTAAAATAAATGTAATTAAAATGATGAAAGACGGCTCTAGTTAAATGATTCTGATATTTTGGGACAACGTAAACCTTACTTGCTGCCTTATTGCATCCTCTTCGATGGTTTGTTTAACGCGAAATCAGTGGTGTAAAATGTGTTTTACTGGCCATCATGGCCGTAAACAAAATATTATCCTTAAATGCATGAAATTATTCACAAAAACGGTCAATGAAATACTTAAGTGTACAGCAAATAAACGTGCGTCTTTTTATACATACATACATATATAAGAAGTCAGCTAGTACTAGCTGAGCCCGGAAGAGTTGTCTTACCCCCACATTTAAGAACTTGCGTTGTATTGAGTTGATACATGAGGAAATGCAGCGCATTGTGGCAATGAAGTGCAACAGGAAATGTTAAGGTATGAATATTTATTTCTATGTATAAACATAATTTATAATATATGTATACATACATATGTATGTATGTTTATATCTATTTAAGGTTTCCCAAAATGGCACGGGAAAATTGTTGATGTGGTGACAACGTTATTGCGTCGTCGTTTACCAGCGACCAATGTCATGGTTGAGAATTTGGGAGCCATTGAATTGCAATGTCCATGTCCAAATAGTCCATGGACTATATAAATATCCAATTTTCATAAACATGCCTAGTCTACTAAAAGCTGACACAATGGAACCATATGGACATCAGCAACCACAACGACGTGCAAATGCGTCGAATAGTATTAATTATTTGCCTCAAGGAATGCAGAACGTTTGATAAAATCTTATTTCTACATTGTGCGAAAATCCATACAAGATTCTGTACCAAAAGCTATCATGCATTTAGGCGAGACACATGTGGTAAAAATATTTTATATTCGATACAATTTTTTAAAATCATCATCAATAAACTAATGGAGTTAATCATTTTGCAAGAGTTAATTTAGAATGCATAGGATAGGAACCGTGGTGCTATACCGCACCTCCACTCGGAGACCCTATTTGGTTCCATTGTGATAAATATTCATACATTATAATCCTTTTTACTTTAAAATATATTTTTTTAACATAAAAAACGGTAAAATTTTTTTCACTTTAAATGTAAACAAACATCAGATAAAAGAAGACATTTTGACAGTTGGGGTCTAAGCAGTCTTCTAACACCTGATAATCATCGGGACTGTTAAGGTCACCTGTTATTAATAAGCCTTGCTACACACTCTGCATCTTTATCCCTTCTTCAACAAACTTCGTCTGTCTGTCTTTCAATTTCCCAAATTTAAAAGGGCACTAACACGGGGTTTTTTTTGGCGTCGCTGATTACGAATCGTATGTTAGCAGGGTGACAAATAGGGGATTTATCAAAAATTAAGGGGCAAAATTAAAAAAAAACGAGAAAACTGCACCAAACTTTTTATTTGTAATGTATTTTCATATAACTCTCCCTAAATAAAGGGGGTCAAAAAGTGGCAAGGCAGTCTAGGGGTTTTCAACCAGTTTTAAAACCCGGTTTTTTTAAATACGGTTGTCGGTTTTTTCAAAATTTTGATTTTTTGAATGTCGAATAGTCCGGGTTTTTTACAATTTAAAAACCGGCTGAGTCGAATACTTTTCGATTTGTACATTTTGCATGTTTTGTTGATTTTCGTAAGGATTTTTTTTTTACTGAAAGATGAAATTTAAGAGAAATTATTTTATGAGGTAATAGCAGAGGCGAATTTAATTGGCCTTATGGTGTGCAATGGATGTCAAAATACAGTTGGAAAAAGTGTTTTTTAGTTTTGTTGCCATTTTGCTTCATATTTTATATAGAGGTAGATAACCACCTTGTCCATACATTCATATGTATAGTATATACAATTAAGGAATAAACTCCACATACAACCATAATTTTTGGGGTTTGAGGAAACTTGGAAAGAAATTCAAAAAATTAAATATGCCAATATTTTGGTTGCTAATATATGTATATGTTTATACAAAAATTTATACGGAAATCACAGAATTTTCAAACAAGTTGACGACATCAAACATTTTGCACGTATATTTTCATGTATTTTATGCCTGTATGTAGACTTTTCTCCTATGTATTTTTAACATTTTTGGTACTGTAGGTGTTATAATTATTTTTTTATTATTTGTATAAACATATTTATTAGCAACCTAAATATTGGGTATATATAATTTTTAGAATTTCTTCCCAAGTTTCCGCAAACCCAAAAAATTATGGTTGTAATATTAACTAAGCTTATATAGGTAACTTTTTTTATATGAAAGTAAAAAACTTGGGTTTTATTAACTATGCAGTTAGGTAATTTGTACATTACACATTACCTAAAATCCAAGTTAACCCTCTATTGCGCAAGAAAACCAAATTAAATAAAATACCACTTAAACGAAAGGAAATGTTTAAAAAACAAACTTTTGTTCTAGCAGTTTGTATAATTTTCGTTTATAAGGTCGAAGGAGGCGAAAAATCCTTTGATGCAAATTTGCATCATTGCTCATTTAGCTGTAAATTCAAAATCTAAATATTGCGCATTTAGCTAAAATGTTTATACTTCAATAGTTATTTAAATGGACAATGTATTTGTTTCTTTTAAAAAAAACAACGCATTATTTATTTATTGTTTATGAAATTTTACATTTAAAAAAAATAACATTTTAATTTTGTTAATTTTTTATGAAATTTTACAAAGCAGTTTTTGGCGATGTCCGTCTGCCCGTCTGTCTGTACGTGAAATCGGTTTTCCGAAGCTCCCAGAAAAGCTAGAGACTTCGTTCTTGGACTGGTGGGTCAGAAATGGTCGAAATAAGATTGGTATTGAAAATCAGCAAAATCGAGCACACGGTTTCAGAGCTGGGAAACTTAAACTTCATTTTGCCATACAAAATAACTACTGAAAAGTAGTTTTTATTATTTTTTTATTAAATAAACTTATTTTATACTTCAAAATGAATAAAATTGGTATTTCACTTTAAAAAAAAATTAAAAAAAATCAAAAAAATTAAAAGGACGTTTCCAGGGTTGGAAAACTTTGATTTTTTTTCTTATACAAAAGTAACTTACTAAAACAAATTTTTCCTTTTTTCTACGAATTGTACATATATTATGTTCTTAAAGTGCAGAGATTGATGTAAGAAATCAAAAAATCAAAAAAGATGATTCCAGGGTTGGAAAACCTACAATTTTTGTGATATATAAAATTAACTGCCGTAAACTAATTTTTTATTTATTTTTATTAAATAAACTTATTTTATACTTCACCACGAATTAAATTGGTATTTCAAATAAAAAAAATTAAAAATTTAAAAAGACGTTTCCAGGGCTGGAAAACTTTATTTTTTTTTCTTATATAAAAGTAACTTATTAAAACAAATTTTTCCTTTTCTTTATAAATTAAACATATCTTATTACAATAGAAAATAAATGTAAATGTCGTTCGATATTGAATGCCGTAATTTGCCCCAGTTTTTAAGATTTGCAAAAAATTAAAAAATACATTACTTTTTTGGCATCTCTTGGGGCATATCACTATTTTACTTAAAACCAGTATAATTCAAAAAATTTACTTAACCATTTAAAGTTTTGATAAAAAATTTTAAACTTCGATTCTGAAGAGGATAATATATTTGTGGTATTATTTTTATGCATAGTGCATTCTTATTAAATACCTTTAATATCAATTCTTTTGAAATTGTACATCTGTATTTATTAATAAGTTCCTCACTTGCAATCCATTCTTTCAAATCTTTTTGAAAAAAAAAATTTAAGGCAGACAGCATGGACAGACAAGTGTCTGTCTACTCTCAGTCTTTTTGAACATTTTTTAGAAATGCTTATTTAAGTTTACTCTCTTTGTTTTTTTTGGTAAATTTTTGTATAAAGACGAAATAAGGTGTAACTCACCGACCTTGCAACTGCTAAATCTGGGTATATTTTTGCATTTAATTTGGCCAATTTGTCCATTGACTTAAACGAGTAGTTGAAACTTATCATCAGCAACAGTCCCTTTCTTCCGAAAATAAATATTTTTGTGGTAAAAACTCCGATATTTTTAGATCATTTGCTTTTGGGAATTGGCCACGTGTTTGCCTGTTTTAGTTTTCTAAAATCATGCGATTTCAAAAATATTTTAAAAATATGTACTTTAATTAAATTTGGCTTTCACAATGGATATCGAAAATACAGTTATAATTATCAAGTATGAGTGTGCAATTGTACTCGTATATTTAAAAACCTTAAACAAATGAAAAGATTCATACAGAGCTGTATGTTTTTATATTAAGTTTGACACATAGGAAATAAAATCTTGTTTAATGTGGTAGAATCTGTACGAATCTGCGTACAGTTATTGTCAAAATAAAAACGAAAGTTGACTTTGAACAAAAAGGGGCACAAAATAATGCAAATGATACTAAAAGGGGATTTAAAAGCAAGGGGCATAACAAATGCCAAGGCAGTTGAAAAAGGGGCAAAATGCGACTTTAGTCGCACAACGGTAACGCTGGCCTCGCATACTGTGTTGTTGGTATTGCAATGACTGCTTAAGCTGTGTAGTTATGAGCGAAGACCAAACTAAAAACTTGGTGTATTTATTTTTTTAAAATTCTGATTGCTTTTAGAGCCAAAAAAGTTGGCATCACTGATCCGAAGATGTGTTATGAACGAGGCAATGACACACACACGAGATAGTGACTAAAGCTATGTACAGACGATTGTCAGATCTTACAATATTGTCAGATCTGGCAATGTGCTGACAATGTACTGGCACTCGAAAATTGCCAGCAAAATATTTCTTGTCAGTTCACACGGATGTCAGAAAATCTTACAATTTATTACTGGATGGTTGTATGATAGTGTTGTAAAAAGCGGCTACTTTTGAATACTCAGTACTACTTGATACTTTTTCAATTGGGTACTCGATACTACTCAATACTTTATATATGTATGTATATGGGAAGTTAAAAATTATTATTTATAAATATTATTTTATAGATAATGCAATATGGAAAAACAAAGATTAAATACAACTATATTTAAATTAATTTAAGATAACAAATGACAATAAATAAGTTCGAAGATTAGTTTTTGTACACAGTGTTACCATATGTGAAGATTTATCTTATTTTTGAAGTTTTCAGACAGGTTAAAACGACAAAAAAGATTTCTTATCTAAAAATAAGATTTTTAAAAATTTTACTTTTGGTACTTTTAATATATTATTGAGGGATTTTTTGACTAAACTACTTACAAATTTTCTGATTTGCTTCATAATGATCTTACACACATTCTATACAGTAAATATTTTGTGTTATTTGGCTTTACTTTTAATAGTTCACAAGAATCTAAATGAATTTTTACTAATTTTCATTCAATAAAATAACGAAAAAGATTTTTGGTAACAAAAAAAGATTTTTTTTGCTCGATTCGAAGATTTTTGAAAAATAAATATGGCAACACTGTTTGTACATAAACATTTTTTAACGTACTCTTACACTTCTAGTATATTAATCTCTTAAATTATCTTCTAAATATTTTTTAATAAACATTTTTTTCTCACAATTGATGTTATTACTTAGTCATTGTGTAAATGTAGAAATAATATTTTACCGACATTGAAAGAATTTAAAATAATTTTTTTTGTTTGTGAGGACCTTGCTGGTTATATTGTATCACTTGCCTTCCTTCCACTATTCTATTTTTCTGTCCAATAGTATTTGTTAATGACTGACGTAGTTCAATAATGCATTCTGTAGTACTTTTTTTAGTGGCTATTTTCGTATCAAAATAATTCCTAACAGAATTGGTATTTGTTACACTAACTCCATGAGGTTCAGAGTCATATTTGTTTGTTTCAAACTCACAGATTTGTATAATTCTGATGTATTTTAAAGGAAGACTTTCACTTGAATACTATAAAATGCAACCCTGAAAGTATTGGGTAGTTACTGTTGCGTATTGAGTACCGGGAAAAATTCCTGGTATTAAGTACTCAGTACTGTAATACTCAATACTTTTACAACACTGTTGTATGACAATAAATTCATCTGACAAAATCTTCAGTAGAAAAATTGTCAGTTCACACGGTTGTCATATGCACAAATTGTTCGATCTGTTGTTATGCGTTGCCAGACTTAAACCATTTGTTGGAAATTGTTAAATATTTATCGTTTGTGTTTGTGTTAAATGTAAAAAGTAAAAGTATAAATTATTATGGACCATAAAGAAGCAATTGCAATGATTTTGTCTGCATATATTTTATTATAAACTTTTTCTTTAAAATCAAGCGTGTGCAGTGTTTATTGTTTATTTTTATACCAGCAAGGAAGGCCAATTTTTCTTTTGCAGGTACCAATTATGATATTGTTTTAATTATATTAACCAAATTTTCGATAGCAAGAATAACATTTATTTCAAATTCCATACTGTCAACCAAGTTTTTCTGTTGCTGCAACTATTGGGTTGAGGGTTATAATTAAAATATAGTGGTACCACAAGAAAATTTCAATCAGAATTCTATGATAGTTGCTGCAACCGCAAAATTCAATTGGCAACAAACTCGGTTGTCACAACGAATCTGTTTTCTCTGTGTAGAGTTTTTTGATTTTTTTAAATTAATTTGTTGTTTTAAACTATTTATTGTTTATTAAAGTAATTTTATGAGAGGTCCCAAAAATTTTTAAACCAATTTATTTACTATTCCTAACGTTATAATGAAGAATTAATCATCATATAGTTATTCATATACACATATTGTGCAAAAATTCCATACAAAAATCCTATTTACTCAGCCCTGGAGAGAAAACTAAAATTTTCTTTCTCCATTAAGTTGTGTCTAGGGTGATAGATTATTCGACTTTTTCCAAAAACCGGTTTTCGAATATTTGAAATTATGAAAAACCCGGTTTCGGTTTTTACAATTCAGGAAAAACCGGCCAACCGGTTTTTTTTTAGTAAGAAATTATTATACAAAAGTTTTGATTTTAAATTGCTTTATTTAAAAAAAAGTTAATAGTTCATGTAAATACTATCCTCACAAAAACATAAATGTGAAAAACGGCCAAGTTCCTATCCAAAATTTCGGCCATTAAAAGTTGTGAGATATAAATTTTGACCAAGTTCTTCTTTGCCACAATACCTAACACAGAAATATATTATGTATGATATAAATTTGTAATCGTAAGGGTGTCACATAATTTCTAGATAATCTGCCAACTTGACAACATTTTTATCAATATAAAGAAATGAACATTTATACATTATTTTCTCCTTTTTTGGAAAGGTAAAAATATTGCCAAGTTATCAGATTACCTAGAAATTAAATGACACCCTTACGATTACAAATTTATATCATACATAATATATTTCTGTGTTAGGTATTGTGGCAAAGAAGAACTTGGTCAAAATTTATATCTCACAACTTTTAATGGCCGAAATTTTGGATAGGAACTTGGCCGTTTTTCACATTTATGTTTTTGTGAGGATCTGATTACTTTTTGAAAAGATTTCTATAATAACACTTTTTAAACTTAAAATTTCTAGTGTATTTTTTTTTTCTAGTCATGATCACTGTGCCAGCTGAAAATGGCAGAGTTACATAAAATAATGGGTAAGAGTGTGATGGGTGTTGAATTGTTGACCTTAAATATGCACCATTGTGTCATTACAGCGGGTCGCCAGTGTGTATGCAATTTGGTAAGAGGCGACTGGAAGAAACATGTAAAATACAGCGTAAATTTTACTGGGCATGACCCCGCCTATTTGCTCAATATATTTACATGTTAAATAAAGTCTGCTTAGCCGAAGTACATAAATCAAAAGGATATGCCCAATGTGTATGCAAGGTATGCTTGAATATTTATTTCTATGTATAAACTTAATTTATAATATATATTTATATATACATATGTACATATGTATGTATGTTTATAACTATTTAAGGTTTCCCAAAATTGCACGGAAAAATTGTTGATGTGGTGACAACGTTATTGCGTCGTCGTTTACCAGCGACCAATGTCATGGTTCAGAATTTGGGTGCCATTGAATTGGCCTATATAAATATCCAATTTTCATAAACATGCCTAGTCTACTAAAAGCTTACACAATGGAACCATATGGACATCAGCAACCACAACGACGTGCAAATGCGTCGAATAGTATTAATTATTTGCCTCAAGGAATGCAGAACGTTTGATAAAATCTTATTTCTATATTGTGCGAAAATCCATACAAGATTCTGTACCAAAAGCTATCATGCATTTAGGCGAGACACATGTTGTAAAAATATTTTATATTCAATACAATTTTTTAAAAATCATCATCAATAAACTATTGGAGTTAATCATTTTGCAAGAGTTAATTTAGAATGCATAGGTTAGGAAGGGTGGTGCTATACCGCACCTCCACTCGGAGACCCAATTGGGTTCCATTGTGATAAATATTCATACATTATAATCCTTTTTACTTTAAATTATATTTTTAAACATAAAGAACGATATAATTTTTTTCACTTTAAATGTAAACAAACATCAGATAAAAGAAGACATTTTGACAGTTGGGGTCTAAGCAGTCTTCGAACATCTGATAATCATCGGGACTGTTAAGGTCACCTGTTATGAATTCGCCTTGGTTTAAAGGCTGCAAAACTAAGAAAAATAAAAAACAAAATAAAAATAAAGAGATAAGAAAAAGAGCAAATATGAAATTTGAGTTTGTGTGCGTGTAATAGTTCTTCAGTTGAATTTTACTAGCCAATGAGAACACAGGCTGAGTGACGTCAGAATTCCATCATGCGCAGAAATGTTTTTTTATTCTTGCGCGCTGGCGTAATCTTTATTTTATCATTCTTGGTAAAAAAATCTTTTAATTTTAAAATCAGGTGATCTTTAATTTTTCAAAGAAAACCCAATTCACAGAAGGTGAAAATTTTGTTGCATTGGTGGTAACGCTAATGGAAACTGAATCGTTCAATCTATTACATTCCTACATAAATATGTATGTATGTATGCATAAAAGTCGCGGACGATGTACATATGTACATACCTACATATGTAAATAAGTATGTACATATGTATGTATGTACATCCAGGCTGGCCAGAGAAGCTTCAGAGTGCCGAACATCAATCGGCTTTTTGTACAAATGAATGCACACACGCTTATACATTCCTCTCGGTTGTCTCTCTGTGGGCAGCATGGATGTACATATGTACATATGTGCAAACAAATTTGGATACAAGTTTCAATGCGAATAACATTTTTGGTTCAAAGTCAACACTGACAACAAACAACCGCAGCAATTCGTGTGAAATTTAAACAAATTTATAATATGTACTTTTCGAAACATTTAAAACTTGTTAGTGGTTACACAGCGCAATTTTTTTGTGTTATTTACTTTAAAATTAAAAACGTTCTTAATAGCATATGTATGCACTTGAATTTAATTATTTTTTTTTTAAATTGTTTTACTTTTAAATTTCACAGTTTCATACTTAAAAATATTTATAAAGTAGTTTTAATGAGGACACTGACTGATTTTTACGAGTACTTAGCTTATTTTTTTATTTATTTTAGTAAATATCATAAGAACAATAAAATAAAGTAAAGGATTCAAACAAAAATAAAATAAAATGCTGTTTGTAGCATACAAACTTCATTTGCGAAGCGGGTTTAAAACATGTACACACATACATACATGTATGTATGTATATGTATTTGTCTATTACTTTTTCTTTAGGTTAAGGCCAACTAGAAAATTAAAGTTTTACATTTTTAAATGAATTAATCAACAGCTTTGCTTTGTGCATTATGTGTTTTATACCTACATACATATATGTATTTTCAATTTTTAGACATTTTTACAGTAAATTTTCACTTTTTAAGCTTTTATTTTAAAAACTATTTTAAATATTCAAAATGCTGTTAATAAACTCACATTTTCTTTTCCGTTTCCGTTTTACAAATTTATCCGTAAAAATTCGAAAAGACACACCAATTACGGATGCTTAGAACACACTGACTAAATTTTATTTAATAAAAAGAATACTTTTTCAAGGGATCTCTAAATAATTCATTTTTCTCCAAAAGCTTTTTTGTTCTGTTGAGTACATAATTCACCACTACGTTGTCAACTTAGTGCTTTTAGAACTACATATTTTAGTGCTTTTTTAAATTTTAGTGCTGCTTTTATTAATTTTCAATGTTCTTATTTTTTTACGGTGGCACCAAGTCAAGCAATTGAACAAATTTAAGAACTTGACTGAATTATTGAAATTAGGGAGGTAACGAATGTTCGCATTCGCGAATTATTTGCTTACTTTTGCTATTTGCATTTGCGTTTGCATTCGCTAAAATGTATGCGAACATTTCAAGCGAATACTAAGACTACAAAATTTGTGCTTCTTTTACGAAAATAGCTTACGATTCTAAACAAAGTCTTAAAATTTTAGCTTAAAACTTTTCTATACATAATAATAATCAGAATGAATCCAAAATCCAACTATGTTTGAAAATATTTATCAGTTTTCGAAAAAGAAAAGGCAGTGTTTGATTTGCCCGAAAATATTTTCTACTTAACACTAGTCTGTTCAAACTTTTGATAAACCATTCATTATTTCGTACAGAAAATTTTAAATGCTAAAAATATTAACCAGCCCTTATTTGTTGCAAATTCCATGCGAAACAAGTGCCACTCATACGAGTATTATTTCACATGAAAACTTAAAATGTTGAAGATATATTTTATATATTTTTCCCAAGATTTTTTCATAAACAATTCATTCCAATTTTTCTAAATATGTATTTTGATAGCATTTCAGATGAAACGTTGAACAGAGTACCAGGCTTTAGGGCCAAAGTACGAATGGGTTGATTGCCTATGATTTTGTATTTTTTTTTTAATTCAAGACTCAATTTAAATAAAATGCTATATGTAGTACATCTATTCATATCATACAACTTCATGTTCTTAAAAAATTTAATTTCATGTGATCTTATATCGTATTGTAAGTATTTACATTCGCTTTCGCATTCGCTTTCGCATTCGCTTTCGCAAAAATGCACATGCATTATTCGTTTCGCATTCGCTTTCGCTAAACTGGTATTCGTTACTTCCCTAATTGAGATGTAAAATTGAAGTACATTATTAGCATTTGTCATATACAAAAGGTGATATGTACAATAAGTGCACAACCATAATATGTACTAGGCAGAGACCTGCGACGAAGGGTTTTCATCGGCGGCGGCAGCTGGCACAAAAATCGTCGGCAGCGGCTCAAATTCGGCTATTAGCCGACTATTACATCGGCTAGCCGTTTTTTGCACGGCTAGTACAGTAAAGACGGCTAAGCCGGCTTATGTAGTTTTTCTATATTTAGTTATTTTAACTAAAAATATAAGTACATACATATGTATGTTGATAAATAGTATGCAACATCTTGTATATAGTACATACACAGCATAAATGGAGAAAGAAGTAACGAAATGAAATAGTGAATGAAATAACCCCTTTCTATTATTGTTTATAATTTGGCAGTTACTTATGACAGATTTCTAATCATTTGTAGATACACAGAAAAAATATCATCGAAATGCAACCAACAAAACGAATTGTTCATATTTAATTTAAAAATTTTTGATACATATAACAAAATCAAGATTTTGTAGTCAATTAAATTACTTAACAAAATTGTTTGTTAAATATCATAAAGGAATGCGTACATGTAGAAGAAATATAAGGAATCATGTTTTGAGTGTATTCATTATTTGCCCAAAGACATCCAGGGCCTGCCCCACGATGTCGACAACGTTCGACTGGTCGCAGAGTTACAATGGAAACAACACCAAAATTAAATTTTTTGTTTGTTTTGAATGTAAGTGTGCTAGAAGTCAATATCGTGGGACAGTCCATCAGACAAGCAGACAAGCAAGAAATCGTTTCGAGACAAGCAAGAAATCGTTTCGAGGATTGTGATTGTGTTTAAAAACATTGCTAATATAACAATTATGATAATCAAAATTTGTACGAAAATTCAATAATTCGCATTGTTAACATAACAAGAACTTTAATTGAAATAACTTTGAAGTCTAACAAAAATAAATGTTGAAAAAATAAATAAATTTCAAAAAACTATTTATGGATATATTTAGTTGAAAGCATTTTTCAGATTTTCCTTTAATTTACAATTTCATTAATTGTATTTCCAAAAATCGTTGTAGGTTCAAAATCAATTAATTAATGCAGTGCCATAATTGCCAAGAATATGGCCATACAAAAACTTACTGCAATTTACCTACTGTTTGTGTTGTGTGCGGCGAATTACACGGCACTGCTAGTTGTACTAAACCAAAAGATCAAGCGGAAAAAATGCAGTAATTGTGGAGGTAATCACACCGCTAACTACAGAGGTTGTCCTGTGTACTCTTTCGTAAAGAAGACTATGTTGCAAAAACCTAAATTAGCTCCAGTTCAAACAACAAACGCTTCCTCAGCCACTTTTGCACAAATTAGCCAACCAGTTACTTCCCGTGTATCGTATGCAGATGCTGCTAAGACAAATTCAATTCCCACACAAAATGTTTCCCTACCAAATAATTCAACAAATACAAACTCAAACTTTAATTTTAATCGCCTTGAAGCCACTATTGAAAATCTTGTGCAAACTATCAACAACTTTACAACAAATATGACTAGCATGATGCAAGAAATGCTGCGAATGCAGAATACACTGCTTCAAGCATTAATTAACAAGCCATGAACACGTTAAAAATATGTTTCTGGAACGCAAACGGCATTCGCCAACATAAAAATGAACTTGAGCACTTCCTTACGGAAAAAAAATATTGATGTAATGTTGGTCTCTGAGACTCATTTGACTTCTAGAAGCCTCTTTAAAATGAATGGCTACACATTATATGATACAAAGGACCCTAGAGGGGGAGCATGCGGTGGATCAGCAATTCTAATAAAGTCAAGACTCAAGCACTATATTCTTGACAACATTTGTGAAGAACATCTAAATACAAGCAACAAACATCTGCATTGAGAATTTTTGTTCAAATTTCGTGATATCTTCAATTTACTCCCCTCCTATATTTTCAATCACTGAGGATCAATACGAGAAATTCTATAAATCTCTTGGACCTTGTTACGTTCTGGGGTTCGCGTCTTATTACCCCCAGAGGTCGAGCATTGTTCAACACAATTTCAAAAATGGGCTTGGATGTCATTTCGAGTGGGGAGCCCACTTATTGGCCTACTGACATACAAAAAATTCCGGATGTTATAGACTTTGGCGTCATAAAAAGTATTTCTAGGGAATTAATTCACGTTGAAGCTTCCCTAGACCTCTCGTCCGATCACTCTCCCACGATCGTTACAATATGTAGCCAACTAAGAAGTGACTTACCTCATCCATATATGAAGATGATAAATCGTGTTAATTGGCTGGGGTTCGAAAAATACCTTAGTAGTCATTGTACGGAAAATATTAAGCTAAGAACACCAAATGATATTGAATCTAACATTGCCAATCTCAACGAGAATATTAAACAGGCTGCTGAACATGCCACTACCTCCCATCCGCAGAGTGGGTTTAATAAAATTTATTCTTCAGACATTGAACGTCTCGTACATGAAAAAAGAAGAGCTAGAAGGGAATGGCAACAGCACAGATCACCCCAAAATAAAATTAGATTTAACGAGTGCACGAAACGACTGCAAGAGTTGCTTGCATCTGAGAAAACTGCATCTTTTAAAAATTATCTGGAAGGTCTTGGTGTCACACCAGCATCTAATTTCTCTTTGTGGCGCGCTTCTAAAAAGCTTAAAAGACCCGTTGAGTTTAAACCACCTCTGCGCACTTCGACCGGTGATTGGGCAAGAAGCGATACTGAAAAAGGTAAAATATTTGCTGAGCATTTAAAATCCGTATTTACCCCAAATACATGTAATGGTGTTGCTGATTTGCCGAGTGTAGTTGCTCTTCCCCCTCGACCCTTAAAGTTTTAGATGCATGATGTACATAAACTAATTGCTGAGCTCAACCCGAAGAAAGCTCCAGATATTGATGGTATTAGTAACAAGATGCTGATGAATCTGCCTCGCACTGCAACTAGAATCTTACTATTTATTTTTAATGCCATATTACGACTAGAGTATTATCCACACAGCTGGAAGCTTGCCAAGGTCAAAATGATTCCAAAGCCGGGCAAAGATCTTACTAAAGCTGAGTCTTACAGGCCAATAAGTTTACTATCAACAATATCAAAGCTTTTCGAAAAGCTGCTCATGACAAAATTATCCCCAATTCTAACTGATAGTGGGTGCATACCGGACCATCAATTTGGTTTTAGAAGTCAGCATAGTACCATTGAACAAACGCATAGATTGGTTCAAGTTATAAGAAGAACATTTGAAGAAAAGAAGTATTGTTCTACTCTCTTTATTGATGTTTCTCAAGCATTTGATAAAGTATGGCATGAAGGCCTAATTTTAAAATTGAAGACATATCTACCAATAAATTTTCTAAAGTTATATTCTATCCCGGAAATTCATTGTTGTGGAAGGAGACTTCATGAGTGTTCCCGAATCTATATCTGCCGGTGTGCCACAGGGGAGTATACTGGGACCAGTTTTGTATTTGATTTATACTTGTGATATGCCTGTTAGCACTAAAATCCATACATCTACATTTGTCGATGATACAGCCTTCTTTAGCATGCACGAAACCCCGATATCTTCAGGAACATATTACCCAACTGGAACTATGGTTAAAGTTATGGAGAATTAAAGTAAATTAGCAGAAGTGTGCGCAGGTAACATTTACTCTACGAAAAGATACTTGTTCCCCCATTAGAATCAATAATCAAATTGTTTCTCAACATTCACATGTAAAATACCTTGGTATACACCTTGATCGACGGCTTACATGGAAACAACACATTGATTCTAAGCTAACACAAATGAAACTAAAATTAGCTCAGGTACATTGACTGATTGGTAGAAATTCAACTCTCAGTCTCGATTGCAAACTTTTGATATACAAGTCACTTTTGAAACCTATATGGTGCTACGGAATTCAACTATGGGGCACTGCTTCAGCTTCCAATGTCGAGAGAATCCAACGAAGGCAAAAAAAAATTTTACGTATGATAACTTCGGCTCCATGGTACATCAAAAATTCAAATATACATCGTGAATTGAATATGCCACTAGTGATTGATGAAATTGCAAAATACGCAGGCAAATATTTAACAAAACTCGAATCACATCCTAATCCGCTTGCTCGTAATATTTTGAACTTTACTGGACACATCCGCCTAAAAAAGAGGGACACAAGGGCTCTTATACTCAACACTCCAGATGGGACTACTTGAAAATACTTTTTTTTCCTTTTTGATTATCACTACTTATGTATTATTTATAACTATCACTAAGTTTATGTCCGACAGTGGTCGGGCCTAATAATTATATTCTAGATTTAAGATTTGAATACTTATTGTTAGTTCATATTTGAAGATACAATAAATAAATACATGCATTAAAAAAAAATTTATATAACAAAAAATTCAACTGTATTTACAAATCATTTTTCTCTGTGGTATTTACGTCTAAATGTTTGCACCGTATAGTCTGTAAAAACTTGGAAATTACATATATTGAATGGGACAAGGACACAAAACATTATTAAAGCTGAAATTCTTTTCATTCGACTTAAGCGGTTATTACTCTCTGCTTCAAATAAAAATAATATATTTTTTTTAACATTACGAATGAGAAAGCAAAACGTCTTAACAGTACATGAGTACTCGTTTCTTTTCCCCTCGTCTCTCCCTCCGTTAAACTAACTAGCTTTGCAACAAAACTTGCATAGTGCAAACGGGGACTAAATAATATTTCTTTGATTATAAATTTTTATCTACGCACACGGTAGTGGGCCAAACCAAGTTCTGGCCTCTGAACGCAGTGTGTACACTTACACGAAGCCATTTGATCTGTTTTAACCCCATCATAACTTTGTTCTCCTCAATCGTAAAATTATAAAATTTAAACCATAATTAGAATTAATACTCATATGCAAGGTTTGAAAGTTTTACAGTGAAAGCTTACTCAAATATTGAGATGCAAAAATTTCATATTATATCACATACTCACTGACACTCATTCAGCAAATTAACGAAGCACTTCTGCTATAAAGAGCTGAAATTTGGTACACAATTAGACCTAATTAATTACTTAAAATTGCCAAATTCTGTTTTATGTACTTCGGATAAGCACACTTTAATTTATTAACATATCTGTGGCAAAAAGGAAAAAGTGCTTAAGTCGAGATAAGCTGATTTCGAGTTAATGGTACTTTCGTAATCTGCATATTCGAAAGCCCCCTGATCAAATTCTCAATTAATTTGTTTGATTTTTCAGGAAGTTGTAGCACTATGACTTGTGGCTTATCTTTTTTAGACTTCTAATCTCATTTGGAATAATGAAGGTTGGAAACCGAAACAAATAACGGTATCGGTATTGATACCTGTACAATTATTTTAAAAATTTCGGTATCGGTAACGGTAACGGTATTTTTTTTATTTCGGTATCGGTATTACCGGTACATACCGTTATCGAATTTAAAATACCGGTATACCGCTATTACTGTGAAGTTTATTAATTCATACAGTGTATATGGCAAAAAACTCTTTTTATTAAGTTAAAAGTAAGTAATTTTACATAAAGTCTTTAGTAAACAGTAACATAAAAAAACTAAGTTTTATATCTTGCAAAGATTATTTACACAAGTGTAGTGTAAACTTGTATGTTTGTATAAACATAACTACATACATACATGCATAAGTATGTTTAGATCAGAGCTGCCCACAGAGAGAAAACCGAGAGTAATGTATAAGCATATGTGTATTCATTTCTATAAAAATCCGTTTGATTTTCGGCAGTCTGACGCTTCTCTGGGCAGCCTGGTTATAAACGTTTATACTATTGTTTTTCAAACGGGATTTCCCGGAAAATATGCGGGAATTCGCGGGATTTTTTGATATTATGACAACTTGATGAGTGTCGCTATTCATTTTATGAAGGCGATGGCGCAATAATAAGGTCATGGCACTAGCACAATAGCTAAAACTTTACAACAATTAAGGCCGAGTTTACATCTGGCACACATGTGCTCTGAGCCTAAGAGGCCTTTATTTGCAATAAGCAGAACGCGACGTTCAAAATTTAATTCTACAATTGATAAAAGTAAAAACAGAAATGTGCAAGGAAATAAAAGAAATATAACAAAATAATTTCAGATTCTCTTTGGTAAAAAGAACGATTCTAATAATGCTTATTCTGTACTTGTCATGCACGAATATTCGTATTAGAATGGCCGAATATTCGGCCATTTTTATATATTCGTATTCGTATTCGTCAAATTCAGGCGAATACGAATATTTTTCCAAAAAAATAAATAAATAAATGCAGAAAACCTAAACCGAATTTAAATAAATGGATAAAAATATTAGTTTGTACGAATCCCTTGAATTTATATTATTATTATTAATATTATTTACTGACGATCATTGAAATTTTTGGGTAGTTTCATTAACTTTAAAGTGCGCAAGTTCTTTTTCATAACAATATTTTAATATTTCATATTGCAGGCGTAAATAGAACCCTAATTTAATGTCTATAAATTTCACATTAAATATTCGTATTCGCAAATATCGTTTCAAATATTCGTATTCGCGAATATCAAAAATTGACATTCGTTGCATTACTGTTCTGTACTAAAGTCCTATTTTCAAAGAAATATTTTGTAATATTTATTTAATAATATATTTTTTAAAGTGCTTTCAGGCTTGTGTGTATTGTTTGGCCTTCAAGAGTTTTTCGTCCGTATAATCTTGCGGTTTTTTTGTGAAATTTCTTTAACAATCACGTTGCTACTTCCTATGTGAAGGCATACGTCGTGTACAGTCAGTCACAAAACTTTTTTAAAATACTGTTAATAACATCCTGGGCGTATGGTCTTGTTACTCCACCCATGTTTGTTCAACACCATATTATACAAATTTACTTTGTATAATATGTATCAATAAATAAATAAATATTTTTTTTTGACATTTACATATAATATTGGTATATATGTACATATGCACTACTATTATTTAAAGAACTCAAATGATATAATTTTTTTTACTTATGTGCTTATAAAACGTTTTATTTAATCGACTTCATGATTTTTTTGTTGAAATAATGAAATTAAAAATATTTTGTATTGTTTTGCACTGGGCGGGAATTTCCCGGGAAGCCGAAAAGTCGTTCCTGCTTTCTCGGGAAATGAAAAAGTCCGGGAAAAGAAAAACTCTAGTTTATACATATGTACATATGTATTTGATTATGGTGTGCTTACACTTTGTTGCCGATAAAAAGTAGTAAGAATAGAACTGAATAAGAACGTCCAAAGGGGGAAATTTTGTTTCTGTAATTAATTTCAAAAAAAGATAATTAAAATTAAGTTTTGTAATTTTTCTTTACGGAAATCGGTATACCGGTACGTACCGGTATAGACATAAACGGTATTGTCGATACCGGTATTTTCTAACCGAAATGAGTTTCGGTATCGGTATTGATACCGGTACCTAATTTTAATGGTATGTGAATCGGTATCGGTATCGGTATTTTTACGATACCGTTTGCCAACCTTGGGAATAATAGCTTAGTTGACGTTATACTTTTGTATATTTCAACTCAAATGCATTAAGGTAGAATTAGTAAAATCGTATCATTCTAATTTACAGCTTGCCGTATCGTTCAACTTTGTGCACAAGTTATAGAAAATGTAACAGTTTGCACAGCACATTTTTTTGTCTGGCATTAAATGCGGCGTTTTGACATTCGCTACAGAAAAATCTGTTTTCTGCAGATTCCACCACATATTTTATAACTAGTAACATGCATTGTATATGGTACGGTTTATGGCAGCTGACACGCAACATCACGATACAATTTTACTAATTGTACCTTTACTTGTAGTGTGTAGAACGAGGTTTGCTTAAAAAAATTTAGGTTAATCTAACTGCAAAAGAAATAAATTTCTGAAAATCGGCTTGAACGCTTAAAAGTGATCTCCTGCAAAACAGTAAAATATGACGTTAGCACTTTTTCCTTATTGCCACAGATATTTAGAAAATAAGACGGAGACTCGCCTATCCAGACGACTTTTACAAAATCTTGCAAATACTTGGGGCTTTTGTGACACAATATTGTACTTTCCCATAAATAGCTTGTACCATCACCTCCAGAGAGAAGAATATTTTTTCATGTCTTCATTGAGTTGTATGCAAATTGAAAACTTGTACCATCACCTCCAGAGAGAAGAATATTTTTTCATGTCTTCATTGAGTTGTATGCAAATTGAAAACTTAAAACGTGTTTTCTGCAAAACGAGTTTTTTGAGTTGTGACGCTATTGAAGTAAATGATTGATGTGTACTTGAAAAATAACTGGAAATGAACTTGAATGTTATAACTTGCTCATTATAACCGAACCTAACTGCATATATTTAAGCGAATATACATATTTCCATGCAGTTTTTCAATTGCTCGTTGAAGACGATCATTCATAATACCGATGTTTGTTATAACAGAACTTAATTGTATATAATTTTGTATATAAGGCATTTGATTTTCTTTTATCTTCCATATAAAAATTTGTTTAAAGCAAATCAACTAAAAAATATACAAATATTGACGGCAAATTCAAGTCGATGTTCGTTATAGCCGAACTGTAGTGCCAACATTTTTTACGACATTTGATTTTGATTTATCTTCAATATAAAAGTCTATTTAAAGCACATTCAGCATAAAAAGTCAAAATTAATAAACGGCAGGCTAATTTTAAGCCGAGAAATTAGCGGCGGAGGCGGCTGCCAAAAACCGTCGGCGGCTCGCGTTGATCCGGCGCTTTTATCTGAGTGCAGTGTCCTTAAAATTCATTTACTTATAATAGACATCTGCATGAAACTAAATAATGATGTTTATTAAACTTTCGCCATAATTTTTCATTCGTTTCATTTCTATTTCATACAGATGAATAACTATGAAACAAGAGCAATGAATACTCAATAGTTAAGAACGCAGTAAAATAATGTTGGTTTGTTTACTTATACAGGAGCATACTAACATTTACAAATGTGAAACAGAACATTTGTTGAGTAAATCTCGATTAAGTTCATGCAAAAACAATAGTCTTGCGTAGTTCATGAACGAACTAGTTCAAATGAACGATTCAGTACTTTGAACTAAGTGAACTAGTTCAATTGTTTTACGCTCACTAGTTCAATTTTTGAACTAGTTCATTTTTTGAACTAGTTCATTTTTTGAACTAAGAACTAAGACACAAATGAACTAAATGTTTCCACCGTTTTGCTTTACTTCTTTCTGTTTGTGTGCTTTGCTTCTATACTCATCCATATGTATGCATATACATACATATGTATGTATATGTAGTTCTTGTTCATCGCTGGCTGCTACCACAAATGCAATAAACAAGCAAACACTTATACTAACCTATTCACAAAAATATTTTGGATTTATGAGATTTCTAAAAATGATTTTCACACCAAATTTGTTTTATAAACCCTTTATAAAGCAAATTTATTTATTAATTAATTTTAGCTTTTGTAAAGTTTTTTAATCACAGATCTGTGTTTTTCATACTGTCAAAAACCACAACATATCTACATACATACATATCCATGCGGATGTAAAATCATTGAACTAAAAAGACCTAACTAGTTTATTGAACTAAAAAGAGCGATTGAACTAAATGAACGAACTAGTTCATTTATAAATAATGAACTAAAATGACCGGTCACTGAAATGAACTAAATGGCACAAGTCTAAAAAACAATATGCTTTTAAAGATCAGTGTTGCCAGTTGTAGGAAAAGGGAAAATATAAAAATAATCGCCGAAAAGGAAGTTAAAAAATTACACATAATAATTATCTTTCTTTTCAATGCAATATTATTGTTGTTTAAAATTTCGTATTTTTACATAGGGTGATGATAATCAAATTTTTTGAGTTTTATTACAAATATTAATTTCAAAAAAAATTTTAGTTATATTTTTGCTTGGAAAAATATAAATAGTTATTTTCGCTTGGAAACGAGTACTTTTTTTGTTTTCTGTTTAATTTTTGTCAATTTCAATTTTTTTTATATCATATGAAATTTAAAAAAATAACAAGAATATATTCATTTCTCATAAACCAATTCCTTTTTGTCATTTTTCATCTAAAAGTGTGTGTTTCTTTCCATAGCATTTCATTTCAGGTTTGTGTGTAGTTCATTACAAGAATATATAATATATTAAAATATGTATTAGTAATATGTATGGTATATACATATGTATTTAGTTATGTATGTATGTGTAAAAGTTAAAACTTTAACTTAAAAGTGAAACCTTTTACACATGTGCGACCCATACAAAAAAATCCATGATTTCACTATATTGGCAACATTCTAATTCCGAATTAATAACAAAAGATGAGATGAGAGAAAGCAGCATGAACAAAAGTCGTTTCAATCACGGTTGCCAGAAATGCAGATTTATCTGGATTTTGCAGATTTTTACCCTCCAAAAAGACGAAATGCAGATTTGAAGATTTTTGGCCTAAAAACGCAGATTTTTAAACTCCAATTATAGTGCAGTTTTTCCATTTTTCCTAATACTACTACTAGTTCTTGTTTCTTTTACTCGTATGTGTGAAAACGGCTGGCTGTTCCGTTCAACTATGTGTTGTTAGTCAGAATATTTACAACAGACTTTGGTGTTATTTGTTCATTAATAATTATCACATGTAATTTGGCTTAAAAAGCGATACGAACTTTAGCCCGTTCAAAATCATAAATATAGAAACAAATGGAGTTCGAATAATAATTAAAATTAACTAAAGACTCACGGTATAATTCATAAAAAATATTTAAGGTATATTACAGGAAATATTTTTATGAATAAGGCAGTCATAGTTTAGAGAGATACAACTTTTGAGCAAAGAAGACAATTATTAAAGGAGAAGAAGAAGTAACTTTTTCAAACTTCTGGAAACGATTATCTGATATAAAACGAACTTATTCTGATTAGGATTTTGCAGCCCTAAGTTTATTCAAAATGTAATGTTTTAAAATGACTTTATGTATAAGTTTTATATGTATGTATATCCGTTTTCTTTTCTCATGCATTTTTTATTATTTGCACATAACTATAAAGAATTTTTATTTGTTTGTTGGTTATATGCATTTCGTATTTCCTAAAGAAAGACGGATTTTCCACACTCCAAGCTTACTGTGCAAAGTCTTGAGTTTGTAGGAGAGAAGAGAAAAGAGATCTTATTCTATATTATTTTTTCTCCAACTCAAAAGTAAACCTTGCCTGAGGAAAAGCCGCCAAAATCATCAGTAGACTTCAAACCAATGTGGCAGCTAATTGTAGAAAGGTAATGAGAAAATAATAAAGTATTCAAAATCGAAGATGATAGCTTCTAAAAATTTTGGTTAAAGTTTTTAAGCTTAGTCGTAGTTTATACTATGCTAGTCTTATTGCTAGGACTTATTCTGCTGTATACATACAAAATAGTTTTAGTTTACAAAAGGTTTACAAAACAAACTTTGTATGGAAATTTGTTTGTTAAACGTTTTGTAAACCAAAATAATGTTTCCCCATTATGTTTTTGTATGTAATTCTTAATAACATATTGATAGTCGTTCTATAAACATATGAACTTTTTTACCTTATTTCAAAAAATGTTTGGTTGAAGTCTGATGATGAGTTTCTTAAGCGGAAACGAAATGCACATTCTTCTTACATTAAAGGATTTTATTCATAGAAAAATAAAATGTGCTTAAAAGTTATTTTAAAAAATTTTTTATAAAAAATTTAAATAAAATACATTTTAAGCCAAGTTGAAATTTTATGAATATGGGTTAATGAAAAAATATTTTTATTACACATGTACATCCATATTTATGGAAATTTTTGGTATAAAATATAAAAAAGTTGTTTTAAAAATTGCTTTTCGGATTTTTTGAAGATTTTAAAAATCAAATGCAGATTTTGAAGATTTTTTCGTGAAAAATTGTTAAATTTTCCAGATTTTATCCTTAGAAATTTTGGCAACACTGGTTTCAATGAACAATTTCTATTTGTTAACAGTATGAAACGAAACATTTTCACTCACAGTATGATAAAAGCAACAGTTTGTTGAGTATTAACATATTTATTCGAAGTTTTGCTTTAGTAAACAAACATTTCAGTATTTTCATGGATGGAATTGTTCATGCAGCTCTATAACTTATAACTTACAAAATAGTGTCCTTCACAAGACATCTTATAAGAACTTTCAAGACATGAGCGATTTTTCAATGGCTTTACTACAGATAAATCTTATAAAACAATCGTTAACAACACTGTTTGCAAGAAATTTGTATGAGTATTGTAGGTATAAGAGTAAAGAAGAAAACACTTCGTCACGGAAGAATTTGTGATATGTACTTGCTTCTTTCTACGCATGAGCGCGTGTACAAACGTCATGCATGTATGTGTGTATGATCTTTTATTTTTCTGCGCACATGCAAAGGCACACACATGCATTAACATTAGTTGTATGCGGTTAATCACATAATAGCTTGCCATCTACATATTACACACACACTCAAACGTACAATATGAAAAATAACAAGCATACACTAATCAACAGTACTTCTTTTGAGTGTTTGTTACAAACAAGCTGTCTTGGCGACATCGCTTGTTAACACTGATATACACGTATACCAACACATCCATCGTGCTTCGCTTATAGTACGACAGCATTTATTATTGGTTTAAAATCATGACGTACTTACATTTAAAGACTGTTTACGCAGGTCTCTATTACAAAATGGAAACCAAAGCTACTTGCATGGTACCGAAGAATATAAATTGTATAGAATGAGCATCTGAGCTAAAAAACTTAAAATTTTTTATTATTTATGATTTCGTATCGCTTTTTAAGCCAAATTACATTTGATAATTATTAATGAACAAATAACACCAAAGTTAGTTGTAAATATTCTGACAACACATAGTTGAACGAAACAGCTAGCCGTTTTCGAAGGCCACTAAACCTTCATCATCAGCGTTCTTCTGTGTTTGGTCCACTGTGTGTGGTGTCAGTTGATGTAGATTTCTGCTTTATATACGAAAATTTTTTGCAAATGGAATATGTGAATTGTTTTGATTCATCGTATTTCAATTTTCTGAAAGATTTTTTGTAATGAAAGCTCACCTTACCATCTCTAAATTTACAACAGTCTTACCATTGTCGTTTGTTCTTTACTAATTATACACATGTTAGTTAATTTGCTTATTTTTGTTCTACTTAAGACAAACGTTTTTGGTTTGTTACTATTAACTATATTTATTAAATTTTTGCCACAAGCCAATGACTATTAATTTAGTTAATTTAATTATTATTTTTCGAACTTCATTTGTTTCTATATTTATGCTACCACATAGTCAGCAGTTAAAACCAGCTGACTATGTGGTAGCACTATTTCATATGATAATATTTTTGCTCTATGAGATAGTTTGCACGAGAACAATTTTTAAGTTCCGGTTCACACGTTTCAACTTTTGTTGCTCAACTCGTAATTCAGCTGTAAGAAAGACGGAGACGAAAGTACAAATATCCCTTTTTTTCTTACAGCTGAATTACGAGTTGAAATATGATGTTTACTGATAGAAATATATTTAGTATTATATCATCTATAGACGCTATGTTATGCGTAGAAAACATTTTTTCAGGCACACACAACTATGCTTCTTCTTGTTTTATTGGTTTTTTGAAAATAAAAGTAACGTGAAGCAAAATTCAACAGCCTTATTTATAAAACTTATTAAGGCTTTATAAAGGCTTTTTAAGAAATAAATTTTGTGAAAATTTGTTTTAAAAACCCTTTATAAAGCCTTAATAAGTTTTATAAATAAGGCTGTAAGTGTTTATAAAAATTAGTTTAAGAAATCAAATTAAATGTATTGAACAATAATTAAAAAAATACAGAAAAAGAATTTGCAAAAAAGAAATAAAATAGCACTCCATATTGTATAAAAATAGAAAATGTGAAAATTAAAAAATTGTAAGTGAAAGTGCCAATTATGGAAATTGTTTTACCCTGTGGAAGATTTTGTGCCATCAGTTAAATATTTGTCCCACTTGCAGATTCATTCGTAAGTGTTTGACTTTACTAATTCAGCGAAACATAAAATTCTTGATTTAATATAAAAGACAAACAAAATCCCTACTTGCTGGTGATATGCTGAACGAATAAATTAATTAATCCCGGTTATTGTATGCTTTTTAATCATAAGTTCCATTTTTATATATTTGTTTAATAAAACACGAAAATGTGAACAAAATACGCAATTTCATTATCAAAAGAGTATACAGTAATTTTGACTTAGCTGCACAATCAACTTTGCACGACTTTTTGTGCAGATAAGTCAAAAATGCTGTTATCTTAAATGCACTTACCTGCCTAAATGTGTAGGTATACAATTTTTGACTTCAGTTTTATACACATACATGGTTGCATGTTAATGTAGCCACATTTTTTTAATGTGCGCAGCTAACTTAAATTTTTCATATGAGAATAATTTAAAACTGCCAAAAAATTTGTTAAATGCGCAGGTATACAAAGTGCACTTAAAAAAGAATTTTGAACAATAATTAAGAAAAAATACATATATATATTTTGTGCAGTTAATTCAATGTGCAGCCAACATTGACTTTTTGTATGAAAATATTTTAAGATTACCAAAACTTTAGGGCACTTATCTTAAATGTGCTAATTTACATATGTATATGGGATTTTAAAGAACAGTGAAAGAAATGTATTATTTTGGGCAGTTAAGTCCAAAGTGCACTTAAACAAAGGCAATGTCTTTATATGGTCCCTAACCCTGCAAATAATATTGGAGTACGTGGTCTAAATGTAACAGACTAGTTACACCATGGTACGTTTTAGGGCATTCAATGCTACACGATAACTGTTAGTATTTAAACGATTATGATCGTTCTTCTTAGGCACTTACAAATTGTATGCGAGTAGTCTATAACTATTCCATATGGGGTAGTTATGCAAAGTTGGACCAGGTGGTCCAAGCCTAGGACATCGCAATAACGCATTCAAGATGTTAAAATTTGTCGATTCTGCGCATCTACATCCAGTAGTCGATTAGCATAAGCACCATCACACAAACATGTGTATTTGGTACAGGAAAATCTTATTTACATTAAGTGCGTTCGAGAACTCAAAAATTTTTACTATTTTTTACTGGATTGCGTTCGAGTACACAAAATCCAGTAAATGAGAGGGCGAATTGAGAGAGAAAAATGACAGTTCTTTTACTGAGTAAATGCAAGTTTTTACTGGACAAATTTTTGCCAGTAAAATCCAGTAAATTGAAACCATATGTTTTTAAATATAAACAAACAATAGCAAAGGGAAACAAAAGTTTTTGGTTTTTGATGAAATTTTAAAAATAACAAAAAACAAATGTATTAAGTTATGAAATATAAGGGTATGTTTTATGTATTCCACGGGAAATTAAAAAGTGTGGAATTTTTATAGAATTGTTGCAAATATGTATTTATAACAACAATTTCCCAACGATGTAATTTCACGTGAAATGCAGAACATAACCGATTGTTTTTAAACGTGAATAAAGTTAATAGATTTGTATAGTTAAATTTTTGTTTATACATATAGTCGGACGGTTACTGGTTCCCCGCATGGAACATTCAAAAAATTTAGGTATTAATCGATTAAATATGATTAATGTGTACATTTCTTAAATTTGTTTTCAGTTTTTCGATATCTTGAATATATTAGGATATATAAAGTTCTTTTCCCATTGTATATTTCTCTTAATAAATGCACTCATTGGAACTACTTGAAAGGAAGTGAACAATATTGTTGTGATGATTGGTATAAGCGGCAACAAACATTTTAGTCTTTTTCTGTACATCCTAATTATTCACGTCGAGGGTAAAAAGTTTAGAAACTTTAGCGGCCTGACGCGCGATGTCGGCAAGTAAGCTATAGAAAGTTTCTTGTCGACATCGTGGGCCAGGCCCGTAAGTTCAAATAAAAACATATGTATCTATTACTTTTATTATTAAAGAAAATATACTATGGTGTATTTTTATAAAACAAATGAAAAAAACATTCTTCATCGATTTTCTCAAAACCATATAATTTTTCCATGCGGCTAGCCAGTAACTACCCAGCAAAAAAATCTGATTTGGAAGCACTAACAACTGAGGGAAGCAATGTACTGTTTACTTGATCACAAGAGCTTCGAAAACTGCTTCTGAAAAGCACTAACATAAGGCAGGCTCTCTAACAAAATAGGGGAAAAAGTAAAAAAAAAATTTGCAAGCTAGTAACTTTTGCATCTGAGTACATAAAAACTATAGCCCAATTCACAATCTTTTGCAAATGGCCTTGCACAAGATTGTATAGTATAACCATAATGTAACTAGTCTGTTTCATCTCGATTGGACCACGTAGTACAATATTATATTCAGTTTTTTTTGCATATATATATGTACATACTTATGTGTAATTTTTTTTAGCGCCAAACTGTCTATCAGCTGTTGTGTATATTTTACTGGATTTTACAATTTTTCCGTTCGCGTACTTTTAGCTGCAAACTTTTTTATTGAGAGTAATTTCTTTAAATTACTCAGTATTTACTCAGTTACTGGATTTTACTGGAAAAGTACTCAAACGCACCTATTTTCATTTGGATGTAATTTTGTTATTTTTTTTTTCTTGTGGCTGCTACAAAATTGTTTTTTTATTATTTATTTTTTAACCTTTTACGCAAATTATAGTAAATTTTAATTAAAATCCATGTTTTACCTATTATACTTCATAATTTTGTGTTATACTTATGTATAAAAGAGTGTGCTAAAAGTGTATGTTTTAGTTCTAAAAATTTAAATCGAACACAAATTTTATTATAAGTGAATATCGTGAATGAAATAAATAAATGGAATACATAGATTTTAATTCAAAAAGTTCTTTTCTTTTTCGGTTCGTGAGATTTTCAATTATTCCTTCATTCACATTTCTAACTTTGAAGTACATTCTGTGAAAAAAACAAGTTTATAGTTTTTTTCTGATTGGAGGAGATGAATTATTAAGAAATTTTTTGGTATGGGTAAATTTTCTTCATTAATTGTAGCGAAAGTTCCCTAAGGCTTTTGTATGCTATGTACATTTATATCAGCGCACTTCATTTTTAACAACCCTTTGCATGTTTTTTAGTTAATTTAACTTTTAAACCCTGAAATATTTTTATTTTAAATACCACACAGCACAAATAAATTTTTCACAATGCAATATTTTTGACTACAGTGACCAGGTTTGCCGTTGAAAATTTTGAAAAAGTGTCATAAAAATGGTATTTAAAAAAAAGGGTCAATAAAAGGGTATTTTATAGTAAAATAGGGTCAATTTTTTTTTGGCAGAAAAAAATAACATTTATTTCAATTAAAAAAAAGAAACGAATTTTAACAGTTAATTAAATACATTAGACTAAAATAAAATTAATTAACATACAAACATACTTTAATTATAAATCAATGTTAGACCTCTAACTGGCCAGATCGTAAAAATGATCGGATGAAGCTAATATTTTTTTTAAAGTGGATAAATCCAAAAGAACCGTAATTTTTAACTTACAGGTGAAAAAACATTAGGAACGAGCACCAGGTAAAGAATAGTGAAAACCGCTTGTAGACGGTCTTGCCGATTTGCAAGTAATGAAAAATCACATTTAAATTTTATTTATAAAAAGATGAAAGTAAGTTAAAATACATATTTTTTAATTGTGATACTCCCAGAAATAATTTGCATTTGGAATCAGGGATTTGAGTTTCATATATTTTGCAATATTTTCACATTTATTGGCTTTTGTATCGGCTACAACAGTAAAATGATGGACGAACAGCACTTTTTCCAATTACTGATATGCTAGACTGTGCTTCGTCCAATTTTTGAGCATGATTGCCGTACGGTATACATTTTGTTAAAATGATACAAAGGGATAAATTAAAAAAAGGGTCATAAAAAGTGTCATTAGCACGAAAAAGGGTCAAAAGTTATACTTTAGTGTCACAACGGCAACGCTGACAGTGACGTCAGCAATACCAGCTGGTTTGTGAACAAAACTAACGGACCTGCGAAATGCGCTATCTTGTATTCTTTATTTCATGATTATTTTAGTGTCATCACTAGAAAAAATGTATAGAACTATGATATAAATCACTGGCAAGGCACATCAATCAGGTACCCAACAACAACAACCCTACAACAAATATTACTACAGCAACAACCACATGTACTTTGTTGGTATAAATTACCTTCTTACTTTTCAAAACAGGGTAGCATCGTCAGATTGCATGTTTTTTATAGGAAATGTCAAACACCACACAAAACTGAATATTCGAAAGGTGTTTATGTATACTCAAATAAAAGCATGCTTTTAGGCTTATACCTACACAATCCAAATTTGACATTTAGATTGGTATAATGACATTAGTCACCTGGTGTAGTGCTGCCACCTAATAAATGCGCCTTGATCACTGGTGTCAAAAATAAAACTGTAGTTGTATGTGTGAACAAATCTCTCTCATTCGTCTCTACATAGAAAAAAATAAATATTTGCAACAAATGCAGTTTAGTGAAGCAGCTCAAAATATATAAAAAGGAGTCTATATAGAAAATAATAAAATAGAAAACTAAAAAATAAGGAATAAAAATTAAATCAAAAATTTGGAAGCGGGCCATATTTTCCGAGTTACGGGGCTGTGAACTTTTCATAGGAAACTCTGAAGAATTTCTAAAAATAAATTTTTAATAGCTTATCTGATAGAAACTTGAAAAATAAGAAGAATAAATTAAACAAAAAAATTGGCTGCAACCAATATTTTGCTGCCACTAATAAATGCGCCTTTATTGTTTTAGTACAATTATTTTTGTGCTTTTGACATTCTTCGGTTCTTTACACAGCTATGGTTGCGTATTTTTGTATAACAAATCCTTACGCAGTCATAATTACACCATGGAGACAATAAAATTGAAAATATAAAAATGTGAGCTGTAATAGTTGCCAGAAATCACAGTTTTTATGAATGAACTGTGTTTCCAAAACCTGTTACTTGATAAATTCAGTCACAGTTGTGATTTGTGATTTTTCAATCGCTCTGAAAAAGCAACAGGTTTCGATATATCGCTCAACTCTAGCTACAACGACAAAATCAGCATAGACAATAACCTGTCGCCCTGTTGCTTTGCTGTCTTCGAAAGAATCATTCTCATATAAACATGTGTATTCTATCCTTGACATTTGGTAGTCGGTAGCTTGCTGTGGTGAATGTGTTTAATACATTATGTTTTTTTGTAAATTTTTTTTTTAAAGGTGAAGAAATAAGGTGTAACTCGCTGATTGCAACTGCTGAATCTGGATATATTTTTGCGTTTAATTTGGCCAATTTTCATTGCAACTTATCATCCTTAAAATAATCTTCATTTCAGCAATGGTCACTCGGATATTTTTACATCAGTTGCTTTTGGGAATTAACCACGTGTTTGGCTGTTTAACAGCCTGTTTTTGTAACGTAAGTTTTTTTGTATTGTATGTCAAATAACGAACGATTTGAACTTTTGGTTTTTGTTCATTTCATTTTGAGTATAACGAATGAGCTTTAAGCTTTTGTTTGAAAAATTCGTTCACGTATATACGACACAAACAAAATCAACTGTCAAATTAAACAACCAGAAAAAATTGAACGTGTCGGTGAAGTTTTTGAATTTTTATAAATAAAATTAAAATAATGGATGTTTCCACCAAGAAAATGTGAGTATTATCATATCTAAGAAATAAAGAACCGATCAATTATTAATCATATTGTATTTTTCAGCATAAAAAAAACTAATCCTGGGCAATTTAAAATGTTGGTCCAATCAATGGGAGAATTTCCAGAATTGGCTACATCAAGCCCGATTTTTGGTAAAACCAAATTCGAAATTGAGGGCAAATGGGATTTAGTGGCTCAACGGATAAATGCGATTGGACCTCCAACGCGAAGTGCGTCAGACTGGAAAAAGGTAAGATATTACACATTTTCTTCGACTAAATTTTTATAATGTTTCGCGTTTAGATATGGGCAGACTTAAAATGCAGGACAAAAGCAAAAATTTCAGAGAATACCAAACAAATGAAAGCAACAGGAGGTGGCCCGTCTTGTTCACATTCACTGACGGACTTAGAAAATGACATAGATCGGATATGTCACCTTTCCGCAGCTGTTCCATTGGACAACAACACTTTTGGTGTTATTTTAAAGCCAAAGTCCACAGAAACAATTGATTCGGAAACAATGCCATCCACACTTTCCACAACAGTAGCATTTGTGACTCCTCCATCTTCGGAGCAAGGCCAACCTCAATACACGTAGACAACATCAACACCAACCTCATCAGTACAGAGGTCAACCAAGAAGCCAACAACGACGAAAAGAAAGCGCAAAAATCCTGATGAACTGGTGCAAAATATTCAAATAAGACTTTTAAAATCTCAGGTAGAACAAAATGAAGCACTTGTACATCAGATGAAGGAACAGACAAAGGCGCTCTGTGGCATCGAAAATACTATGAAAGACATATTAATGTTCCTAAAAGAAGAGTAACAAGAAAAAATATGCGAAAAATGTATGTATGTAGAATATAGTACATAAACAGATATTTACATACATATATATTTAGTTTATTGTGCATACATATGTAGAACAAATGTACATATATAAACAAACCTGTTACATACATACATATACATATGTACATAAAGTGTTATCAAACAATAAACCATTAGTAGAGAATAACATACAACTAACTGTTGTTTTTTTTATAATATTAGAAATTTTATTTTCAATTCATAATGTTTCTAGCTATTTCATCTCTTATTGTTGCAGCTCCAATTTCAACATCTGAAGATTGGAAAAAATGCCCCTCATTATCGTGTTCGTGACTAATTACGTAGGGAGGCAAATTGCTTTTGTAAAAAAGGCAAATGTTGTGCAATGCACAACAGGTATTTACAATCTTTGTAACTTTTTGTGGACGGTAGTGCAATCCCCTCGAGCCTATAATGCACCTAAACCGATTTTTAATGACAACAAAACATATATATATATATATATCTATAATGTTTCTTATTTTACTGTGCGTTTCATTAAACTTTTTTTCAGTGGGGTCTGTAGGATTTCGATATGGGGTCATCATATAGGGCTGAAGCTTGTATCCAGAGTCACCTGTTGTTAAATGTTTTTCGAAATTCAGTTTTATAATAAATATAGCATATTGAAACACAAAATACAAAAGGGCGTATCATATTTAAAATTTTTAGTAGAGACAAAAATTTAATAAAAACGATTTTTTCTAATTAGTATTAATAATAAAGTCTGAATTAATGATACAATCCTGAAAAATAGATTTTGTTATCCGCAATAGCTCGCTATTTTTTAAGTTTTTATCTATTGAAATATTTTATAAATAATGGATAGGCCGTTTTGTATTTTATATGACGATATATACGTACATACATGTCTACATACAAACATACCTAGGAGCCATGTATTCCTCTTGCCTCTTAAGTACTTTGTTTTAAACAAATCATGAGCTGCACTTTGGTCCCAACCGAAGGCATCATGATTTGCACCTGGGTGTCTGGCGTCCACATAATTTACCACCATGTTATCGTCACATATCTAGTATAAATAATTTTTATAAAAGTTGTTTGAGATACATATGTATAGCTATATATTATCTATTTTGGAAACAATTTACCATCATTACATTAATGCTATAGAAACCTTTTCGGTTATAGTACAGGTGATTGAGTTCTTGTCCCGGTGACTTAATCCGAACGTGCGTACCGTCGACACAGCCTACAACACCAGGCATTCCAGCTCTATTGAAAAAATTTTCTTTCATCTTAGATTCCTCTTCTATAGTTTTTTCTAGCGTTATCCATTCAGGACATATGTATTGTTCACATATGTCTAAACACTCACTTATCACCTCCGAAACTTTTGATTCCGACATGTATGAAATACATTCGTTTCCGACACAAAACTGGTAACCACCAGTTGCGAGAATTTTAGGAATGTTGTTAGTTTAATTATAGCGGGATCGCTAGTGATTCTGCTGTTTCGCTTCATTGCAAGTTCCATTTTCTCAAGCAGCATTCGAAAAACTTCTTTATTGACACGAAAATTTGCGGTAAACCTAAGAAACAATAGATCAGTGGTATATAAACATTTCATTTAATGAACTTACTGCTCTTCTGAAAATTCTAGCACATTTGTTGTGTCTCGCAATCTTCTGCGATACAAGCGAACTTCTGCGTTATGCCGGTCACTATAAAAAAACCCAAGTGCAACGGATCGAATCATTGTATTTTCAATCAACGCGTATTTTTTGTATACTTTAAGAAAAAAATTTTCTACACTTTTACTTTTTATTTATTTTTAATGATTGATAGGGTTGCTTCCTTTTCATTTATAAAGAAAGTTTAAATTTTCTATGAAAAAAGCTCTAAGAATTACAACTAAAAGAGTAATGGAAACATTGTTCTTAGACGTTTAACTACGAACAAAAAGAGCTTTTATTTCCAAACGAAAAAAGAAAATGAACTCAATTTCCAGCTCGATCGTCTTTCTAGTAATCGCTCGCCTTCTAACGTAAAGCAGTTCGATGAACAGGCTGTTAGTTTTCTAAAATATTGCGTTTTCAAATCGATCGGTTAACAGAACAGAATTGCTTAATATGAGTGTGCAATTGCATATTTAAAACTCTTACACAAATGAAAAGATTCATACCAAGGTGTATGTATGTTTTTATATGAAGTTTGACACATAGGGGCTGTCCATATATTACGTAACGCTGTTTTCACCGATTTTTGCCCCCCCCTCCCCCCTAGTAACAGATCGTAACAAAACTTTGAACCCCCCCTCCCCCCAGGAATAAAGTAACAATGAGATAAAAAATAAATTAAACAGTTTAAAGTTTTTATTAAAAAAAAATTAATTTAATTCATTGTTTTAAATTCATTTGTTAGACTAGCACAGTGCGTAGACAAAAATTAAATAAGCTTACGTATGAACGTACTCCATATACAGGGTGGGCCAAAAGAAACCAAGGGGTGTAAAAGTTTAATAACTTTTTTGTTTATTAATTTTTTTTTATTTTTTCTTTCAGATTATATAGACAACACTTGGAGAATTTATAATGGAGAGGTTCACAACTGAACAGAGAACCAGAACAATAGAATTTTATGAAATCAACTTTATTGAAAATTTGATTATGAGTGATGAAGCTCATTTTCATTTGAATGGCTTTGTTAATAAGCAGAACTGTAGGTTATGGGGTTCTCAAAATCCAAGAGCCATTCATCAACGCCAATTGCACCCCATCAGGTGTACAGTATGGTGTGGGATCACATCTGAAAATGTCATTGGGCCCTACTTCTTCGAGAATGAAGATGGAAGTGCTGTAACCGTAAATGGAGAGCGGTATCGGTTTATGATAGAAAATTTTTTACGTCCTGCTGTTGAAAACAGACCTGGTATCTGGTTTCAGCAGGACGGAGCCACTGCCCATACTGCCCGAGACACAATGGCACTTTTAAGTCAAATTTTTGGAGAGCGAATAATTTCTCGAAATTCGGCAATTATTTGGCCAGCGCGATCGCCAGATTTAACAGCACCCGACTATTTTCTTTGGGGTTTTTTGAAGGAGCGAGTGTATGTGAACAAGCCAGAGACAATCCTTGAACTCAAGGCAAACATTGTTGCAGAAATTCGAACGCTACAACCACAAGTTTTGAAAGATGTTATGGAAAATGCTCTAAAAAGAGCCCATCAGTGCGAAGCTGAAAACGGTGGTCATTTAAGAGACATCATTTTTCATACTTAGTGTAAAAAAATTTCCATTTTGTATATTATATAATCTGAAAGAAAAAATAAAAAAAAGTTAATAAACAAAAAAGTTATTAAACTTTTACACCCCTTGGTTTCTTTTGGCCCACCCTGTATTAGCGAAATTATTTTTTAAATTTCTTCCCAACTGTCCAAAAACTCCAAAAATTATGGTTTTATAGAGAGCTTATTCTTATTAAACTGTATGTATGTATTAGTGATGTGTATTGGAATTCCAAAACATTCGGCCGTTTCTGGATATTCGTATTCGTTAAAAAAATATATATAAAGAAATTCATAAATCCAAAACGAAATTTAAATGAATGGCACACAAATATTAGCTTTTAATAATTAAAAAAAATTATTTTTTATATTCTTTGCTATGCGTTTTTTGCCAAATAATCTGCTGTAGTTTTCCGTATTGATGACTGAGCAGTATTTTAAATATAAAGACGAAAGAGAGCTTAAAGATGACTCCTTTTGGCCATCTTCAAATCAATCTAAAATGTGCGTGAAACAAAAAAATTATATCTTGGATCAGTAAAGGTTGCCATGGTGAATTATATTTCATTTTCTAAAAGAGAACATTTTTAACCCGCTTTAAACATACAGATTGTTGAGATATCAAATGAGTCAAAATGATGTCAATTACGAAAGATATGCAATTTTCCTTTTCTTAATTTTTGTCCCTTCTACAACATTACATTTTCAATACATATTTGCCTTAAAATAAGAGGGGCACATAATCTAGTTCCTAAACACATTTCACTGCTGCTTTCATAATATTTTTTTTAAGTTCTGTTGCATAAAAAATTAAAATAACAATTAAAATAAAATTATGAAAATGCGTCTATTTATGCAGGTTTCCATTAACACTAGAGCTGCTCGATGTTAATCGATGCATCGTAAACATCGATGTTTTGGTTTTGATACATAGAATAAATGCCGATGTATCGTATCATACGATGTTAATCGATACATCGATGTTTTTATTCGATGTATCGAAAATACGACTTTTTGTATATATTGATGCTTGCAACTCATTTAATGTCGTGATAAAAAACCCCTCCTAGAATGACTTTTAAAACGTTTTTTATTGTGAAAAATTTGTCAAAATTTTCTTGGTATTGGTAATAATCAGCAATGTAAGTTCTTTTTCCACATTTGATGTAAAAATCAATAATATATATGGCTTAAAATTACTGTTACAGAAGGTTTCAGACACCCAGTGAAAGTTATATATACCGCATTGTAAAGTTCCAAGTAGAGCTACTGTGACTCGTTGGGTTGATAAAAAAATATGAAGTTTTGTCAGGAACATTGAAAACTAAATTGAACACAATGGAAAACATTACTTTCAAAACTGACATTTGGTCAGATTTGCAAAGCAATAGAACTGTCCTCTGAAAAAAGAAGCACATACCGTGCTTTGCACATATGCTTTTCTTAATTCTTATGAAATTTTAAAATAGACTTTTATTTATTTAATAAATTTAAAACTTAATAATTTGATATTGTCATGTACATATACAGAAGAATATATTTTTTGAAAGGACACTTCCCAGCAAAAAATTTGAAGATTTTGTAATGGGTAGTACTCTTTTAATGGCTTACAAAGTAATGAGTGGTACTTATTTATTTAATTATTTTATGTGTATAATAATGACTGTCTTGTAATGAATAAAATAACAACTTATTTATATCATTACATGAAGGTAGTACTTCCTAGTTAATCCTGAAATCTATCTAAAAAATATTTATTGATCGTGAAAGTCAGCTTCGAAAACATTAAAATAACTTTGGTTTACTACAATATTTTTTACAAAATCTAAGTATTTTCGCATATTTTTCAATATACGTATTCATATATTTCCTTTGTAAAATTATGATTTTTAACAATCCCAAAAAAGGTTCAAATTTTATAATTATGTTACAAAATTCTATTTGTTTTTAATTTTTGGCTATTTTATTAAATTTTGCATTTTTGTGAGAATAAAATAACCCATTATATTTTGAATACTTTTAGGCAATCAGTAATGTATTAACTTTTGGATATTTGTAGGCAAAAAGTATAGGGTACCGCATACTTTTTGAACTTCTCATACAAAAGTAATGGCTATTTCAGTCAAATTGTAAGTACTCACGACTTTAGAGTACATACTCTTTTTTGCATTCTAGTAGGCAAACTTTTTTGCTGGGTTTTTTGTCTATGAGAATTGCAAGAAACCTTTTCCTAAACTTCTGCAAATACCATTTCCTTCTATGTATTTGGTGGATTTAATGTTAATATATTCTGCAGTTTAATATAAAAAGAAGTTTTTATGTACATACTTATATTAAGAATATTTAAAAATGTAAATGGATAAAGATGAGGAATTCAGAACAATGTATGTTCATTTTGACTACAATTTATTTAATTTATTATAAAAACTTTGTATAATTTTCAAATGTTATTTAAATTTTTGGATAGTTTTCATAAACTTTAATGTACGCGGACAGAATTATGAAGTTCTTTTCCATATACATTTTTTTTATTTAATTTTGCAGAATAAAATAGACCTCCAATTAAATGTCCATAAATTTCACATACAATAGATATTCGTATTCGCGAATATCGTTTTAAATATTCGTATTCGCGAATATCGTTTTAAATATTCGTATTCGCGATATCGTTTTAAAAATTCGAATTCAAATTCTCGAATATCAAAAGTTGACATTCAGCAGATGTATGTAGTATAAATAATATACATAATATATGTAGGCAACACGTATGATCAATTAAATAAAGAAATGAGAAAAACATACGTATTTTTGTACAAAATTAGTAATTTTTTTCTGTTACGTAACATTTTCAAAGGCCCCCTCCCCCCTCCATAGCAAAACGTAACGAAACTCGAACCCCCCCCCCCCCTCCCCCCATAGAGCGTTACATAATATATGGACAGCCCCATAGGAAATAAAATTTTGTTGAATATGGTGGAATCTGTATGAATCTGCATATATTTATTGTCAAAAACAAAAGTTGAATATGAACAAAAAAGGGGCACAAAATAATGCAAATGATACAAAAAGAGGATTTAAAAGTAAGGGGCATAAAAAGTCGCAAGGCAGTTGAAAAAGTGGCAAAATGCGACTTTAGTCGCACAACGGTAACGCTGATTCCCAGTACGTGCGACCAAAGTAAATTTATATAAAGTATGGGTCTGTTCGTAAATGCATCATGTGCTGCAAACGGAAATTTAAATGTTCTAAACTGGTTCACTGAAGTAGATAACGCACAAATAAATGTCAAATATGGTGTACAAACATGATTATTACTAAAACAAATTATCAGCAAACTTGTATTGCATTTTAAATAAAAGTTTGAACGTACGATGCAGAACAGTAATGCATTTACGAATACACCCTACATGCAAGTTCTCAGGTGATTCATTTTTTTCTCGTGTAGTGCAAGGTGAATTCAGTCCAGCTGATTATCAGATGTTGATGCAAAATTGAGCAACTTGGACCAAAATGTCAAAATTTGCTCAGAAATCTTTTGACAGATAGGTTTTGTAGCATATCAAACTACATGCCATTTTTTTGTGTTGTAAAATTGACGTGTGCCAAGTTAGCGTCGACAAAATAGTCGATTTTGTGAATTTAAAAACCGGGGGAAAATGGGGAAATTTTCTGGGTACTTTTAAAAATACGATTTTGGGAATTCAAAGGGGAAACAAAACAAAAACCGTGGATGAAGTTTCCCAGGAGCACTGTTGGACTCCCACGCCACAGTCTCATATATTCTTAAAGTAGACACTTAGAAGACCAAAATGACACAACCGTGCTAAAATTCTGTCGAGCCGTTTTTGAAAAAATCAACTTAATCAAAAATGGCCAAAAAAAACGTGGATGAATTTTCCCAGGAGCACTTTTTGATTCCCACGTCAAAAGTCTGTTTATTTTTGTTTTGTTGCTTATTCCTTGTATAATTTAAAGTATGATCAGAGCCCTGCGCCGATCGGCTGAGAGCCGGCTTAGCCGAGCCGCCGAATGCTTTTGACCAGCCGCCGCCGATTTTTTTTCCGCTAATTAGCGGCTGGAAATTAGCCGCCGATTGATATTATTTTTTAATATTTATTTATTTATTTATGTTTTTTTTTTTGGCTGAAAAACAGTTTTTTGCGTATCTTGGATATAATTAATTATAGATTTGAATTTATTCAATTGAATAAATTTTTCACTAAGTACATATCGTTGACTTAATATAGAAAAGCCCTAGCTCATATTATTGAAATGGAGTTTATGTTTAAAACATAAGGTCTGTTCATTTAGTTTCCCAGCAGAAACTAGCAACGAAAGAGTAAAGCAGAAACTTACAATATTACTCTCCCAAATATGAAAAAGTAAATGAACCCTTTAGTCCCTCTCCAGACTTGCAATTTTCGTTGTAGCAATTCTTGATTTTATAAGTGAGAGTCGTAGGAAGATTGGGGAGGGGTACACAATTTTATGTGGTCGGCAATTCTCTTTTGTTTTGAAATTCGTACTTTTTATTTTAAATGTATTTGAAGTTTTATTTTGTTTTCTTTCTTCATTTGTATGAAAAATACAAAATATAACAAATAGTAAACAGAATTGTTAATTTTTTAGGAAAATTTGTGGTGTAATAGAATTTTTTAATACTTAATTGCAAAACTAAAATTTCCTAATGTAGACACAAAATTGCAAGTCTGGAAGAGGACTTACTTGTAAAAACTTGCAAGAAAATTTTCTTCATATCAGAACCATAGATGGAAATCATGATACAATTGTACTTTTTCTGATGTATTTTGTTTGATAATATTTTAAATTGCAATTTTTTTTTATAAATTGACATTTTATGTGAAAATCTTTACACTGTTTCATGTATTCTTAGTGTTTTTGCGCATTTTTCATAATTTTTTAAATTTATTTATTTACAAATACAAAAATGCCACTTTCCATCTCTGATGATGTATTAGAAACAAACAAAATTATTTGCCATTAAAATTAAATTAATAAAAGAAAAAGACTAAATTAAGGAAACATGCATTCTTTTTACATACGCATACATGTCTTTTAACAAAGAAATGCACATTTTTCAGTTTTCCCTTTTGAGATATTTTTGAAATAATTAATTTGACAACAAAACACACAACAGATGATTGGATAAAAATTTTACAAGTAGTAATTTGTATTTGGAATTTTTTGGCTCTCCATGTAAACTTTTTGAGTTAATGAACACTTTCCAGTAACAATTATTACAAATTCGTAAATAATTTTAGTAAATGAACAAACCTATATTTAGCTCACTCATTTTAGTATTTGAAATTTTCACTTCTTTCCTATTTATTATCTTATTTCTATTATATTGTTGATGATTTTTATGAGCCAGCCGCCGCAGACAAAATCGCTCGGCGCATGTCTCTGGGTATGATGTAAAGCGCATTATTCACGGTCAAAATGCATGACCTGCATTATAATAATATTAGTGAAATTTTGTTTGTATGAGTCACACTGACGATGCTTGAATCAAAATCTAAATTTTTTTGATTTTTGCACATGCATGTATGCAACACAAACATAGCAAGATAAACTACTCAAAGTAATGCGTTATACAAAGAACTGTCAAATTCTATACGTAAAAAGCTTTTGTATGTAGTTTGACAATTGCCTTACAATTAGGTTGTAACAAGATGCTATTAATTTATCCTGCAATGCATACACGTGTATGCTGAGTTCTTCATGCACACGTATACGATGCATGTGTCATGCATTTTGACCGTGAATAGTGCGCTTAAAGGTTACTTGAGGTCAGACTTTTGAATTAAAAAAATTGGTCGGCCACAGAAAAACTCATCGATAAATATACTGAATGTAAATACTGAAGCTATGACAAATTTAAAATGGTGACTCCTGCGGTCTGCAACAATGAATTTATAAAAGCATTTTTTAAATAGTTGTGCTGCAATTATCGAAATACTTTATTAGCAAGAGTTTTATGATTTTTCGCGAGCTATAAACTTCTAACCTTAGGGTGTCACATTAGGGTGGTAAGAAATGGGACTTGGGGGGTAAGTAATAGAACGGTACACTTGAGTTCAATGGACCTATGTAAGAGCAAAAATGTTGGCCTCCCTGAGACAAAAAAATTCGGTGTATCAAACTTTAAGATCGGACTGTAAATATGGAAGATGTAAAGAAAAAAACTAAAAAGGCGACCCATACGTTCGGCAAAAATAAATAAAAATTTTTTTTTTTGAAATGTCTGGAACAATATTTTATAGTCGCTGGTGTACGGGGCACTTCATTATATTTATATATTTATATTACCATGCGTGCGACTTTTGCTACCCCGAAAGCTTCCCTTCACTTCTCGTCTACAAATACGACTCGCAGGTGACGTGTTGCAGCTAGGCCACCCTTCATCTAAACGGCCACTAAGCATTACTTTTGTGCCTATATAAGTAAAACGATTTCGGACGCAGCCATAAAAATGAATGTACATATAACACAACCATAAAAGCTGCTCTCCTGTTAAATTTTTAAAATGTTAGTTAGGTCAGTTAGTTAAAACAGCGACGATATTAATATCTGATATAATATTGCATTAATATAAATATTCTCTGCTATTATATATATATATATATATATATATATATATATATATATATACATATATAATGTATTTTTGAACGACTGCGACTTTTTTTCGTCATTAAATGACAATACAACACCATTTTCGAACAGAATTAGGCCATAAAAATTTTATCCACCCTGGGGATCTACCCTGTAATTCGAAACGAAAGGAAATGTTTTCGAATTTACATGTTATGAGCATACAAATTCTAAAGCAATTTCTTTCGTTTCGAATTACACAGTAGATCCCCCTGGTATGTCCGAACGCGGTACACTACAGGCCTTCGGCAGGGCTTAAGGATTTTCTCCACCATGGTATTTCCCGACACGGCGCAGCACAATAAAGATTTTCTGCATTGCAGTTTTCTTGTATAATAATGTTTTTCTGCATTTCATGAAAGGTATTGTCAAAAGCTTTAAAATGATACCAATATTGGTTATATTAGTATAATCACACTATTGTACTAGTGAAGCTATATATAGAAAGAAGCCTATAACTCGGAAACTAAGCCTCGCCGCCAATATTTTTTTTATATTTTTTTTCATATTTTTTAATTTTCTACAGGATAGGATCCTTTTTTTTAATTTTTGAGAGGTGCTCCTAAGCTAAAATAGAAAACATCAAAAGTGAAGAAATTAAAGCAACTTTGAAGAATTGAAAAATAGACAAGCCTAAAAAATCGTCGTGAAATTCCGCTGCCACCCTGTTACAATATCTTTAAAAATGCTCTGATGCACCCTATTCTATTGTTTATCTATTGTGATAATACATAGTTCCAAAACGAAAAAAATACTTTTACTGCTACCAGTTAATATATTAGTTAATTTTTTATATAAGGTGTGAATTGAGATATTTATTTTACCACATTATACAACCTACTTTGTCTTCAAAACGGTCAGTAAAATGTATTATTAATCTATCCATCAGATGTAAATAGTATTGGGAAGTCAGCATGTATTTTATTGCATCCATACATACATATGTATATGTATGCACACAAATCCAACATGCAAATACATATGTAATCGACTTTTTCTTTAATTAGCAAAAAATTGCTATTTTTACAAAATATAATTAGATGTATTTGGTGATAATAGTGTATTCTAACTTAAGGCTCCGTTACCCGACTGTAGAAATCGCAGATGTAGCGTATGTAAATGTAAACGTTTGAGCGCTTATAGAATACTTAAAAACGTGTCATGTGTTTTCGACAAAAAAAAAACTGTGCACACACACATACATACTAATTGCATTGTGCCCAACAAACACGCATTTTCGATTTTAAATTACGAGTTATTTGAAGTCAAACGCAAAAGTTCATATACTTATGTATAATATTTAAATTCATGAAATTCATTTTGATTGAAATGTACATACATATGTATACGGACATACATACGATTATGTATGTATGTATTACAACTTATAAGTAAATAATATATAAAATAGATATATAAAATAGATTTTTTAATAATTTCGCTGAAACTATTTTAATTTACTTTCTTTTGATGGCAAGATTTAACCTGTTGGAAAAAAACTAATTGAGTTTTTGAAATAACACCTTTTAGAACGAAAATGCGTCTAGAGGTTCTGAAAATTATTATTATATTATTTAAATGAACTCAATTATAATAATTTTAATAGCAGCTGTAATGCTCAACCGTAATATTTGTCATTGAACATTACCAGAACAGATTTTGAGCAACTTCATAGGAGAGACGAAGTATTTAGCTCTTTAATTTCGAAGAATGTGTATGCATGCAGTAGCACCTCAATAAAATCTTTACCTTCTCGTTTTATCCTTTTCTTATTAATGTTCGTACATACTCATAATAATTTAGTTTTATTTACAAACAATATACATATGTATATTTTAACAAAAATACAATGTAAAGGGTGTTTTTTATTGAGGTATAGAACTTTAAGTTGGCATCACTTTTTTAACTGGCGGCCATTTTGTCAGCTGTCAAGTGATTAATATTTAGTTTGGTTTGCCATTTCATTATGAACAGGTTGACAAAAGAACAACGCTTGCAAATCGTGCAAATTTATTTCGAAAATAATGGTTCAGTTCGCGAAGTTTACCGCAAGCTCCGTACATTTTATGGTCGACATAATCGTCCATCAGAGCAATTAATTCGGTTAACCATGGATCGTTTTCGCACTACGTTTACTCTATGTGATAATACGCATCCGCAGAGACGTCGAACAGTGCGCACCGAAGACACAATTGCCGCTGTAGAGCAAAGTGTTGAAGAGGACCCGAATGAATCGATTCGCCACCGTGCACAGCAATTGGAGCCGACTAACCGACTATTTTGTTCCCGAATTGGATGGCATGAATGTGGATGAGTTGTGGTTCCAACAAGACGGCGCTACATGCCACACAGCGCACGTCACAATCGATTTATTGAAGGAAACATTCGATGAGCGCATAATTTCGCGGAATGGACCTGTCAATTGGCCACCAAGATCGTGTGATTTGACACCATTGGATTATTTTCTTTAGGGATATGTGAAGTCGCTCGTCTACGCCAACAAACCAGAAACGTTAGGGGACTTGGAAGCCAACATTCGTGGCGTTATTGCCAACATACGGCCCCATATGCTCGAAAAAGTGGTTAAAAATTGGACCTGTAGAATTGGCTTTATTCGAGCCAGCCGCGGCGGCCACATGCCCGAAATCATATTTAAACATTAATGGCATAAAATTATCCTTCCAATAAAGCCAAATTAATGGACATTAAAACGATTTTCTTATATTTTATTTCAATTTGAAGTTCTATACCTCTTAAAAAAACACCCTATATGTACATATACAGGACTTTTTGTTTGCTGGGTGTTTATCAGTATAAAAAAATCATATAAAATGGAAAACAGCTGTTCGAAACATTGATGAGGGTTCAACATCTTCACATTATTTTTGATTGCATGGAAAAAGTACAAAAATTATTTAAATGGTATAAAATCGTTATTTTATATTTACAAACATTGTAATGACTTTGACATTTAGTGAAATTACGATTTAAGCTTCATACCCGTATATACATATTTACATTACAACGCATTATAATTTATAAAAAATATTTATGTATATTTTTATTATCATTATAATTATTATGATTATACGTACCTATTTTTATTGTTATTGGTATTATTTTTAAATAAAATTTTTTTGTACGATTGCATGCATGCTTGTACGCACATACATATGTATGTATATTTTACAAATGCATACATATGTACATATACATATGTATGTGTATGTATGTATATTAACAAAAAATAAACACATACAATTGGCAAACTCTGGTTAGATTTTATAAAATACTTTTTTAGAAAACTAAATTTATTAAATATGCCATGTACGTGAACAAATTAACCACTCAAAAGCTTAAATTATTAAAAGAAACAAAAGTACCAAATCAGGGCTATTGTGACACACTTTCATTCAATATACATACATCCCATCACTGTCTACAAATGTCACGTAACGTCGTCATGAAATTCTATTTTCTGCAGGTTCAGACGTTACATTTACGTGCCATTTCAGTCAGGTAAGCTTTTGCATAGCTTTTCATGCAACAGATGCGATCAGCTGACACATTTACGTTTACAGTTTCATGCAACAGATTCGATCAGCTGACACATTTACATTTACAGTTCTACATTTACAGTCGGGTAATTCTGCCTTTATGCATGCCAAATAATACTGAGGCCCTTATTTTGTAAACCGTAACGCTACCTAGTATGCCACACCAGTGATGCCTTTTTACTTTAGTACCAAATTAACGATTTAAAAGTGCCAAAATACCTTTGATAAGGCCAAAAAAATTTTTAATGTTTATCTATTTAAATATGTAAAAATATTAAAAATATTTATTATCTTTTCCAAAAACCATTATAAAATTGTGTATGTTAAAAAGCTTTTCTTTTAAATTTTTTTCAATATTATTAATATGAAAAAAATTGTAGACTTAGTATACCTATTTTGTTTTTCTACCAATATTTTTCAAAAATTTTTTAAAAAAATTTATATGACACACATTGTTATTTATAATTACATATAAACAAATTTTTTTCTGATTAAAAAGAAAACAGACAAAAACTAATTTAAAAAAAAATTAAATAAGAATAATCCTGAAGAAGTTAATCAAAGGTTAACGAAATATCGATATAAAACTAAAAATATATAAAATTTACTGACCTAAAGCTTAAACAAATAGTTTCATTGTACTTGACTATTACTACGTTTATACACGCACTATTTGCAAATATAAATATTCGCAAATAAATTAACTCACTGTTTATACGGCATAGCAAAAGTACACAAACTTGGTAGGACTTCTATAGAAAACTTATGTTGATAAAAAAAAATACTGTAAATGTACAAAATATCAAATAATTATATATTTTAGTTATCATTACCCTACAAGAACACTACCAGTCAATTGACTGCTCATTTGCTCGGAAGTCATGCAGGATATATTCATCAATGCGCTGATTTAAGGCTCCGTTACCCGACTGTAGAAATCGCAGATGTAAGGTAATTGTAAATGTAATGTAAATGTAAACGTTTGAGCGCTTATAGAATACTTAAAAACGTGTCATGTGTTTTCGACACAAAAAAAAACTTCTTTGTGCACACACACACATACATACTAATTGCATTGTGCCCAGGATACACGCATTTTTAATTTTAAATTGCGAATTATTTGAAAAAAACTAATTGAGTTTTTGAAATAACACCTTTTAGAACGAAAATGCGCCTAGAGGTTTTGAAAATTATTACTATTATTTTATTTAAATGAACTCAATTGTAATAATTTTAATGGCAGCTGTAACGCTCAACCGTAATATTTGTCATTGTACAGTATCAGAACAGATTTTGAGCAACTTCATCGGAAAGACGAAGTATTTAGCTCTTTAATCTCCAAGAATGTGTATGCTTGCAGTAGCACCTCAATAAAATCTTTACTTCCTCGTTTTATCCTTTTCTTATTAATGTTCGTACCTACTCATAATAATTTAGTTTTATTTACAAACAATATACATATTTATATATTTTAACAAAAATACATATGTATGTATATATACAGGACTTTTTGTTTGCTGGGTGCTTATCAGTATAAAAAATCATATAAAATGGAAAACAGCTGTTCGAAACATTGATGAGAGTTCATCATCTTCACATTATTCTTGATTGTATGGAAAAAGTACCAAAATTATTTAAATGGTATCAAATCATTATTTTATACTTAGAAACATTGTAATAACTTTGACATTTAGTGAAATTACAATTTAAGCTTCATACCCGTATATACATATTTACATTACAACGTATTATAATTATAAAAAAATATTTATATTTTTATTATCATTATAATTATTATGATTATATGTACCTATTTTTATTTTTATTGGTATTATTTTTAAATAAAAATAGTGTTTTGTACGCTTGAATATTTGTACGCACATATGTATGTATTTATATTTTACATATTCATACATACGTATGTATGTATGTATATTTTACATATTCATACATACGTACGTATATATTCATATGTGTATGTACATAAAAAAAATAAACACATACGATTGGCAGTCTCTGGTTAGATTTTATAAAGAAAAAAACTTTTTTAGAAAACTAAATTTATTAAATATGCCATGTACGTACACAAATTAACCACTCAAAAGCTTAAATTATTAAAAGAAACAAAGTACCAAAATCAGGGCTATTGTGCCACATTCTCATTCAATATACATACATCCCATCACTGTCTACAAATGTCACGTAACGTCGTCATGAAATTCCATTTTCTGCAGGTTCAGACGTTACATTTAGGCTGATTACAGAGTGGCCGCTAGAAGCGAAGCGATGATAGAAGCCATATTATTTTGTGCTATACCATGCTATAAGATGTCAGAGTGAACGCTATATTGAACAAAGCGATTTTTCGGTATCCACTTCCATTACGTCAAGATTTTTTAACACACAAGTTCTTATATTTTGTTTAATTTAATTTTTATTTGATTTTAATACACAAAAGTTTATTAAATAATCAAATTTTCACAAAGAAAAGAAAACAAGAAAATGCCACGACAGAAAAACAAAAACAAAAGGGAAGAAGCTACAACGTGCTAGAAACCATTACACAACCTGCTTTGTAGCACACGCATCTCGCTTCGCTCGCACTCTGACATCATTTGAGTGATCACATAAGAAACCACAGGCGGTGGTTTGTAGCGCCATCTTATAGTATAGCTTCTAGCGGCCACTCTGTCATCAGCCTTACGTGCCATTTCAGTCAGGTATGCGTTTACACATGCAAGTACCTTGCATGCAAGCTCTGTGTACGTATTATCAACGAAAATTTCATACAAATGCCCGACTGTCTCGCAACTTGCATGTTTGCCTTTTATTGCAGAGTTGTCCATAACATACAAAGGTTAATTTTGGGGGAACCAGATAGTATTGAACTTAATTCGTGTTATTTTAATGGTTATTTATGTCTAAAAAATTTATTAACCGCTTGATTTATGAATATTTAAGAAAATATATATTAAATTAGCTTTTAAATGTATTTAAAATTAGTAAAAACTCATATAACATTACACTGAAATACAGTTAATTTCTACTAAAGTATTAATAGGGCAACACTGTTAGCTAACTTTACTTGCTGCAAGTGAAACAAGTCACTGTCTTGTAAAATTTCTTGGCAGTTGAGTTGGAAGTAGACTGCAAGTGCCGAAAGTGTAGTTGTGTTAGTAAAAGAGTTTGAGTGTATTGAGTTTTTCGAACTTTCACTTTCACGTGTAAACCCTAGGTAAGCGTTTGCATAGCTTTTCATGCAACAGATTCGATCAGCTGACACATTTACATTTAAAGTTCTACATTTACAGTCGGGTAATTCTGCCTTTACACGAGCATAATTGTGCTGGCATAACATGCCAGTTTGATGGTGAATATGGTTAATTTACAAAACTAAAAGCTTTTAATAGCTAATAGCAGCATCTTTTTATTCAGGCTTCTTAAATTGTTTTTAATGACAATAACGGAAACTATGTTAAAAACAATGTAGAAAACTTTTCATAATTGGGATTGAAAAATTTAATAAAAAAATAAAAAACGGAAGTAACTGGAAAGTACCACATAATTCTCTGCATAATTTTGAAATTGAAAGTAGTATGCAATAAGCATTTGTTAAAGCTTACACAAATATTAAATAATACTATAGAGTGGTTTAATTTTAAGGGCCGATTTCGGAATTTTCATAGGCCGTTAATTTGTAAGTGCAAAGCAAATCAAAATGTTCACGTCTACAACAAAAGGTTGGCAATTTTGTATTCAACGCACAAGAGTGGTTAAATTTTAAGGGCCGATTTCGATTGAAACAATGAGGTTATCCATAGCAGTCAGTTGTTTTAGACAACGAGTAGCCAACCCCCAATTTTTTCATATCGATTATTTGACTCCTGTACCCCGTTTCTGTAACTTATGAGAAGTTCTCGCATCGAGATAAATTAAATAATTATATTGGTTGTCATATTTTACGCAGGGTTACTCACATAAAAACTTATACAAACTTACAAAAAATATCAACAAATACAGTTTTTTTCCTACTCACCTCACAGGATGATAACAATTTTCTCGACTCGAAAAGTTCTCACATTCCTAACAGAAACGAGGCACTGTTTTTTTTTTTTATTATTTGTTTTTACATACTTATTTTTTATTAAATTAATTAAGATTATTTTTTAATTAATATGTAAATAAATTCTGTTATTACATCTCAAATACTTTGTTTATTTTGAAGCAAAAATTTGAAATTATATTTTGAGCTTTTACACTCTCCCCAAAATATTTTTTGGGGAATAGGACTTTAGTACAGAATAAGCATTAATGGAATCGTTCTTTTTTACTAAAGAGAATCTGTAATTATTTTGTAATTTTTCTTTTATTTCCTTGCGCATTTCTGTTTTTACTTTTACGAATTGTTGTAGAATTAAATTTTTAAAGTAGCGTTCCGCATTTGACAAATAAAGGCCTCTAACTCTCAGAGCACATGTGTACCAGATGTATTAAAATTAAAAAAAAATATTTTCGTCCTTTTTTACCCTCTCGTATTTTATTGCGCTTTTTACCCTTTTTGCAACAGCTTAATGTGCTTTTGCTCTTCGTAGAGATACCAACACTGCGGTTGGCATAACTTTTCAACCAGCTACAACCCCGCATTAGCAGCATAAATCCTATGCATACACAACTTAAAAAACAGCAAATGTTAAATGAATACTAAAAACACTAACACACAAAGATGTGTATACTAGAGCGTGGCGCAAGCCTTAAAAAAAGGCTTACAAGCACTCTCATTAATTTCAAAATGTGTGTGTATATTGCGTCGTTAAGAAAGTGTGAATAGTGAAATTGTGGTGATTTACTAGTGACGTTGTCAGTAGCACTACTGACCAGCTGTACCCCAGCCAATGGTATCATCTATTGACATTTAACATTAGCATGTCATTGAAAATACACCACTAGACTATAGCACTACTGACTTAGTAGTTCTTTCGGGACCACATGGAGACATTGGCACCAAATATTCACTAGTAAATTTTAGGGGCTCTAGTCTACAATATCGATATATCCTCTCTCATTGTCAATAGTAAACTTATAGTGATTTTCTAGTGACATTGTCAATAGTGCTACTGACTAGGTGTACCCCAGCCAATGCAAATGCCTATTGACAAATAACATAGGGATGTCATTATAAATCTATCAGTAGACTTTAGCACTATTGAGAAGGTAGTTCTTTTACGACAATATGGAGATATTTGAACTGAAGATTCACTCGTAGATTTTAGTGACCCTTGTCTACATATGTATATATTTATTTAATATTATTGCACAACATAATAAAAAAAGAAAAAAACAAACTATTGACGCGTTCATTGACAATATCACCAGATATACACTAGAACGGGTGTCTCTAACATATCTCTACTCGCGCATGAAAGGAAAGTTGTCGACATTTTAACTAGTGCAATTATCGCTGGAGAAAGAGTATTGACATAGAGACATATGGTTCTAAGTTGACTAGAGGGTATTTTAAAACAAAACTTTCAAAAGAGATGTGTTTTGCTTTACGATAAGAATACTGCAGTACAGAACGAAACTGCAATAGAACAATGTTGAAGTAAAACCAAGCCTTTCAAAACAAAAATGAAATAGAACATCAAAATTCACACAGAACATTCAAAACATGCTTGAATGTTCTGATAGCAAAGACAATTTTCTATATAAAAGAAACATTGCGCTTTGTTAGGAATATGAAAGCTGAAAAGAGGTTTTATTTACTATGAAATAATATCATACATACATATGTACTTATGTACATTTATATATTAAAATTTTCTTAATTTTTATTTTTAACCCCCGACTAAAAAAAGGGGTGTTATAAGTTTGTAGTGTGTGTCTGTGTATCTGTGTGTCTGTCTGTGTCCACGTACAGGCCAAACGGGTGGACCGATTTTCATTTAGTTTTTTCTGTTTGAAAGATGACTTGATCGAGAGGGTTCTTAGCTATGGTTGAAAAAAATCGGTCCAGCCGTTTAGAAGATATAACATCTTTTCTGAAAAAAGTCGGGGGTTTTTAAAATTTTAAATTTTTGTTATCAATATATGTATACACATATACATACATAAACATACATAGTTTGCATGTTTATGCTCGTGTTCTAGTGCACTCGTTGTTTCTGCTAAGATTTAGTGTTGTTTTGTTTCATTCTCGCTTTTCGTTTTGATGATCTACTTGTTTTGAGAACACAAGCACAGAGCACGAAGCTGTTCGGCGCATAGCCGGCTTAACAGCCGCCGCCGAATTTTATCTCGAAATCGCGCCGCCGCCGATGGATGCGGCTGTGATCGGCGCACGGCTCAGCCGACCACTAGTATATATAGCAAAATTTTCTTGCCAAAATACTATTCATTTTTAATTTTTTTGTTGAAAGAATTCTAATGGTTTTTTTTTCGTGAATTTACAGAATATATACAAGTATGTACGCAGATTTCTTTATACGAAAATATGTTTTCTTCTATCGTCTATAGTAGTTTTGTTGAGATATATGTATGCATTTGTTCACGAAATGTACGATAATTTCAAAATACATAACATAACTGGTATGTGATATTTTATTCTTGTATTATTAGATGATACATACATACATACATATTTGGTCCAAATGTAATAAAGCTATATTATACTCAGATCTTACCTTATAAAATAATGAAAACTAATTAAAATTATCGCTATCGAAATTTGGCGAGAGTCGTTAATAAAAGTCTATCCAAGAAAACTTAGTTTCATCACATTAAAAAACCATGTGGAAAATTAGATAGAAGAAAGGTGTTGTGGTATTTATTCTAAACAAAAGTGGTTATAAAAATTTTCCGAAAAACGTGTCATTTAGAAGTTATCGTGCTAAAAGTATTTATAGCCAGGAAAGGTTATTTTTAGGTGAAAAGTGCAATGCGCATGGCCGTTAGGTATGCACGCTTTCAGTGAATATAATATTTCATGGCCAGGATATCAGAAACTGCCGGTGGAGCGAACAAAATAAATTGGCAATTTGGGTGGTCTAATCTGTATTCAAGTTTCTTAGATATGGGTGCATAAATTGCTATCAGAAAGGGTTGATCTATGTTAAAAGTCCTCTCTAGATAACTATTTTAAAAATGTTAATAATGAAAAAATGCAGAATAAAACATTCAACTATTTCTTATATCGAAAATAAAATATTTTAATCAAGTTGGTAAGTCGAAAAATTTTAATACACGAAAAAATAAACTCTGTCTTTCATAAAACAAATATGTATGTATGTAATGTTGTATGTATGCATATAATTCCTACGACATCGGTGAAAGGTATATAATATTCGGCTAATCCGAATATAGCACTCTTACTTGCTTTATTTTGAAAAGCTTAAGTTACAAGTTACTGTTACAAAAACTGTAAACAATAAGGTGTACTTAAATTGTTTTTGCCATAAAATTTAAACGGTATATCCTATAGTTATAAAATTTCTATTTCTCGTTTTCTTAAAGCAGCATAAAAATAAAAATATATATCTATACTTGCAAGAGATACACAAGCGATATATGTACTTATATAGCTGTAACGTTCTAAACCAGGACACACTTTCAAGCAAACGTGAAAATACAGTTCCTTTTTATACGTTGCAACCGTTGTATATATTCGAATTATGTAGGTTTTAATAACCCTTCCAACATTTGGAAGTTGCTTTCATCGTCCATCGTCAAAGGCGTTACGTCTTACTCACTTCCAGACGTTAATTGGAAGATAGTTTGAATTTCACAATAACAATTTACATTGCAGTCGTCTTTTAAACATCCAGACTACGTTTGGAAGATAGTTTGTTGTTTACAACACCAGCCGAAAATGACATGTGCCGTTATGGATATAATAAACAAAAACAACACTATGCACGCACTTCTGGGAAAGTCGCAGTGACCGCGAAATAAAATTTAAAAAATTAAATGAAAGCAAAAAAGAAGTTTTCGACATCATCGAGATTAGTTTTTTTTTGTCTTTTGCTGTGGTCGGTCAATGGTAAAGTGTGACTGACTTTGTTTTGTTATTGTTATTGTTGTAGTTTTTACATAATTGTTAATTAGATAATTGTCCCATAGTCAATATGAGTGAATTATCTGTAAAGGCAAAAAAAATTAAAAGCAAAAGAGAGGCGAATAAAATAATAAAAAAGTGTCTTCTTGAAGTAACGCAGAAGTGATTTCTTGAAGAAACGCAGAAGTGATTTCTTGAAGTAACGCAGAAGTTACTTCTTGAACTTACTTCCGGAGGGTACAACTTCTCAATACGGAAGACGCTTCTACGATGAGAAAATGGTATCTTAGCGTCACTTCTGAGTCACTTCCGCGATAGAAAATGTTATCCATAGTCCTTGCATGTAAGCAAAAAAACCAAATTATTGTGTTAGCCGACCATTAGCCGGCACATTTGCTTAGCCGCCGGTGGCGAAAATTTTTCGGCTCACAGCCGGCTTTTAGCCGCCGCCGACGATATTTGCTCTTAGCCGCCGCCGATCACCAGTCTACATCGGCTTCGGGCTCTGCACAAGCACTAACAAAACTGCAGAGAAAAACTATTCGAATAATGCTTGATTGATTTTAGTGAGAGTCATGTTTTGTTAGTTTTGTTTTGTTATTTATGTTTGCACTAAAACAGACTGCTTGGCAGTAGTGTGAAATAGAATACAAAACTTTTAGAACCATTTACGCAGCCCTTTAGGGCTAATAAATCAGTTCAAGTTAATCTCTGTTTTTGGTTTAAAATGTGTTTAAGCTAGCAAACATATAAATCAGTGCAGTATTTAAACCATCTGTAAACGCATAAAATTGGGCGTTTAAACTACCAATACAGGTCATATGATTTTATTACTTACAGACCATATGTTTTGCATTTAAAAAACATTCAAATTTTTTCCAAGCTTCTACTTTTTCTTCGGATCTTGATCGATTTGTTTTCTTACACTCGTATTGTTCTTTTATACTGTTCTACTTTGCAAAGAATATATATAATCTCTTTCTCAGTAAAATTTGGGTACTTAAATGTTATTGGGTAATTAAATGTTATTAAATATTTTGCCTTTTTGATTGTACAAAGAACTGATAGCCTGCTGGAAAACAGCTGTATTTTGACATTTATTCTAGTGCTGCCACAGTATTAGTTTTTAAACTGAACATAAGGTATGGTTCACTGATTTACTTCTGTTGAGTTTAAACCACATATAAATTTGAATTTAGTTCAACTAAACCAGCGTTTAAACTTTCAGTGATTTATTAGCCCTTAGTGTATACGTATAAATTTTGTGCCAGATGAATTAGTCTCGTGTAATTTGGAAAAGAACAAAAATTGTGCGGCTTAAAAATTGTTCTCGTCTAAACTACCTCAATGCGTAGAACAAAGTTTCTATGCGCTGATTTATACGAGCATAATTGTGCTGGCATAACATGCCAGTTTGTTGGCGAGAGAGGCAAAGAGAGTGGTTTTGGGGTTGGCATAATTTTTCAACCAGCTTCAACCAGTGTGCACACTTCTACCGATATTCGGTAGATTCTACCGAATATGTTTGTGAATTTAACAATCTACCAATTCTACCGAACAAGGCCTGAAATCTACCGAATATTGTTATTTAGTAATTTAAGTCGATATACATATGTGTAAATTGCCTATTTTGTCACATAGCAGTGCGGCCGCAGAGCGGTCATTTTCTGTCATGAAAATCATTAAAACAGAACAAAGAAATCGGTTAAAAACTGAAACTATAAGTAACCTAATATATGCCAAAGAATTGTGCCTTGGGGATGAAATATTTATTCCTACCAATGATTTAATAATTTTTGCACAAAAGTTTAAATTCATAAATGGATCTTACATACATAAAATCTTTTTAGTTACAAATGTTTGTCAAACAAAAGTTATTTTAGTAGCTTCATAAAACCGATGTACAAAAACTTAATTCCTGTTATTTATGCATATTATTTTATGTATGCATAGCACATCTATATAAAGGGTAAGGGCAAATAACTGGGGATGACACTTTTTTTATTGGAAATGCTTGATTGTTTATGGCAGTTTAATTTCCAATCACATCTGAAGTTTCAAATGCGCTTTTGGAACCTGTTTAGTTTGATACTCCTTGCACTTACCCTTTATATATAAGTGTTATTTTTTATGTTTCTCTGAATAAAAAAAATTTTCTACCGAATTTCATTCAAATCTACCGATTTTTTTTTTGTCGAATCTACCGAATTTAAAAAAAATTAAGTGTGCACACTGGCTTCAACCCCGCATTAGCAGCATAAAACCAATACACACACAACTTAAAAAATAGCAAATGTTAAATGAATACTAAAAACACTAACACACAAGATGAATTAGTCTCGTGTAATTTGGAAAAGAACAAAAATTGTGCGGCTTAAAAATTGTTCTCGTCTAAACTAGCTCTATTACATTCTTATTGGCATCAGTGATGGGAATTGGAAATCTTGATTTCGTGCAAAATATGCTTTTTTTTATGGTTTCTGAGATATTTATTATTCATTTTGCTCCATTTCAACTATTTTTAGGTTTAATAAGTATTGTTTGGCTGTAAACGCCACTGTTTGGCTATTGCGTCAATTTATTCATACAAAAACGTACAAAATAAATTTAACTCTTGTTTTGCTTCATTTCCGTAGTGTTATAAAAATAATTGAGACGACCGACGAACTTCGCATAGTTCGATGAACTTGCCTTCAAGAATTCGATCTACTCCAAATCTCTGCCTTGCTATGTATATATTTGTAGTGTATGGATACCAAGTTATGCAAATATTAACTGCGGCAAAAATTACTTGCATAGTATGGAAAAAAATGGATTGTGTGCTTGAAATAAAAATTAATGCAAAAATCGATATCAAGTCTTGAAATAAATAAAAGTCTCTTAAACTCTAAAAAGGCAGAAATTTGGAATAAATCACCACACCTATTGCGAAAATCTTAAAAATTCGCAATGTTGAAAACAAGCTCAAAACTAAAATTGAGTTATTAACATTATTAAAATTAAGCTTGCAAATTTTTTTCAAATTTTAAGTCCTTAAATAAAAACAAATAAGGAAACCCAAAAACTTTCGAAAAATTACATCTTTCGCAAAAAAAACAGAAATTCGCGAAAAATTGCAAAATTTTAAACCAGCCACAATTTTTAATACAAATCGCTAAAACTATAAGGAATGCTAAAAATTCCATAAAAACGTGAAAATTGCGAAAATTCGCGAAAACTTGGTCACAGCAGCATATGCAAAAGCAAGGTCTAATATTGTTCAAAATTAACTGTTAGGAAGAATACTTGCAAAAACTCGCTTTCATCGCGAACATTGCAAAAATTCACGAGAAATTGTAAATCGCAAACAAGCCGTAAAATTAATTAGAAATTGCCAAAACTGTTAAAAAAAATTAAGTGGAAAAGAACGCGAAAAAATTTCAGATAAGCGAAAAATTCCTAAATGCATTCTAAAAATTACTTACACTGCAATGAATTGAAAACCTCAGAAAATTAGATCAATTGCAAAAAAATTGCTAACATCGCGGAAATTACAGTCTGGTAAGGGTTTTTGTTTAATTTTGGGGTTATCGTTAAACCGATCGATTTATTTCTATGGACTGCAAGCATAAATTTTCTTCTCAACAACAAGTTTCTCAGTAAAAGTAAAGTTGTATACATATGCAGCACAAAAAGCTACTTTTTAAAAATAGATTATGAAAAGTGGCGTATGTGGCACAAAACATTATTTTTCTCTTTCAATAAAGTAATATTAACTTTTAACTCTATTCATGGAAGTTCACAAAAATTTACATATTTCTTCTAAGCATTTGTCGGAAACAATGGTGAAAATATAAAAAAATTCTATCGGGTATACCTTGAGAAAACTTCATGTAAACCTTCTTTGTCGTTTTTCTCCATTCCTACTTTTTGGCATATGCTCCAAACCAATAATGGGATGACGAAATGCCGTCTCCAAAATAATTAAGTAGCCGGCTATGAGGCGGCAAATGCTGCTAGCGGCATTTGAAGTCGTGTGTTCGTGTAGCCTGCTATGGTGAATGAGGTAGTTTAGACGAGAAGAATAATTATATTAAGCCGCACAATTTTTGTTCTTTTCCAAATAACACGAGACTAATTCATCTGGCACAAAATGTATTCCTATACACAGGTGTGTGTGTTAGTGCTTTTAGTATTCATTTAACATTTGCTGTTTTGTAAGTTGTGTGTGTATTGGTTTTATGCTGCTAATGCGGGGTTGAAGCTGGTGGAAAAGTTATGCTAACCTCAAAACCACTCTCTTTGCCTCTCTCACCTACAAACTGGCATGTTATGCCAGCACAATTATGCCCGTGTAAATCAGCGCAATGAGTTTAATGCCTTAGACTCTATTGCCCATTTTTTCAGTTGGTAATCAAACCGTAATTATTTTTAAGTTCTAATTAAATACAAAATTGTGTTTTTTAGTGCATATTTAAATAATAATTAAATGCCCAACCTTGTGTAATTAAATACTACTTAATTTTTATGAGCGTACCATATGTTTTTATACGTCTGTGTGTTTATTGAAAACATACACATGAACATCATGTGATTGGGTTGAAAACATCATGTAGTCGTATTAGGACGAATTTCGTTTAATTTGCATAAATACATAACATAAGCAATTCATAGTTTCATATCATGGTATAAATAAATAGAAAAAAGCATCCTGATGCTCCTTTGGCTTCACATAATGTGTTTTTATGCAATTTTAATTTTCTGCATTTTGATAACCAAACTTTTTTGTTTATGTGCTTAACTGTTGTTTGAAAAGCCTTCCATAATACTGGGCAATTTTGCAGTGCTACCGTACTTTCAACGTAATTTAATAATAACTTTAATTAACCACTGAAAAAATGAAATGGTATTTAATTTATTACAACTTAATTTTAAATAAAAATTAGCTAATTACGTACTTAATTTTTAAGTTAAAAACTAGGGGTAAAGCTCTAAAGTTTAGAGCTATTTGACTGCAGGATTGCTAACCGCTATACAAGTACTGGTTTTGCTAAGTTTGGTGAAGAAAAGTGAACATATAATAATCCCAATTTTTTTACTTTTGCAATTACTTACGAACAAGAAGACAAAACAATATTGTTTTTATTGTAGGTCCTTACCCTTTTTTAATATTATCCGTAATTAGATAATTGATTTTTAACCAATATACAAATTAAGCCCCGTGAACTTTTGTCAGCTGTCAAGTGATTAATATTTAGTTTGGTTTGCCATTTCATCATGAACAGGTTGACAAAAGAACAACGCTTGCAAATCGTGCAAATTTATTTCGAAAATAATGGTTCAGTTCGCGAAGTTTACCGCAAGCTCCATCCATTTTATGGTCGACATAATCGTCCATCAGAGCAATTAATTCGGTTAACCATGGATCGTTTTCGCACTACGTTTACTCTATGTGATAATACGCATCCGCAGAGACGTCGAACAGTGCGCACCGAAGAAACAATTGCCGCTGTAGAGCAAAGTGTTGAAGAGGACCCGAATGAATCGATTCGCCACCGTGCACAGCAATTGGAGCTTTGTCCATCAACTTTATGGAAGATTTTGCGCAAAGATCTTGGCTTGCGACCTTACAAGATCCAGCTTGTGCAAGAATTAAAGCCGCGAGACCATGCAATGCGTCGTGATTTTGGTGTATGGGCCGAAAATGAGATTGATCTCGATGCTGATTTTCATCGCAAAATTTTGTTCAGTGATGAGGCTCATTTTTGGTTGAATGGCTACGTCAACAAGCAAAATTGCCGCATTTGGAGTGAAGAGAATCCACATGAGACCCTTGAGACGCCATTACATCCACAAAAACTTACTATTTGGTGTGCTCTATGGGCTGGTGGAGTCATTGGGCCATACTTCTTCCGAAATAATGCTGGAGAGTCAGTTACCGTTAATGGAGACCGGTATAGAGCCATGATAACCGACTATTTTGTTCCCGAATTGGATGGCATGATTGCGGATTGGTTCCAACAAGACGGCGCTACATGCCACACAGCGCACGTCACAATCGATTTATTGAAGGAAACATTCGATGAGCGCATAATTTCGCGGAATGGACCTGTCAATTGGCCACCAAGATCGTGTGATTTGACACCATTGGATTATTTTCTTTGGGGATATGTGAAGTCGCTCGTCTACGCCAACAAACCAGAAACGTTAGGGGACTTGGAAGCCAACATTCGTGGCGTTATTGCCAACATACGGCCCCATATGCTCGAAAAAGTGGTTGAAAATTGGACCTGTAGAATTGGCTTTATTCGAGCCAGCCGCGGCGGCCACATGCCCGAAATCATATTTAAACATTAATGGCATAAAATTATCCTTCCAATAAAGCCAAATTGATGGACATTAAAACGATTTTCTTGTGTTTTATTTCAATTCAAAGTTCTATACCTCTAAAAAAACACCCGTTATATAGATGTTACGTTTGTATGGATATACATACTACATACGCATATTCATAGGTACATATACATATATGTAAGTATGTATGCAATGCAATGCTGGTACAATGTACCCAATGGGTATTTATAACCACAAAAAACTAGTTTAAGTTTTATATATTGAAATCTACATACATATGTGTATGTATGTATGTATACATGTACAAATGTACATAACTTTGTACATTAGAGCCGCTCACATAAAAAATTCTAGCTATCCCTCCCAGAAATTCAGTGTGAACTATATTAGAAAATAGCTATTTAAAAATATATCATAGTTAGAGTCTTTAGTTTTGGTATGTTTCGATTTGATGCTATATACATATGTATTAACACAGAAAATATTAAATAAGTAATAAAATTCAAAATTAGGCGCTTTGTTAAGATTAATAAAAAAAGTTTAATTTCAAAAATTAAAAGAAACTCTCAACAACAAATAAGACAAATTTTTGTAGAGAAAATAAAATAATAGAATATAATTTGATTGTTGCGATTTCTTTGTTTAAATTTCTTAGTTTCCCATACTTATGCTTTAAGTCTTTCATTTGATCTTTCCCAGCCTTTATGGCAACTCTTACAATAGACGTGTGACGTCACGTCTAAAGGTAAACACTCTGATTGGCGTAATCTTGTAGTTTATCATTCTTGTTGTGTACGTGTGATGTTGCATATCTCTCTAACCAATGAATATAACATATAGTTGAACTGCTCACTCCAGTGCTTTTTACTAATCAATGATAGCATAAATATTACTCAAGTTTGACTGTTCATAATTAAATAATATATCCTCCACAATTGATTATTCATTATTATGATCGATATATTGACAGCAAATATGATTTTTATTTTATTTGCTTCTTTATTATAAAAAATAATTTTAAATTACACAAGTATATAACATATTTAAAACAACAAATACAAATAAAAACACCAAATAATTTCAGCGGTATCTAGCCCTCTTCACACCTTTGTATCTCCAACGAACCTTGCTCTTTATAAATATCTAACATTTTGAAAATAAATATATGTACACATTAAATTAAGCTGTGAATTTCTTTTAATCACTATTTTAATTATCTTTTTAACATTTTTCTAACCTTTTCACAGACAGAATGAATTTTGTACTACCGCCTTCTTCCACCCACAACGCATCTTGATCTTTCCAAATATCTAAAAATTAAAAAAGAAACGAATACATACATACATATGTACATATGTATATCTTTAATTAAACTGTATAAAATTTCTTTTGTTCATTATTGTTTTTTTTCTTACTTTTTCACAAACACCATAATTCTTTTTAACACTTTTATAATTTATAAATTTAATTTTACAAACCGAACGAACTATAAATTATTTTCAGTACAAAATTCAATATTTTAAAAATTTTCACATATGTATATTAGACGTTCCACTCTAGCATATATGTTAGAGTAGAGCAACTATAATAACTGTTGAATTGAATGTAAAATTGGGTACGTTCGTAAAAGCATTTATAGTGCACGTCTGCAGCATCACGGGCATCCAATGTTCAAACTTGGCATAACTTGGCAGCAGTGCTTAGCGTCAAACATTTTTTAATGCATGTAAACGGCATACCTGCCGCAAATATCTGCAAATGGCGCAGTAAATTATTTTAAGATGCAATAAGTTGCAGTGGAACAATAAGTTGAATTTATGTACATATGTATTTTGATATTTAAATTACATTTATCGTCTTTTAACAAAAAAAATAAAATTGATATATTCGAAAACGACTTTGAAACACAAAATCTTGGTATTTTTTCATTTTAGTAGACTTCCTTTTACGGGCAATTGTCTTTTTACAAGAAATAACCGCTTTAATTTTCTTTCCAAATTTTTTCTTCCAATAATTTAAAAGAAAATTGTTATTTTTGTTATCAAAATTTTTTTAAATAAAATTACTTGCCAACTTAAAATTTTTTGCAGTTCGTTCAAAAATGTCAACCATGCATAGATGTTGAGCAGTTGCAAAGCATGTGCAACAGTTAATCACGCATACGTAAGTTTGGAAATTTTTGTGTTGGCAATTGTCAAGATCTGTTGCTAACACAAAAAATGACTGTGTAAACCGTAAATGTTAGTGTTCGAACACATGTTTGGAAACAATTGCTCAAACACAAGTCTGAGCAATTATGTTAGGACACAAGGTGTCAAATTTACATTTTTCGTAGAAAATAATGGCGGGAAACTAGAAAATAGTGCGTATAAACGTAGTATATTACCACGTTTATACGCGCTATTTGCAAATAAATATATTCGCAAATAAATTAACTCACTGTTTATACGTCATAGCAAAAGTACACAAACTTGGTAGCACTTCTATAGAAAACTTACTCATGTTGACCAAAAAAATTTTGTAAGTGTACAAAACAACAGATAATTATTTGTTTTAATTGTCATTATATGCTTCTATTAATGTTTTTTGTTCAATATTAATCCATTTATTGTTTTTTGTTATCAAGCATTTGTAAGCGTGGCAACCTTAAGCATTTTATTTGCAAATAGTGCGTTAATCGTGAATAGTTTTCTGAATCAGCTATCACACACGAGAACAATTGTACTGGCATAACATGCCAGTTTGTGGGTGAGAGAGGCGAAGAGAGTGGTATTTTGTTTGGCATAATTTTTCAACCGGGCACAATCCCGCATCATCGGCACAAAACCAATACACACACAACTTAAAAAACAGAAAATGTTAAAAGAATACAAAAAACACTAATTCACACATAGCTGTGTGTACTTTAAAACTTAATTATTTTGGCAATAAACAACTGTAATTGAAAATAAAACAAAAAATCAATAAAAAATGTATTTGAGTCAAATAAACTTTGTAATTAATAAAATTTTTAAACAAATGTATAATTCACTTAAATACGTTTTTAATTTACGGCCTGGCCCACGATGTCGACAAGAAACTATCTATCGCTTACTTATATTGAAAACAAAAGCAAATTTTCTTATTTTGTTTTTGTTTTCAATATAACTAAGGGACAATAAATTTCTTGTCGACATCGTGGGCCAGGACGTTAATTTTGGTTATATTTTCAGTTATTACAGTTGTTTCATTACAGTTGTTTATTGCATAAATAATTAATTTTTAAGCAAAAGTTTAATTGAATTAAATATGTTTTTAATTGATTTTCGGTTTTAATTTCAATTAAAATTGTTTATTGCAAGAATATTTTTGTCTGTGTATTATTAATACTGTTAATAATATTTTATTTGGTCTCTGTGCTTTATGTTACATATATATTTTGTAAATAAATTAAATGAATCATAGAGAAATTTTAAATATTTAAAAAAAAAGCAAATATTTAGGATTTCTGAAACTTTGTTTTATTATCAAAATCACACAGTAAGGAGTTTTATGAGAATATACCATTAACGTTTTAAATTTTTTCAGTTGAACGTTTATATTGACTTTCTGAATTTTCAAATTCCATTACAAAAACAATGGAAAGAGGACATTCAGCAAGAATGTTACAATTTAATACCTCAATGATGGCATACTCCGAAGTACAACTTAATGAAACTCAGAGTGACATTGATGCTCCTGCGAATTTGTGTGAAGAAATCAAAGAAAGCGAGAAAGGAGTTCGAAGCGATGACGATGAATACATTTTCGATGATGTAAAAATGATTTTACGTAAACGTCGCGTTTGGGGACATGAGGATCCATTATGTGCTAATGGATTAGATTTATTAGAAGATGATGATGTTTTAGCTGAAGAAGATGCTGCCGGATGTCCTTTACCATCTACCCCTGAAGATACACAACTTATTGAAGCAGAGGTAAGTTAAGAAATAACATCGATTAATAATCCAAGCAAAAATTTAATGGCAAAGTTAAATGAGTTAAATTGCTAATAAACATACACATACATACATACATAAGAACATATTTCACAATACTTCTACGTTGGCTTTTTTAAGTCTAATTTAATAGCCTTTTCACACTTAATCACATCTTTCATCTTTCATCAATTTGGCAAGATGATAACATCTTCCCATAAGAATTATACAGGGCTGAATGTTCAACATCTTTCAATATCTTCAAAAGATGTTCCTATCTCATTTTGTTCCGTTCAACATCTTTCGATTATTTTAGTGTCATCACTAGAAATAACAAAAATAAAAAATTTTAAAAACCTCCGACTTTTTTCAGAAAAGATGTTATATCTTCTAAAAGGCTGGACCGATTTTCTTCAAACATAGCTAAGAACCCTCTCGATCAAGTCATCTTTCAAACAGAAAAAACTAAATGAAAATCGGTCCAGCCGTTTGGCCTGTACGTGGACACGGACAGACACCCAGATCAGATACACAGACACACACTACAAACTTATAACACCCCTTTTTTTAGTCGGGGGTTAAAAATGTATACAACTATATACATACATGCATACATACTATAAAAATGTATACACATGTATGTATGTATGTATATCTACATACATATCGTGCCATAACCGCTAAAATAGATTAAGCGACATAGTTTTCGAACATCATTGTTTGACCAAAATCGATTATTTGCGATCGTAAATAGTAGATTTTCGTCAAAATAACGAAGTCCGAAAAATGTGTCGCTTAAGCTATTTTAGCGGTTATGGCTCGATATGCATGTACATATGTATGTACATACATTCAAGGCTACATTTTGGAATATATATTCCAAGGATATCCTTCCCAAAAAAAGATGCGTAATTACTCCAAGAATTTATTATTTACATATGTATGCATATAATAAAATCTTTTATATATTTTTCCAAATCGAAATAAATTAGATAAAAGTAGTTGCGAATGTCTACGCGAAATCTTTGCGGATAAAGTTTGTAATATTTCTTCATCATCATTGTCTACTGGCATAATTTCTGCTAATTCTGCATATTGTAGCATTATTTGTTTCTGCTCCTCAAGAGCCAGCAATTAAATCAATTTCTACTGAATTTTTAAATTGCATTTTATTATTTAATTTTTAGTTGCTCACACTCGTAAAAATACTATTATAATACATGCCAGATGAAAGATGTTGTAATGTGAACAGGTTTATTAAATTTTTAACATATTCCACGCATTCCTTAAAGATGTGAGTGAGTGTGAAAAGGGTATAACATGGCAATGCACAGTGGGACTTTTGCAAAATAAATGATAATAAATCTGGAACTTCTAAACTACTGATTGGATTTATATGAAACTTCGAGCATCCGTAGAGGAAGCCTTAGGCTTTATATCATACATATATCTTGGCAGTTTTCTGACTTAAGCTGGACAGGAGTTACAGTGGGCCTAAATTGACCACATGGGATTCTAAAAAACTTACGAGGCTTGTAACTTTTACTTACATAGGGTTTACACGTGCAAGTGCAAGTTCGAAAAACTCAATACACTCAAACTCTTTTACTAACACAACTACACTTTCGGCACCTGCGGTCTACTTCCAACTCAACTGCCAAGGAATTTTACAAGACAGTGACTTGTTTCACTTGCAGCAAGTAAGTGAAAGGTTAGCTAACAGTGTTGCCCTATTAATACTTTAGTAGAAATTAACTGGATTTCAGTGTAATGTTATATGAGTTTTTACTAATTTTAAATACATTTAAAAGCAAATTTAATATTTATTTTCTTAAATATTCATAAATCAAGCGGATAATGAATTTTTTAGACATAAATAATATTAAAATAATACGAATTAAGTTCAATACTATCTGGTTCCCTCAAAATTAAACTTTTTTATGTTATGGACAACTTTGCAATAAAAGGCAAACAAGCAATTTGCGAGACAGTCGGGCATTTGTATGAAATTTTCATCGATAATACGTACACAGAGCTTGCATGGAAGGTACTTGCATAAGTAAACGCAGGGTTAGTATTTACACATGTAAGTGCAAGTTCGAAAAACTCAATACATTGAAAATTTTTTACTAATACAATAACACTTTTTGTACTTACTGCTCAGCTTACAACATAATTTCCTTGTAAGTAATTTTTGTAAGTAAAATGACAAATGAAGAAACAGTGTTACCGAGAATGAGTTTTGTATAAATTTATTAGTACTTCGTATTATAAAAGTAATATTTATTTATTACTGATTTCTTGCATATGTATAAGAAAATAATATTTAAAAAAGAACAAAACTATGCAACAACGTATCTTGATTATGTTTTAACATATGAATTTCATGCATTTTTACAAAAAAGTTGTTGAAAAAAATATTGTTTTCAGCAATTTATGATTTTGGCAATACGGCAATACTGGATTCATATATTTTTGAAATAACCATAGTTTTTTCATTCAAAAGCAAATAAATTTCCATAAGACGTGTACGCTTCGAAAAAGTTTTAAAAGTAAACTTACAACTGACTGTGTAAACATTCAAGCAACTTACTGGTCTTTCGGATATTTCTTCGAAATTTTCGTTAATAATACGTATACACATTGCAGGGTTAGAGAAATTATCCGATTTTTATGCGATAAAGCGTTTTGAGCTAAGCTTATAATTTTTAAGAAATAATGTCCGAATGTGTGTTTTTTCGTTAGAAGATATTTGACTTTAGACACAAAAAATTTTTTTGCCTTGACTTTGTTTAGTATTTCACCTATAACTTTTTAGTGTATTGTCGGATTTTAAATTAAAAGACAGCAGAAATTTTAAATAAAAATAAGTAAAAAAAAAACTTATTAATTAATATCTTCATTCGTGATATCGAGAAAAGGATAAGAATTCAAAATTTTAAAATTTTCCTAAAAAAGGCATGTTTTTCAATTTTGTGAAAAACTTTGTTTAACACATGCACTTTTAAACTACATAGCGCTAAAGACAATCTATTCAGAATGTGATAAGAGCCAATTATTTTGTATTTTGGGCATGCAGACTACATTCAGCAGTGTCCGAAAATCGCCAATTTTAAAAATATTTTTTGTGTTTAAGCGCTTATAAAAAGTTGTGACGGTAGACTTTAAGAGTTTCACCCATAACATTTAATTATGTAGATAGTTTTCAACATGTTTAATTAAAATTTTAGAGAGCCTTTTCAAAATTTGGTAAAAATATTATTTTGTACCATAAAAAATATATATTAAAATAATTTAATTTAATTATTTTGGCATTTTTGATTTCTATATGATGCATTAAACACATTCACCACAGCAGACTACACGAACACACGACTTCAAATGCCGCTAGCAGCATTTGTCGCATCGTAGCCGGCTACTTCATTATTTTGGAGACGGCAGCAGCACCATCTGCACCTGATATTCAAGTACAAATACATAGTTCAGTATTGCCACTTTCATATATTTTGCATTTATAAAAATTAATTACTCTTTTAAAATGTATTTATTTCACGTACAAAACGAATCAATTTATTCTTTATATCAAATTTGGATATTGTTTCTGTTAAATAATATGAAATAATTGCACAAAATCATTCATTCAACATTTTGTATTATACCGGCAACACTGAATTTTCTTATTGCAGCCAAAGAAATAGAAATTAGTTTAATTGGACTACAACGACAAAATCAGCATAGACAACAACCCGTCGCCCTGTTGCCTTGCTGTCTTCAAAAGAATCATTCTCCTATAAACATGTGTATTCTATCCTTGACATTTGGTAGTCGGTAGCTTGCTGTGGTGAATGTGTTTAATGCATGAGTCTTTTTACTTCACCTGGCTCATTTACTTCAATAGTGTCCTAACTCACAAAATTAGCTATTTGAGTTACTAATGCAGAATAATGCTGCATTTCGTACTTTATCTTGTTTAAAAATTTCATATAAATAGCTTGTACCATCACCTCCTGAGAGAAGAATATTTTTTATGCCTTCATTGAGTTGTATGCTAATTGAAAACTTAAAACGAGCTTTCTGAAAAACCGGTTTTTTGAGTTGTGACACTATTGAGGTAAATGAGCGATATATACACGCATATCAGTGATGCCAGAATTCCTTCACCAAAAATGGCTAAATGTAGACAATAAAATTGCTAAAAAAAATGGCTAAAAACTAGCTAAAAAAATGGCTAAGCGAAATCTGATGCAAAAATCATGAACTTTAGCAAAAACAAAAAGGTACATATTTCACATATTATTTTTTTAAAGCAAATCTGGAACTTTTTAAAGCAGCTAAGTCCAAACACACACACTGATATTTGCATTTAAAGTAAACAGCTTTGAAAGCTCTTAAATTTGTTCTTGTTTCTTTGCAAAGTAAGAGCAAGCATTGCTGTCTGTTGTGTAGTTGTTAGGATGTTGTACTCTCGTCTGTGTGAAAGCACAAAAAGCTCTTTATAAAAGTTTGCACATTGTGCATATGGTTGTGTTTCTTTTTGTAGATAATTAATGCCCCTTTGTTGCGAGTTTAAATTGTTTATGAAAAATCACAAACAAATTTCATGTTTGCAAAAATAGCTAACAAATAGCTAGATTAAAATAAAAGTGGCTAAAAAATGGCTAATAGCTAAACTCACTTTTCTTCCGGCTAAATGGAATGAAAAATGGCTAAATTTAGCTAGAAAATGGCTAAATTGGCATCACTGATGCATATGTAGAATCTACATTGTAGATATACTTACGTATGTATGGATACATGTTTATAGCATGTATGCATGTATGTATGTATATAGTTGTATAAATTTTTTCTAGTGATGACACTAAAATAATCGAAAGATGTTGAACGGAACAAAATGAGATAGGAACATCTTCTGAAGATGTTGCAAGATGTTGAACATTCTGCCCTGTATAATTCTTATGGGAAGATGTTATCATCCAGGCAAATTAATGAAAGATGAAAGATGTGAGTAAGTGTGAAAAGGCTATTAGTAGTACCTTGTTTGTAGCATTTCTGTTATTTTGAGAAAAACTAATAAAAAAAAAACTAATAAAAGTGTGTATTAGTACTAAGGTATGGTCACACTTGTCAAACATTTGCCCAAAAAAGCGTAACCAACAAAAACTAATGAAAAAAGTTTTGATCCAGACACTTGTTTATCATATTGTTACGTAAAAATATTCCTACAGGGTTAAACCAAAGAACTATCTGGAAGTATTTAACTAAAGCACTAAACGTACACACATATTTACGTACAAATACTATAGCAACAACAATAATTGTATACATAGCTACAGACACACACACATGCAAATAAAAGTGCGAGCACTGTACTACCAGTAGCAAACCGCATTGCCAACATAAGAGTCGTTACTTTGAAATTCAAAAATAACGACCAATCGAATTATCTACAAACGCCTAGAAGCAGCAACATGAATTTTCCCGATTGTGCTAGAGGACTGTTTGAACATCTGGCTACCAATAGTAAATGACAATACAGATTGCATCATGCACCTATCGGGCGAACATTCGAGAACCGGTTCCTGTACTATAAAAAGTGGCAGCATGTGCGAGAACAGCGCAGTACTAATCAGAAAGTAGTCAAGTTAAGACCTCGTTGAAAGTGGATAATAACGATAAGAAGTAGTTAAGAAAAGACAAGTTGTAATTTGATTCGTTAAGAATAAAAGGAAAAACAGTAGCAAATAAAAATTGTGTATTATTTATTTTTATTTTTGAGCAATCAAAAGAACTCACACGTTTAATAAAATTTAAACGTAACATTTGGTGTCAGAAGTGGGATTGCAAAAATTAAAATAAAAAAAATAATAAATTAATTAGAAAATAATTAATTTGTAATACGAGGAAGAATGAAATTTCAAGAGCTTAAGGTGGAGCAACTCAAGAAAGAGTTGAACAATCTGGACTTGCCAACAACTGGTAATAAGGCCGAACTACAGAAAAGATTGTTGGAAGAGTTCCAGCGGCGCAACATCGATATAGAAAGCTATGAGTTCGATGAAAAAGAAGAAATTGAGGTATGTACTCGTGCAGCAGCAACCAGTACAGACATCGGTGCAATGTTTGGTGCTATGATGAGTAAAATGGAGGCAAACAATGAGGAAATGAAGGCAAACAACGACAAACTTCTAGGCCAAATGGATGAGAGACTTCCGGAGGCTTCTAGAGCAATGAAGGCTGAAATTCAGGAGTCTATGAAGGCTACAAGTGAGAAACTTCAAGAAATTTCTGCGGCCCTATATAGAAGAGTAGATGGCATTGAAGTACATGTCATCACGTTTGACGAGAAAATCTCAGAGCTTGAGAATAAAGTCCATAGCTTAGAAATTGGTGGCGTGGCAGTACAAGTGAAAGATGTAGACGAGAAATTGCACGAGCTGGAAGCAAAAATCGTCAATCTCCAGTGCCAAGGCGGACCAGTGCGATTTGTTCCAGAGGTTTCCAGCAGGATAAAGACGCCTTGTTTCGATGGCAGTGCACCACTGAACATCTTTCAATTTCAGTTTGATACAGTGGCTAACAGAAATGGATGGGACAGTGAAGAAAAGGCCATAGAGCTAGTTTTGGCCTTAAAAGGTGCGGCAGCAGAATTACTCGAAACTGTACCAGTAGGCTGCAGGAACAGTTTTGATGACATAATGGCGGCACTGCAACGCAAATGTGGTGGTGAGCACAAGCGTGACATATACCGCATGGAATTCGGATGTAGAGGACAAAAGCCCAATGAGTCTCTACAAGATTTCGCAATGGAAATCGAGCGGTTGGTGCAGCTTACGTATCCAGGTGAAAACCATCCATTCCTGGATCATGTCAAAACGGAGGCGTTTGTTAATGGCATCCGCGACCCTGATATCAAACTTGCAGTGTGTGCTACACAAAAGGCAACTTTCGCAGAAATGGTTTCATTTGCACTAGCTCAGGAGACTGGTAGGCTGATTTTTAAGCCACAGGTGTGCAAGGTACGGAACATGGAAGTCCTTGCTGAAAATGATAATAGTCTAGTCTCTTGCATTAAGGAGGCCGTGAGACAAGCATTGGCGGAGAAAGAGCACAAAGTTAATAATAAGTGCTATAACTGCGGCAAAGCTGGTCATTACCAGCGCAACTGCAAGGCGCCAAGAAAGACAGCCAGATCTGTTTCGCCATCAAGGAACAGTAAACGGGTGTACCAACAAACAATACAAGAGTCTCCGTTAAACTAAAACGAGCTAGCACTAAGGGGCAAGAGCTAGCTCCCACAAACGACGGCCCCGCAATCTCTATATCAGTAATGCAGCAGAAAAATAGCAACCTTACTGCATGTGGATACATCAACGGTGACAGGCACATCCTTACCATATACACAGGAGCGTCACAGTCAATAATCAGGCCCGATGTAGTGAAGGGGAAATGTGAAACTATAAGTAATATACGACTACGTACAGCTACTGGGGAGCCTGCCACTGTCTATGGTAAAACTGAGGCGAAGGTGACTATTGCCAATATCAGTGTGAAACACGTATTTATTGTTGCCGATATTGTGGACGAGGTTATTATTGGGGCCGATTTTATGATAAACCACGGAATCAACTTGCATATGGGGCAACAAGTGATGATTTGGCGTAATGTTGAAATACCGCTTGATGTTGGATATGACAATCAGATGCACGTCAAGAAACTGCTTGCTATTGAAAATCAGATATTACCACCACGGTCTGAATCAGTAATATGGGCACAAATGGAGGGAGATTGTGAGGACAATCGGTTGTGGGTAGTAGAACCAGCAGAAATTAAGAGCGAGCTATTAACAGCAAAAGCCCTCGTAAGAACTTGCAATGGAAGAAAGGTTCCCATACGGGTACTAAATTTATCAGGCCAAGAAAAAGTCATCAACAAGAATTCCGAAATAGGTTAATGTGCTCAAGCAGAGGCAATAATAAACTGTGATAAAAAGCCAGAACCTGCCAATTTGTCTGCAAAGGAGCGTGAAGAATCTCAGGCATATGTAGAGCGATGGGTAGCAGGGCTATCACCTCCTGACAGAAATAAAGCCAAGCAACTGCTAAAAAGGCACGCCTGCATTTTTGCCGGGCAGAATAAAAGCCAAGGGAGAACGGCAATAGTGAAACACGAAATAAATACTGGCGAAGCAAGGCCAATAAAACTGGCACCCAGAAGTATACCACTGGCTAAGCGAACTGAGGTAAAAGAGCTCGTCAATGAAATGGAGCGGTGTGGTGTAATCGAACCATCTTCAAGTCCCTGGAGCTCACCGGTAGTGATAGTAAAGAAAAAGGACGGCAGTACTGGATTTTGCGTCGATTATAGGAAACTTAACGACGTGACCAAAAAGGACAGTTACCCGCTACCAAGAATTGACGACACCTTAGACACGCTTGCTGGAACGAAATGGTTCTCCACATTGGATCTATAAAGCGGCTATTGGCAGGTGGAGATTGCAGAGAAAGACAAGGAGAAAACTGCTTTCAGCGCATGCGATGGTCTGTGGCAGTTTAATGTTATGCTATTTGGGCTCTGCAATGCTCCGGCTACTTTCGAGCCGCTCATGGAGCAAGTGTTAAAAGGACTGCACAACATGCTTGGTGTATCTTGACGACATAATTGTAATGGGGAAGACTTTTGATGAACACCTTAAAAATCTGGCTGAAGTCTTTCAGCGCATATCATCGACTGGACTCAAACTCAGCATCAAAAAGTGTGCACTATTCCAGAAAGAGGTGAAGTATCTGGGCCATAAAGTTACAGCAGATGGTATTTCAACAGATGAAGATAAGATACGAGCAGTAAAGGACTGGCCTCGTCCAAGAAATCTTCACGAATTGCTCAGCTTTTTGGGCCTTTGCACATACTACAGACGCTTTGTGCCAAATTTTGTCAGCGTAGCTGCAAGCTTGCATGAGCTAACAAAGAAGTCGCAACCATACGATTGGGCTGAATTGCAGGAGAATGCTTTCCAGACACTAAAAGATTTATTGTGCAAATCACCAGTCTTATCATATCCAGTTGCTGGGGAAAAATTTGTGCTAGATAGCGATGCAAGTGGATATGGAATAGGAGGTGTGTTATCACAGGTGATTAATGGAACAGAAAAAGTAGTGGGCTATTACAGCCGAATACTTTCGAAACCTGAGAGGAACTACTGTGTGACACGACTGGAGCTTCTGGCAGTGTTGGAGTGCATTAAGCATTTTCATAAATACTTGTATGGCCAACACTTTACTTTAAGAACTGACCATTCTGCGCTCAGGTGGCTACTGCAGTTTAAAAATCCTGAAGGGCAGGTAGCACGCTGGATTGAACGTCTTCAGAGCTACAACTTCAGCATTGAGCACAGAAAGGGTGCAAGGCATAATAATGCTGATGCTCTGTCACGACGGCCCTGTAGCTTAGAGTGCAGACATTGTTCAAAAGTCGAGGCGAAAGAATGTGTCATTGATGTCAGGCTTACAAAAATTGGTACGGAAGAAGACTGGTCAGAGGCGCAAAGGGCAGATCCAGCACTGGGAAAAATTATAGCGGCTAAAGAGGAGGATAGAAGACCCACCCGTAATGAGATATCAGCTGAAAGTCCACTGGTAAAATCGTATTGGTTGTTTGTATCGTGTCTGGGAAAGTGTAGACGGTAAGACGGTTTCCAATCTGATCGTGGTCCCAACATCCAAGAGGAGCGAGGTGTTGAAGGAGTTCCATAATGGACCCAGCGGTGGTCACCTGGGCGTAACAAAAACGCTCGAAAAGTTAAAACAGCGTTTTTATTGGATTGTATGTCAACAAGCCGTAGCCAAATGGATAGCGAATTGCACACAGTGTATGAAGGCTAAAGGTCCAGCAAAACGAAGTCGGGGTCTGCTGCAAAAATATAACTCGGGAGCACCCTTTGAGAGGATAGCAATGGATGTAGCAGGACCTTTTCCGGTCAGCAACGCTGGGAATCGTTATATTCTTGTAGTGATGGACTATTTCAGCAAATGGCCAGAAGTTTATGCCATACCCAACCAGGAAGCCAGAACGGTTGTGGACGCGTTTGTAAACAACTGGGTATGTCGCTATGGAGTTCCTATTGAACTGCACTCTGACCAAGGTAGAAATTTTGAGTCTGCCATATTTAAAGACATGTGCGAGCGATATGGGATAAAGAAAACCAGAACCACACCACTTCACCCACAGTCTGATGGCATGGTAGAGAGGTTCAACCGTACATTAGAAGAATATTTGCGAAAAGTGGTGAGCACGCATCAAAAGGACTGGGACGAGCACATTCCGGAGTTTCTATTAGCATACAGGTCAGCTGTGCATGACACAACATCGCGAACACCTGCAAAAATTATTTTTGGAGCTGAGTTAAAGTTGCCTGGAGATTTAGAGTTCGGCGTCAAGCCTACACTAACAAATGAAGCAGATACTGGCCCTTTCCAAAGGCAAGAAAATTTAAATGAGCTACATGAATTTATCCGTAGCCGAATTAAAATGGTCAGTAATAAGATGAAAGTTAGATATGACCGTGCTGCAAATTCTAAAGGCTTTAATGAAGGTCAATTGGTTCTACTTTTTAACCCACAGCGGAAAATAGGATTGTCTCCAAAACTACAGACTCACTGGGAGGGACCATATACGGTGGTAAAAAGGTTAAACGATGTCGTCTACAGAATACAAAAACACAATAGCCCAAGGTCAAAAATGAAAGTTGTACATTTAGAACGACTCGCAAACTATGGAAAGCCGGATAATGTGCCTATTCGGGACGAATATTCTTAAGTGGGCGGCAGTGTTACGTAAAAATATTCCTACAGGGTTAAAGCAAAGAACTATCTGGAAGTATTTAACTAAAGCACTAAACGTACACACATATTTACGTACAAATACTATAGCAACAACAATAATTGTATACATAGCTACAGACACACACACATGCAAATAAAAGTGCGAGCACTGTACTACCAGTAGCAAACCGCATTGCCAACATAAGAGTCGTTACTTTGAAATTCAAAAATAACGACCAATCGAATTATCTACAAACGCCTAGAAGCAGCAACATGAATTTTCCCGATTGTGCTAGAGGACTGTTTGAACATCTGGCTACCAATAGTAAATGACAATACAGATGGCATCATGCACCTATCGGGCGAACATTCGAGAACCGGTTCCTGTACTATAAAAAGTGGCAGCATGTGCGAGAACAGAGCAGTGCTAATCAGAAAGTAGTCAAGTTAAGACCTCGTTGAAAGTGGATAATAACGATAAGAAGTAGTTAAGTAAAGATAAGTTGTAATTTGCTTCGTTAAGAATAAAAGGAAAATAAAAATTTTGTATTATTTATTTTTATTTTTTAGCAATCAAAAGAACTCACACGTTTAATAAAATTTAAACGTAACAATATTAAACAGTTTCGCACAATGCACAATGTCATAGAATCCAACAATATTGGCTACTCTTTAACTTGACAAACTTTTGTCTTAATTGAAAGATTTTTGATTAGCATTTATTGGTTACGCTCTTTTGGGCAAATTTTTGACAAGTGTGACCGTAGCCTTAGTATTTTGAAATACTAATAAGAGCAATCAAACAATTAGCAATCAAACCATGGTAAAATTGTATCAGGTACATGCACAAGACCTGCCTGTTAATGTATGCAATACAAAAGCTGAAAGTACATAACACGCGTTAGTACGCGTGCGAGCTGTAGGCATCTGTTAAAAAAGTTAAAATAGTGCTTTTGCATACAACAAGTTACATACGAAACTCTTTGACGCGTTTGCGCAGAAAGTTGGTTAACTTTCAACTTTTTAACGCGTTGTATTGTTTTGAAAACTAATCAGCCGACAATAAATAAGAAAAAACTTAAAAAAATTAGAATCATGGTGTAAAAACTTATTGAAGAGTTTGAAAACCATACAGTATTGGATAAAAAAGAATTTGAAAATGTTACAAGTTCATTTTTCAATGTAAAAATAAGTAAAAAATCTGATACAATAGGCGTTTATAACGCGTGTTGTGTAACTTGCCTTTTGTCATGCGGTAAAATTTTCAAACGCACGATACTTGTAGACAAACTGACGCGTGTTATGTACTTATCAGGGATGATAAAGTTGTTACAATTGTACTTTTTTGGTACTATTCAAACCCTAAAAGTACATTGGTACCCCCGTGACTCATTTGATACTATTTGAAAAATTTGCGAGAGACTATCCCTTGTTTTATTTCCACAAAAATAATTAATCGCGATCATTTAAAATCACTTTGAGAGAAAAATGGCGAATTTGTTTTTTTTGTTGAGAGCGAATACCTTGTTAGATGTGCATTACTCTTGATTGGTTTATTATAAAGAACTACATCTAACTTCACCAGTGTTTCGTTTTCAATATGATAGCGCCTCTTCATTTATTTTATCTATTATATTAATATAAAATTTGTAAGAAATAAAAAAACTTGCTATATTATTATCATATCAATCGTTTAAGTGATGAAATTAAATGAGGCTAGGTATGCTACATACGTATGTAAAGGATTAAAATTTACTTTGAAATTAAAAACTTGTATATCTAGAAATAAAATTAAAAGTTGTATAGTTACGGATTTTAAAATAAATGTTAAACAACTGGATTTTAAAAGAAATGTTATAGAAACTTTTGCGAAACTAAATAAAGTTGCTTTTTATAACGAAATTTTAACATGGCTAACAAAATTCACTCCCGAATATGTTAGTAGTATAGTATCTCTCTTATTAAAAAATATTCCGAAAAAAATGGAAATTATTATACAATAAATAACGAGTTTCGAGCTTTAAAAAATTAATTGGACGAGTTAATGAGCTTTCAAAAGTTATCAGGAGAATACTGTCAATTATTCACTCATCAGCGAATGTGGAAAGAGAATTTTCATAATCAAAACGAAGACTTGAAAGTCTAATACAAACAAAGGACTTATTGAGAGGCTGTAACTCTTTTTTTTACGAAATTCAGTTTTTCAGTGATTCCAATATATTTAAAATAGTTTGAAAAGTAATGCTTTTAGAGTCAGTTGTACAAAAATATTACAGATAGAATATTACAGTTTCTATCGTGTTTTTACCTTCTCCTGTAAAATAGCAATTATTTGAGTTAGGGCCTTTTTGCTTGAGACCAACGATATGTACTTACTGCCTGTTCCACTGTCTCTAATTTTAATAAAATATCAGTTAATGATGCAGATTAATCCTCATATAGTTCTTTTTTTTTTGAAACAAACACAAAATTTTCATTTTTCATTAAGACGTGTGTAAATTGAAAACATGAAATTTGTGATCTGGCAAAATAGTTTTTTTTTTTTGAGTTATGACATTATTTGAGTAAATGAGCGACATGTTCCAAAAATATAATAAAAAAAAGTTAAAAATACAAAAAATACCAATTTTAGTACTATTGGGTTCGAAAAGTACATTTTTAAAAGCTAATTGGTACGAAATTGAATTTCTCATTTATCATCCCTGGTATTTATACTAAATAGTAGTCAAGCTTAAGATCTGAACAACCGTCTGTACCAGTGATGCCAATTTAGTCATTTTCTGGCTAAATTTAGCTATTTTTAATCCCATTTAGCCGGAAGAAAAGTGAATTTAGCTATTAGCTATTTTTTCATCCATTTTAATCTAGTTTTTTAAAGCTTTTTTTCTAGACATGAAATTAGTCTGTGATTTTTCATAAAATATTCGCAACAAAAGAACACTTATTTACTACAAAAAATACAACAGAGTAATATCTTATTGTTTTTGTATTAATATCAATAAATCCCGGTTTAAACTTGCAATTTTTGTGACCGCAACTTATTATTTTTGTGTGAAAAACATGGCGAGAGGAATACAAAATGTATATGTGTATTTCTATTTCAATACTCTACCACATATTCAAGAATTGCTGCAACAAAAATTGCAAGTCTAAAAGAGCTTATATGAAAGAGATGGCTAAATGGTAACAATAAGGCCGGGATCCCATCTGTTTGCCATGTGCCACACAAGCGTAAAAAAGCGTAACCACTAATTACTAATGAACAACAGTTTGATTCAGACACGTATTTATTAAGTTAAACAGTTTTAATAGACAATTTTATAGAATCCAACATGATTGGAAACTGTTTACATCAATAAATATATGTCTGAATCAAACAGTTTTTCATTAGTAATTAGTTGGTTACACTTTTGTGGGCAAATGACAAACAAGAAATGCCAGATGTAAACTCAGCCTAAGTTTTGCCACTCCGTTCTTATAATCGTTGCAATGTTGGTGGTTTATGATATCAATCAAACAAGGGTCATTTTTGTTTTACACGAGTGAAAATAAAAAATAAACTAAAGTTGAAATGAACCCAATAAGCAATTTTGCTTGAAATCAAGTGTAAAACAAGTGTCATTCAAGCCACACAATCAATTGTCAAGGGTTGAATTATGCTCGATTCACACTTTAATTCAATAGCATTCTCCAGTGAAAAGGGAACTTGAACTCAATGCGAACAATTCAGTTGTAGAACAGTTTAATTCAAGCTTTGAATTATACTGTAATTCAACCTTGTATTACAATTGAATTCAAGTGTATTTCAAGCTGCAAAAACAAGGCTTTTAAAATGGAAAGCAAAATGCAATTCCTTTGTTTTCTAATAATTATTTTCTGCACATCTGCCTTCGCTATTGTTTTCACGTTTTACTCACCTTTGTTTTCCAAATTCACTTTTATTTATTTGTTTTTGATATATTCACCACAATTTCAGTTTTAATAATAAATAAATTACGTATTTGACAAGGTTTGAGCATATACATATGTATGTTGTTTGATTTTTTATTTAAAAATATTTTCAAACTTGAAAATTACTTGAAGAAAAATGCTTGAATTCAAGTTTCCAGTTTCCAGTTCAATTTCAAGTGCTTGAATTTAAATTTTTTGAATGCTTATTGGGAAAGTTTAAAAAATGGAAAATAGACAAAAAGTATAAACAAAAATTTCGCAAGGAATGGATTAGTAACCCAAAAATTTAAAGACTGAAAGCAGAATATACAAATGAATAGAAGGCGTACTGCAAGTATTGAAGTATATACATAGTAATTTTTCCTGATATTTGTTTATTTGTGAAAAATAGTTTTATTTCTTGCGCAGTTTCTTGATTACCTGAAGAAAGATAATTTTATTTATTACTTCAATTTATTGCTTTTTTTTAGCTTTCAAAAAGTTCCCGATCTGTTTTAAAAAAATAATATATGAAATACCTTTTTGTTTTTGCTTAAAGTTCATCAATTTTGCATTCGATCGCGCTTAATCATTTTTTAGCTAGTTTTTAGCAATTTTTTTTCCAAATTCAGCATTGTCTATACATCTGTGGCAATAAGGAAAAAGTGCTTAAGTCATATATTACTGTTTTGCAGGAGAGCACTTTTAAGCGTTTAAGTCGATTTTAAGAAATTTATTTCTTCTAGAGTTAATTTGGGCAATTTTCTGTTAAACTTATTTTTTTTTAATCAAACATCGTTGTGCGCGCTATAAAGCTACGGTCGCACTTGTCAAACATTTTCCCAAAAAAACGTGACCACTTAATGCTAATGAAAAATCTTTCAATTCAGATAAAAGTTTGTCAAGTTAAAGATTGGATTCTCTGACATTGTGCCTTAAGCTATGTTGTCAGACCTAACAATATTGCCAGTAAAATGTGCTCAAAATATCTTACAACCGTGTGAACTGACAATTTTTCTACTGACGATTTTGTCAGATGAATTTATTGTCATACAACCGTCTGGCAATAAATTGTAAGATTTTCTGACAACCGTGTGAGCTGACAAGGAATATTGTGCTGGCAATTTTCGATTGCCAGTACATTGTCAGCACATTGCCAGATCTGACAATGTTGTAAGATCTGACAATTGTCTGTACATAGCTTTAGTTGTGTTCAAAACTGTTTGATATGATAAACGAGTGTCTGAATCAATTTTTTTCATTAGTGTTTGTTGGTATCGCTTTTTTGGGCAAATGTTTGACAAGTGTGACCGTACCTTAAGTAATACATTTAAGTTGAATTATACCGTATTATAACCTCAATTAAGCTATTATTCCAAATTAGATTAGAAGTCTACAAAAGTTTAGTCCCAAGTCATAGTGCTATAATTTCCTGAATAATCACACAAATTGATTGAGATTTTGACCAGGGGTACTTTCGAATATGCAGATTACGGACGTACCATAAAATTAAAATTATCTTATCTCTACTTAAGCACTTTTTCCTTTTTGCCACAGATATACGGTGATATAATTTTTAAATTAAAATACAAAACAAGGAAATATTTAACAAACAGCAACTAAAGTACAAACAACCTTACAGGCATATTAAACATATTGAATTTCATGGATTTATTAAATTTTTATTTTTTTGACAAACACAAAATTAAAGGAAAAATTAACGAAAAAATTGAAAAAGTAATATAACAATGTAATAACGCTAATCTAAATGTTGTTACGTAAAAATATTCCTACAGGGTTAATGCAAATAACTATGTAGAAGTATTTAACTAAAGAACCAAACGTACACACATATATCCGTTTTACATTATGCATTTTTTCATGAAATTTCATGAATTTTGTTGCACGCAACTTTCTATTTGCTTATTGCTTATTGCAGCGCTATAAAAGAGAATGTTATATAAAAAATAGCGTAGAATGAATCTCTGATGTATTTTTGACAACTTTTTTGATATAAGTTGCTCCTCCAGGCCTCCTATTGACAAATAAAAAAATTTCATGCAACTAATTTCATGAAAAAAATGCTTAATGTAAATCAGGTAATACTCACGTGCAAGCACTATAGCAACAACAATAATTGTATACATAGCTACAGACGTACACACATACAAAGAAAAGTGCGAGCACTTTTATGGTAACCACCCTGTACTACAAGTAGCACACCACATTGCCAGCATAAGAGTCGTTACTTTGAAATTCAAAAATAACGACCAATCGAATTATCTACAAACACCTAGAAACAGCAACATGAATTTTCCCGAATGTGGTAGAAGACATTCTACCACATTCTGGCTACCAATAGTAAATGACAATACAGATGGCAACGTGCATAGATGCCATTTGGCATTACTAAGTACAGACATTACGCCACCTATGAGCAGATGGGCGAACATTCGAGAACCGTTTCCTGTACTATGAAAAGAGGCAGCCTGTGTGAGAATAAGTCAGTGCTAATCAGAAAGTAGTCGAGTCAACATCGTTGAAAGTAAAGACCTCGTGCGGTGGATAATAACGATAAGAAGTAATTATGTAAAGACAAGTTGTAATTTGCTTAGTTAAGAATAAAAAGAAGAACGGTAGCAAATAAAAATTATGGGTTATTTATTTTTATTTTTGAGCAATCAAAAGAACTCACACGTTTAATAAAATTTAAACGTAACATTTGGTGTCAGAAGTGGGATTGCAAAATTAAAATAAAAAAAAAGCCAATGTGAGTACGATCACAGAGGAGATGTGTAAACATCTAGTAATGAAATTTTTTTTTAAGTTGGAAGTACTTATGCTTTTAGTATCTTTTTTTAAATTAATTAATTAAAAGTGTCAAAACTTTCAATATTGTAAATACATATGAATTTGTTGGTTTTTGTTTGTTTTATTAAACTTATTTGGTTAGTAAATGGGCACACTGCAGTATATGTATATGTACTGCATTCAAAATTGCAGTAAGCAGTAAATTTACTGATTACTAAAAAATTCAGTAAATTTTTACTGCTAATGAAATTTAATTTGCATTACCAGTAAAATCGTGGGGCCGTAATCATAATAAAATTGTAGCAAGTGGCAAAGTTTTTTCATTCAAATTTTGAAACTTTTGTATGAAAAACATTTAGCCACTTGGTAGAATTTCATTATGAATACGGACATTACTGGTTACTGAAAATTCAATGCACCTCATCATATAACAAATCGTTTAGGCAATTTATAAAAATTGTAGAAAAAAATTTTAGTAATCAGTAAAAATTTACTTGTTAAACATTTTTTATTGTTTTTACTGAAACTTTAGTGGTACTGCAGTGCTCATCTATGGTAAATACCTTTACTTTTACTTTTTAATTTTTAATTCCTGTTGTTCATGGTTTAGTTGTTGCTGTTCTTGTTGTTGTGTACGCATTGCAATTAAAATAAATTCAGTAAAGTGCGACTTTGACTCGCGCACATTCGGTTTTGATAATTTTTTTTGATTTAGCTTTCTTCCTTTTTAAAGTTTTTTTCAGTTTAAACGATTTTTTTTCAGTTTTATCGTTTTTTTTCTCGTTTTGGCGTTTTTTTCTCTTTTTGGTTTTTTTAATTTTTGAAATTTTTTTCATTTTGGCGATTTTTTCATTTTGGCGATTTTTTCTGTTTTTTGGGGTTTTTTCATTTTGGCGATTTTTTTCTGTTTTTGGGGTTTTTTATTTAGGGGATTTTTTCATTTTGGCGATTTTTTCATATTGGCGATTTTTTTGTTTAAGGTTTTTTTTCATTTTGGCGATTTTTCCGGTTTTTCGCGACTTATTTTAGTGCTAGAGATTTTTTTTAATTTGGTGCTTTTTTTCGTTTTGGCGATTTTTGTTTTGTTTTTGGCGATTTTTTTATATTTGGCGATTTTATATTTTTTTTGATTTTTTAGTTTTACCGTTTTTGAAAATTTCAAGAGTTTTGCTCTTACGGTTTCCAAGATACAGCAAGTTTGTCAAAATTACAAAGTCAAAATTGCATTAACTGATGGAACACCCATTGATTTACATTTTTTAAATTTAGTGTTATTTGTTGTAGTCTGTATAAAAATACACTAACTTTTAAAATTTCAAGTGTATATATGTACATACAATTGTATGTATATTACATGAGATTTTAACATTTTTCGTTGCTCGTTTTGGAACACCCTTTAGTTTTTAACTCTCATGTATTTGTTGTTGTAGTGGCCAAATGTCTACACATTGTGTCCAAATTTCAAGTCCGTAGCTCTTACGGTTCATTTTCACCTTTGGTGTACGGAATTATACAGAAAAATAACCGGCGGCGGCATACCGCCGGCTTCGAGCCGGTCGACTTGTTTCTCTGCTTGGTATTGCTTCTTTTAAACACTAATACACTCATACATAGCTCACACCGATTTGACAATGCAAAATCTCAGCAAAGAAATCAAAGTCAAAAGATTTTTACCCCCTAGCGTATAGATGTTTACACATCAATAATAAATTAATTAGAAAATAATGAATTTGTGATACAAGGAAAGAAAATCTACAATGATGTTCGAAGACTTAAAAGTGGAGTAACTCAAAAAGGAATTGAGTGTGACCTGCCGACAACAGGCAATAAGGCAGAACTTCAAAAGAGGCTGATAGATGAATTCAAGCGTCGTGGCGTTGACATAGGAGCGTACGAATTTGAAGATAAATATGAGATGGAAGAAGCATCTGCTCCCTCTACTAGTACTCCAACCAGTACTGACATCAGCGCAATGTTTGCTGCCATGATGAGCGAAATAAAAGCGAACCACGAGAAAATGCTAGCTGAAGTACGAGAAGCATTTAGGGCTACGAGTGAGAAACTTCAACAAACTTTTGTGACCATAAAAAGAAGGGAATGTGTTGTAGAAATGCAAGTCAGTAAATCTGACGAAAAGAATACCGGCTTGGATGACATTTCTGGCAAAGAGGGAAACGTTGACCAAAGACTGAAGGCAGAAGTGAAATCAACAGTGCTCAGTGTCAACAAGTTGGACGTGAGTCAGAAGTTTCCAGCATAGAAAATGAAGCTAGTGACTTAGAAGATGTACATGTGGAACTAGCTATGGGTGAAATAGTATCGTATACAAAGCGCGCAGCATAAAAGCAGTCAGGAAGAAGACAACTTTTATAAAGAACCTCAAGCGGGTGGTAAGGCTAAGTCTAGTCGAGGAACAAAGTAGCCAAAAGGCAAGGTACAGTCAGAGCCAAAGGCCATAAATGTGGAAGGAATAGTCATCTACTTACAATTTTTTTCAATACACAAAAGAGACACAATGAGAAATTTTGGTGCTGATTGGTCAGCAGCAATTAGCCCGTTGGTCGTGAAACAACTCGCATAAACTTGAAAAATCTCGGTTATGGATTTTATAAAGTAGGTTGTATTTGAATTAGTACAGAAGCAATTGTTATTAAATTGTGGCTAACATTAAGGCAAAATCAAAACCTTTGCTTACTAACTCCCAAAAGAGGAAACGATTGTTATGGGCAAAAAAGCGGAAATCCTGGACACAACGACAATGGGGTTCACTAATATTTAGCGATGAATTCGGGTTTGAATTAGAAATATGTGATTCCCGAACTAAAGTTCTGCGCAAGAGAACTGAAGCATATCATAGAGACTGTCTAAAAAGAACAGTAAAATTTCCTGCCAGTATTATGATTTGGTATTGTATGTCGCCTAATTGCGTTGGACAGATCTGTTTCATTGAAAACACCGTTAATGCTGCTCGATACATAACAATATGCCAAAGCAATGGTTCGCACACCACAAAATAAACGTTCTGGAGTGGCCATCATCAAGCCCGGATCTCAATCTGATAGAGTCTGTATGGGAATTATGAAAAGATGTGTCCGAAATGACCCCCAAAGAACAATTCCCGATCTAAAGATAAAAATACAGGAAATATGGAACTCAATTACACCTGATGAATGTAAAGCATTAATAGAAACGATGAATAAGAGATGATGTTACGCAGTATTAATTAGAAGTAAACAAGCCGTACGAATTAGTTATGGTCGATATGAAATATGTATGTACATTAATTTTTAGGTGAAGTGTTTAAATTTTCTAACATACTTTTTTTCTATGAAATGGAAGTTATGTTGCTGTTAATAAAATATATCTAAACATTTTCAAATAAAATTAAGGTTTCCTCAATTCAATTAATTTTTAAAGAATTATAGACACTTTAATATAAAAAATTACAATCCAATACCGCCGTGCGAATTAATTGTGGTCAGAGTAGTATTTAACGCATATAATACTTCTTTTATTTTTAAATGTTTAGTGAATAAAGTCGGTTTAATGTTTTTTAAGTTTTTACTTTGTAGTGGTTAATTAATAATTTGTATGGTTGGGAGCCTTTCCTATGCTCTTACACAACAAATTTTTTGCCGGATTTCGGGCATTAACTATAAAGTAATTCACAGCAAGTTTATAGATGGTCACTAATGTAGTATTAACAATATGCAATTATTAGTGATTACTTTGTACGGGAGGGAGCCTATCCCCTACTCTTACACCACTATTTTCCGCTGGATTACGCGCTTTACAGTTATTCCTACCAATTTGGAAGCATGTCAATGATATAGTATTCCGTATATGCCATAATTAATAATTACTTTGCATCGGGGGCGTCCATCCCCCTGCTCCTATCGCATATTTGTGATATTTGATATCACAAATATGCCATATTTAGTTTGCACGTTGACTACAAAACCGAAGGTACTGGGTTCTATCCCATTCTCCGACAGTCATTAAAAAAGAAGACGCATTTTTCTGATGTGCATTAGTGTCCCTTTGTATCAGTTGTTCTAGTGATAAAGACATAGACACTGGTCACTGAGCCACACCGGCTTCAGCGGGTGCTAATCCTTATGTAACATCAGAGTGCCCTCCTTCGTCGGTACTGTGTAGCAGAATAACAATAAAATGGCTAATAAACACAGCTTCGAAAATTTAATACGCCTCATTGACATCAGAGGTGCTGCAACACTGCATTATTAATTAAAAACCTGCAAAAAGCAGAGTTGTAAAAGAATGAAGCTTTCCTCTAGCTCTTCTTTCGCCACTTGTCTTCTCTATCACAATCCCTGTCCTATCACCCTCTCTCACTATCTTCTCTTCAACTCACAGGTGGCACAAAGGGATCATTTTATTGGACCCAAGTGCTCTGGACACTAAATTTCACCTTTCCTCACCAGCAGCCTGCCAACCTGAGCTAACCTATTTATTATCATCCTAAGTATTACCATAATTAATTTCTTAAATTTCTTTCCAAGTTTCCCCAAACGCCAAAAATGGTGGGTATACGGAGAGTTAATTCCTCTTATATATATGTAATATATATGTAATACGCATTCTTAAAAAAGTTAAATTGTATGCCATATACATATATATATATATATATATATATATATATATATATATATATATATATATATATATATATATATATATATATATATATATATATATATATATATATATATATATTGTTACGTTTAAATTTTATTAAACGTGTGAGTTCTTTTGAAACCTCAAAAATAAAAATAAATAATACACAATTTTTATTTGCTACTGTTTTTCCTTTTATTCTTAACGAATCAAATTACAACTTGTCTTTTCTTAACTACTTATCGTTATTATCCACTTTCAACGAGGTCTTAACTTGACTACTTTCTGATTAGTACTGCGCTGTTCTCGCACATGCTGCCACTTTTTATAGTACAGGAACCGGTTCTCGAATGTTCGCCCGATAGGTGCATGATGCCATCTGTATTGTCATTTACTATTGGTAGCCAGATGTTCAAACAGTTCTCTAGCACAATCGGGAAAATTCATGTTGCTGCTTCTAGGCGTTTGTAGATAATTCGATTGGTCGTTATTTTTGAATTTCAAAGTAACGACTCTTATGTTGGCAATGCGGTTTGCTACTGGTAGTACAGTGCTCGCACTTTTATTTGCATGTGTGTGTGTCTGTAGCTATGTATACAATTATTGTTGCTTTAGTATTTGTACGTAAATATGTGTGTACGTTTAGTGCTTTAGTTAAATACTTCCAGATAGTTCTTTGCTTTAACCCTGTAGGAATATTTTTACGTAACACTGCCGCCCACTTAAGCCTATTCGTCCCGAATAGGCACATTATCCGGCTTTCCATAGTTTGCGAGTCGTTCTAAATGTACAACTTTCATTTTTGACCTTGGGCTATTGTGTTTTTGTATTCTGTAGACGACATCGTTTAACCTTTTTACCACCGTATATGGACCCTCCCAGTGAGTCTGTAGTTTTGGAGACAATCCTATTTTCCGCTGTGGGTTGAAAAGTAGAACCAATTGACCTTCATTAAAGCCTTTAGAATTTGCAGCACGGTCATATCTAACTTTCATCTTATTACTGACCATTTTAATTCAGCTACGGATAAATTCATGTAGCTCATTTAAATTTTCTTGCCTTTGGAAAGGGCCAGTATCTGCTTCATTTGTTAGTGTAGGCTTGACGCCGAACTCTAAATCTCCAGGCAACTTTAACTCAGCTCCAAAAATAATTTTTGCAGGTGTTCGCGATGTTGTGTCATGCACAGCTGACCTGTATGCTAATAGAAACTCCGGAATGTGCTCGTCCCAGTCCTTTTGATGCGTGCTCACCACTTTTCGCAAATATTCTTCTAATGCACGGTTGAACCTCTCTACCATGCCATCAGACTGTGGGTGAAGTGGTGTGGTTCTGGTTTTCTTTATCCCATATCGCTCGCACATGTCTTTAAATATGGCAGACTCAAAATTTCTACCTTGGTCAGAGTGCAGTTCAATAGGAACTCCATAGCGACATACCCAGTTGCTTACAAATGCGTCCACAACCGTTCTGGCTTCCTGGTTGGGTATGGCATAAACTTCTGGCCATTTGCTGAAATAGTCCATCACTACAAGAATATAACGATTCCCAGCGTTGCTGACTGGAAAAGGTCCTGCTACATCCATTGCTATCCTCTCAAAGGGTGCTCCCGAGTTATATTTTTGCAGCAGACCCCGACTTCGTTTTGCTGGACCTTTAGCCTTCATACACTGTGTGCAATTCGCTATCCATTCGGCTACGGCTTGTTGACATCCAATCCAATAAAAACGCTGTTTTAACTTTTCGAGCGTTTTTGTTACGCCCAGGTGACCACCGCTGGGTCCATTATGGAACTCCTTCAACACCTCGCTCCTCTTGGATGTTGGGACCACGATCAGATTGGAAACCGTCTTACCGTCTACACTTTCCCAGACACGATACAAACAACCATTTATCAAATTCAGGCTGTCCCATTGGGCCCAATACGATTTTACCAGTGGACTTTCGGCTGATATCTCATTACGGGTGGGTCTTCTATCCTCCTCCTTAGCCGCTATAATTTTTCCCAGTGCTGGATCTGCCCTTTGCGCCTCTGACCAGTCTTCTTCCGTACCAATTTTTGTAAGCCTGACATCAATGACACATTCCTTCGCCTCGACTTTTGAACAATGTCTGCACTCTAAGCTACAGGGCCGTCGTGACAGAGCATCAACATTATTATGCTTTGCACCCTTTCTGTGCTCAATGCTGAAGTCGTAGCTCTGAAGACGTTCAATCCAGCGTGCTAGCTGCCCTTCAGGATTTTTAAACTGCAGTAGCCACCTAAGCGCAGAATGGTCAGTTCTTAAAGTAAAGTGTTGGCTATACAAGTATTTATGAAAATGCTTAATGCACTCCAACACCGCCAGAAGCTCCCGTCGTGTCACACAGTAGTTCCTCTCAGGTTTCGAAAGTATTCGGCTGTAATAGCCCAATACTTTTTCTGTTCCATTAATCACCTGTGATAACACACCTCCTATTCCATATCCACTTGCATCGCTATCTAGCACAAATTTTTCCCCAGCAACTGGATATGCTAAGACTGGTGATGTGCACAATAAATCTTTTAGTGTCTGGAAAGCATTCTCCTGCAATTCACCCCAATCGTATGGTTGCGACTTCTTTGTTAGCTCATGCAAGCTTGCAGCTACGCTGGCAAAATTTGGCACGAAGCGTCTGTAGTATGTGCAAAGGCCCAAAAAGCTGCGCAATTCGTGAAGATTTCTTGGACGAGGCCAGTCCTTTACTGCTCGTATCTTATCTTCATCTGTTGAAATATCATCTGCTGTAACTTTATGGCCCAGATACTTCACCTCTTTCTGGAATAGTGCACACTTTTTGATGCTGAGTTTGAGTCCAGCCGATGATATGCGCTGAAAGACTTCAGTCAGATTTTTAAGGTGTTCATCAAAAGTCTTCCCCATTACAATTATGTCGTCAAGATACACCAAGCATGTTTTCCAGTGCAGTCCTTTTAACACTTGCTCCATGAGCCGCTCGAAAGTAGCCGGAGCATTGCAGAGCCCAAATAGCATAACATTAAACTGCCACAGACCATCGCGTGCGCTGAAAGCAGTTTTCTCCTTGTCTTTCTCTGCAATCTCCACCTGCCAATAGCCGCTTTGTAGATCCAATGTGGAGAACCATTTCGTTCCAGCAAGCGTGTCTAAGGTGTCGTCAATTCTTGGTAGCGGGTAACTGTCCTTTTTGGTCACGTCGTTAAGTTTCCTATAATCGACGCAAAATCGAGTACTGCCGTCCTTTTTCTTTACTGACACTACCGGTGAGCTCCAGGGACTTGAAGATGGTTCGATTACACCACACCGCTCCATTTCATTGACGAGCTCTTTTACCTCAGTTCGCTTAGCCAGTGGTATACTTCTGGGTGCCAGTTTTATTGGCCTTGCTTCGCCAGTATTTATTTCGTGTTTCACTATTGCCGTTCTCCCTTGGCTTTTATTCTGCCCGGCAAAAATGCAGGCGTGCCTTTTTAGCAGTTGCTTGGCTTTATTTCTGTCAGGAGGTGATAGCCCTGCTACCCATCGCTCCACATATGCCTGAAATTCTTCACGCTCCCTTGCAGACAAATTGGCAGGTTCTGGCTTTTTATCGCAGTTTATTATTGCCTCTGCTTGAGCACATTGACCTATTTCGGAATTCTTGTTGATGACTTTTTCTTGGCCTGATAAATTTAGTACGCGTATGGGAACCTTTCTTCCATTGCAAGTTCTTACGAGGGCTTTTGCTGTTAATAGCTCTCTCTTAATTTCTGCTGGTTCTACTACCCACAACCGATTGTCCTCACAATCTCCCTCCATTTGTGCCCATATTACTGATTCAGACCGTGGTGGTAATGTCTGATTTTCAATAGCAAGCAGTTTCTTGACGTGCATCTGATTGTCATATCCAACATCAAGCGGTATTTCAACATTACGCCAAATCATCACTTGTTGCCCCATATGCAAGTTGATTCCGTGGTTTATCATAAAATCGGCTCCAATAATAACCTCGTCTACAATATCGGCAACAATAAATACGTGTTTCACACTGATATTGGCAATAGTCACCTTCGCCTCAGTTTTACCATAGACAGTGGCAGGCTCCCCAGTAGCTGTACGTAGTCGTATATTACTTATAGTTTCACATTTCCCCTTCACTACATTGGGCCTGATTATTGACTGTGGCGCTCCTGTGTCTATGGTAAGGATGTGCTTTTCACCGTTGATGTATCCGCATGCAGTAAGGTTGCTATTTTTCTGTTGCATCACTTATATGAAGATTGTGGGGCCGTCGTTTGTGGGAGCTAGCTCTTGCCCCTTAGTGCTAGCTCGTTTTAGTTTAACGGGGACTCTTGTGTTGTTTGTTGGTACACCCGTTTACTGTTCCTTGATGGCGAAACAGATCTGGCTCTCTTTCTTGGCGCCTTGCAGTTGCGCTGGTAATGACCAACTTTGCCGCAGTTATAGCACTTATTATTAACTTTTTGCTCTTTCTCCGCCAATGCTTGTCTCACGGCCTCCTTAATGCTAGAGACTAGACTATTATCATTTTCGGCAAGTACTTCCACGTTCCGTACCTTGCACACCTGTGGCTTCAAAATCAGTCTAGCAGTCTCCTGAGTTAGTGCAAATGAACCCATTTCTGCGAAGGTTGCCTTTTGCGTAGTACACACTGCAAGTTTGATATCAGGGTCGCGGATGCCATTAACAAACGCCTCCGTTTTGACATGATCCAGGAATGGATGGTTTTCGCCTGGATACGTAAGCTGCACCAACCGCTCGATTTCCATTGCGAAATCTTGTAGAGACTCATTGGGTTTTTGTCCTCTACATCGCAATTCCATGCGGTATATGTCACGCTTGTGCTCACCGCCATATTTGCGTTGCAGTGCCGCCATTATGTCATCAAAACTGTTTCTGCAGCCTACTGGCACAGTTTCGAACTGAAATTGGAAGATGTTCAGTGGTGCACTGCCATCGAAACAATGCGTCTTTATCCTGCTGGAAACCTCTGGAACAAATCGCACTGGTCCGCCTTGGCACTGGAGATTGACGATTTTTGCTTCCAGCTCGTGCAATTTCTCGTCTACATCTTTCACTTGTACTGCCACGCCACCAATTTCTAAGCTATGGACTTTATTCTCAAGCTCTGAGATTTTCTCGTCAAACTTGCTGACTTGTACTTCAATACCATCTACTCTTCTATATAAGGCCTCAGAAATTTCTTGAAGTTTCTCGTTTGTGGCCTTAACTTCAGCTAAAACTCTCTCGTTGTTGGCTTTAGAAGTTTCTTGAAAATCAGCCTTCATAGCTCTAGAAGACTCCTGAATTTCAGCCTTCATTTTCTCATTGTTTGCTTCTATTTTCTCATTGACCGCTTTTATTTCGCTCATCATGGCAGCAAACATTGCTCCGATGTCTGTACTGGTTGCTGCTGCACGAGTACATACCTCAATTTCTTCTTTTTCATCGAACTCGTAGCTTTCTATGTCGATGTTGCGCCGCTGGAACTCTTCCAACAATCTTTTCTGTAGTTCGACCTTATTACCAGTTGTTGGTAAGTACAGATTGTTCAACTCTTTCTTGAGTTGCTCCACCTTAAGCTCTTGAAATTTCATTCTTCCTCGTATTACAAATTAATTATTTTCTAATTAATTTATTATTTTTTTTATTTTAATTTTTGCAATCCCACTTCTGACACCAAATGTTACGTTTAAATTTTATTAAACGTGTGAGTTCTTTTGATTGCTCAAAAATAAAAATAAATAATACACAATTTTTATTTGCTACTGTTTTTCCTTTTATTCTTAACGAATCAAATTACAACTTGTCTTTTCTTAACTACTTCTTATCGTTATTATCCACTTTCAACGAGGTCTTAACTTGACTACTTTCTGATTAGTACTGCGCTGTTCTCGCACATGCTGCCACTTTTTATAGTACAGGAACCGGTTCTCGAATGTTCGCCCGATAGGTGCATGATGCCATCTGTATTGTCATTTACTATTGGTAGCCAGATGTTCAAACAGTCCTCTAGCACAATCGGGAAAATTCATGTTGCTGCTTCTAGGCGTTTGTAGATAATTCGATTGGTCGTTATTTTTGAATTTCAAAGTAACGACTCTTATGTTGGCAATGCGGTTTGCTACTGGTAGTACAGTGCTCGCACTTTTATTTGCATGTGTGTGTGTCTGTAGCTATGTATACAATTATTGTTGTTGCTTTAGTATTTGTACGTAAATATGTGTGTACGTTTAGTGCTTTAGTTAAATACTTCCAGATAGTTCTTTGCTTTAACCCTGTAGGAATATTTTTACGTAACAATATATATATATATATATATATATATATATATATATATATATATAATGAAAATTTACAAGTATTTAATTGAAAATTTAACAAAAATCATCCAAGTAATTAGATTATAAAAAAACATATATTAAAAATGTTTAAATACTTGTTATATATCATTTTTTGTCTCTCCTGAAAAGTAGTAGTTTTTAAGTTACGAGGTTGCGTTAGTAAACCATCGATATATGTTTATATGTGTTTTGCAGATGACCGAAGTTTTAAAAGCTGGAGTTTTGTCAGATGAAATTGACTTGGGAGCTCTGGCTCATAACGCTGCAGAGCAAGCAGAAGAATTTGTACGAAAGGTAAGCTTTTATTTGTAGTTTTAAGAAACTTTTTGCTCAATTGATCTATTGCTCATAAAAAGGTGTGGGAAGCGAGCTGGAAAGTCTGCCATTATAAGAACTTACCCAAATGGCTACAAGATAATGACTTCTTGCATCGTGGGCATCGTCCTCCACTGCCATCGTTTGGTGCTTGTTTTAAATCAATATTTCGCTTACACACCGAAACTGGAAATATTTGGACGCATTTATTAGGTTGTGTTGCATTCATAGGAGTTGCCTGCTACTTTCTTTCACGTCCTTCAGTTGAAATTCAAGTACAAGAAAAGTTAATTTTCGGAGCATTCTTCGCTGGCGCCATTATTTGCTTGGGATTTTCGTTTGCTTTTCATACGCTTAGTTGTCATTCCGTAGAAATTGGAAGACTATTTTCTAAGTAAGTATAAAAATTTTATAACGGTAATCTCCAGAAGTAGATTTTCCAAATTTTATATTGCCCTGCACTTATTTTTGCACTCTGTATTTTTTTTTTTTTTTTTTTGGTTTTTCATCGAAAGATATTTTTTTTAGCCAAACACCGAAGATTTTCAGTAAAACGTTTTCAGGTTAATTAATTATTTTTATTTTTTTTAATATTAGTCCTCACAAAAAGCATATATTAATGTGAAAAAAAGCCAAGTTCCTGTAAAAAGCTTCGGCCGTCAGAAATGCTGAAATCAGAATTTCTACGAAGTCCTTGTTTTATTTTGTCATTGTTAGGCTGCCATCTCATTTCTATGTCTTATACTATATGGATGTATCAGAAGCTAAAAAGCCTAACTCCACAAAATAAAAAGTTAAATAAATTAGTAATGTTTGGCAAATAGATTTCCAATAGTTATGAAAATTATAAAAGCTACAAAATAGTTGTATGGTATTTAACAAATAAGAATTTTATTATTCGACATATTGTCATAAGTATATTTATTAATATGAAATTTATTTGGTGGTGGTTCAGCTTTGTCCATATGCATTCCACTGTTGCTGTAACAAATCATCAGTAGACTTTAACCATACATTTTGAATAGTCACAAACCTCTTATGCAAATACTTTCAAAAACTATTTGAGAATTCACAAATAATATTTTTTGAAAATCACAAAAGAAAAATAAGCGAATAGGCTTAGAAACTTGTACAAAACCCAGCAAATAATTTATATTCGATATTAATCTATTCTATTTTACTACACCTTAACCGAGCTGGTCCTCTTTACTAGGAGATACAAAGTAGAAAGCTTTATACTACCCAGGATGGGAGGGGTGGAGCTGAGACTAGCAGAGAGGGCTAAATACCTGGGTGTTTTCCTAGATAGGAAGCTTTCTTGGAAAATAAACACGCAGGAAAGGCTAAAGAAAAGGGCTCAATGCCTACTACGCATGCAGGAACTCCATAGGAAGGAACTGGGGTCTGCAACCGAAGGTAGTAAACTGGATTTACACATCGGTTGTCAGGCCGGTTATTTCCTATGGTTGTGTGGTATGGTGGGAGGCATTGAGGAAGGAAAAACACAGAAGATTACTAGCTAAGGTTCAGAGATGTGCCTCGATGGGCATCACAGGTGCTCATAGGAGCACACCTCGGGCTGCCTTGGACGTCATTCTTCATCTACTTCCTATAGAGGACTTTGTGATGGGAACGGTGGCTAGAAGTCTCCTTAGACTCATGGAAACAGATTCGGTGAGGACAGGAATATCAGGTCACACATAAATCTTAAATAAGATCAGTTTTGGTGACCAGGAATCCGTTACCCCTGGGTTTACGGACTATAAGGTCGTTGAGATCGATTTTTAGTAGAACACCCTTAATGGTAATTCCGGATAGGGACTATTGGGTCGAATCCGATAGGCTGTATGAGGGTAGTGCAGTATTTATAGACGGATCAAAAATGGGGGAAGGCACAGGAGCTGGTGTCTATATCTTGGGAACTAACATTCGTAGTTCTTTCAGACTGCCGAATGAATGTTGTGTTTTCCAGGCTGAGATCTCGGCGATCCTTAGAGCCACAAAGCTGGTGGCCAGGAATGTAGCTGAAGGTGACAAGGTAACCTTCTACGTCGACAGCCAGGCAGCGCTAAAAACTTTGAAGGGACACAATGTTAAATCGAAACTTGTTAGTGACTATAGGAAGGCCCTCAACTTGCTTATGGAAAAGTATAGTGTCAGACTATGTTGGGTTCCAGGCTACAACAGTGTTGAGGGAAATGAAATTACCGATGAGCTGGCAAGAATAGGATCGGCGTTGGATGAGGGATTGTCGGACAGATCGGTGGAATTACCGATAGATCATTACTATAAGGAACTCAGTGATTGGGTAGAAAGCAGGACCAACAATTCATGGCGAAGTAGGGAGGATTGTAAATTCTCGAGGGTTTTTGGCCAAAACTAGACTCAGGAAGATCTAAACTACTACTGGACATGAATAGGAAGGCGATGCGAATCATGATAGGTGTGCTGACTGGTCATTGCTCGGTCAGAGCAAGAACCAGCATTTGGGAGACTGGCACTCCAGATTTTTGTAGGATGTGCGGGGATGAAGAGAAACCAGAAACCATTGAACATATTATCTGTCATTGCCCGAAGCTGCAACGTCATAGGCTTAGATGGCTGAGCAGACATTTCCATGAAAGCATTACTGAAGTCGGGAAGTGTAAACTAGAGGACATCAGGGGCTTTATTATGGGAATTCGGTGGCTTAGTGATGGATAATAAGTTCACTTCTGCCTGCAAATGGGAGGGAGGCAACAGAAGGGAATCACAATGGACCCAATTGGGTCTAGGAGTGGAGGTGCGGTAAAGCACCACACTTCCTAACCTAACCTAACCTACTACACCTTTATTCGGATATATTCATTAAATATGTCGTAACTTTCTAATTTTTTGCGATGATAATAATTTTACGCTTAATAAGTTAACTTAAAAATTTTATTTAAGATACATGATTAAAATAAATTTTAGAAATTTTTTCTTAAAAAAAAAACTTAAAATACGGAATTTAAAAAAACCTAAAAGTTTAAAATTTATTTAAATCTAAAGGGCCGTAACTCAGTGAATTCTTATCCGATCAACACACTATAAATATATCTCGAAAACGTTTCTTAAGAAATATAAACAAATGCCATATTCGTGTTCAGTGACCCTAAATTAGGCAAGAAAACATCTAATTTTTGAGGTTATGGCAAAAAGATAAAAATTTGCTGCATAGTGCTATTTTTGATTGTTGGAAAAAGTACGGAAATTATTTAAATGGTATCAAATCATTATTTTATACTTACAAACGATGTAATGGCTTTGATATTTAGTGAAATTAGAATTTTAACTTCATATATGTACATACATATATATGTACATACATATATATGTACATACTAGAGTTTTTCTTTTCCCGGACTTTTTCATTTCCTGGGAAAGCGGGAACGACTTTTTGGTTTCTCGGGAATTCCCACCCAGTGCAAAACAATACAAAATATTTTTTAATTTAATTTAGTTAATGCTTCATTAGTCTTTACTTTCTGTTGCTGTTCTGTACTCTGACGTTCTGCTTCTAAATTTGACTACTTCCTTTTTTTGTAGTAACTTATCAGCTGTTTCTGGCCAGAAAGGTTGCAGTTTTCTTCAAAAGTGATGAGTTTTGCATCGTCAATTGTTAAGTTTCAATATAATTTACTTTTTTCTTTTAAAAATTAAATTTTTTAAATTCATTTTGTTTCAAAACATTTTTATTTAATATATGCGGTCACTTAAAATTTCTTAACAGTTATTTTGATTTTCACAGTTTTAACCGAAACAGATCAGAACGAAAGAGAAAAACTAACGACTTGTATTAGATTTCTATAAACAAAAAATATTCAGCTGATTCGAAACAGAACAGAAAGTAAAAACTTATTCTGCCTTTAGTCAAAAAATAATAACATTTCAGTTCTTTATAAATAGTAATGCATAAATATCAATATTATATGTAAATCCAAAGCGAAATGCATTGATATAACGCAAAAAAAACAACCCTCTAGTCAACCTGGAACCATATGTCTCTATGTCAATACTCTTTCTCCAGCGACAATTGCACTAGTTAAAATGTCGACAACTTTTCTTTTATGCGTGAGTAGAGATACGTTAGAGACAACAGCTCCAGTGTATTTCTGGTGATATTGTAAATGAACGCGTCAATAGTTTGTTTTTCTTTTTTATTATGTTGTGCAATAATATTAAATAAATATATGTAGAGCGTCACTAAAATCTACGAGTGAATCTTCGGTTCAAATATCTCCATATGGTCGTAAAAGAACTACCTTCTCAATAGTGCTAAAGTCTACTGATAGATTTTGAATGACAACCATATGTTATTTGTCAACAGGCATTTGCATTGGCTGGGGTACAATTAGTCAGCAGCACTATTGACAATGTCACTAGAAAATCACTATAAGTTTACTATTGACAACGAGAGAGAATATATCGATATTGTAGACTAGAGCCCCTAAAATTTACTAGTGAATATTTGGTGCCAATGTCTCCATGTGGTCCCGAAAGAACTACTAAGCCAGTAGTGCTATAGTCTAGTGGTGGATTTTCAATGACAAGCTAATGTTAAATGTCAATAGATGATTACATTGGCTGGGGTACACCTGGTCAGTAGTACTGCTGACAACGTCACTAGTAAATAACCACAATTTCACTATTCGCACTTTCTGCAGGGAAATTATGTTATTAAAAAAATATTCCAAAATATTTGTTTCGGAATAGGACTTTAGTAGAGAATAAGCATTAATAGAATGTTGTAGAATCAAATTTTTAACGTCGCGTTCCGATTTTGGTAATTAAAAAAGCCTCTAAGGCCCATTATTACAAGTTAAAAATAGTTAAAAGTAGGATTTTATCAGACGTATAAGAAGCTTTCCATTATTGCAAATTGGATTTAACTTAGCAGGTAGGATAAACTTGCCTGTAATTTATCGCTCACTTTTTTTTATGTGTAAACATCTATACGCTAGGGAGTAAAAATCTTTTGACTTTGATTTCTTTGCTGAGATTTCTTTGTATTGTCAAATCGGTGTGAGCTATATATGAGTGTATTAGTGTTTGAAAGAAGCAATACCAAGCAGAGAAACAATTCGACCGGCTCGAAGCCGACGGTGTGCCGCCGCCGGTTATTTTTCTGTATATTTCCGTACACCAAAGGTGAAAATGAACCGTAAGAGCTACGGACTTGAAATTTGGACACAATGTGTAGACATTTGGCCACTACAACAACAAATACATGAGAGTTAAAAACTAAAGGGTGTTCCAAAACGAGCAACGAAAAATGTTAAAATCTCATGTAATATACATACAATTGTATGTACATATATACACTTGAAATTTTAAAAGTTAGTGTATTTTTATACAGACTACAACAAATAACACTAAATTTAAAAAATTTAAATCAATGGGTGTTCCATCAGTTAATGCAATTTTGACTTTGTAATTTTGACAAACTTGCTGTATCTTGGAAACCGTAAGAGCAAAACTCTTGAAATTTTCAAAAACGGTAAAACTAAAAAATCAAAAAAAATATAAAATCGCCAAATATAAAAAAATCGCCAAAAACAAAACAAAAATCGCCAAAACGAAAAAAGCACCAAATTAAAAAAAATCTCTAGCACTAAAATAAGTCGCGAAAAACCGGAAAAATCGCCAAAATGAAAAAAATCCTTAAACAAAAAAATCGCCAATATGAAAAAATCGCCAAAATGAAAAAATCCCCTAAATAAAAAACCCCAAAAACAGAAAAAAATCGCCAAAATGAAAAAAACCCAAAAAAACAGAAAAAATCGCCAAAATGAAAAAAATTGCACAAATTAAAAAAACCCAAAAAGAGAAAAATAAACGCCAAAACGAGAAAAAAGCGATAAAACTTAAAAAAAGTCGTTTAAACTGAAAAAACTTATAAGAAGAAAGCTAAATCAAAAAAATATGATCAAAACCGAATGTGCGCGAATCAAAGTCGCACTTTACTGAATTTATTTTAATTGCAATGCGTACACAACAACAAGAACAGCAACAACTAAACCATGAACAACAGGAATACTGCTTACTGCAATTTTGAGTGCAGTACCCATTTACTAACCAAATAAGTTTAATAAAACAAACAAAAACCAACAAATTCATATGTATTTACAATATTGAAAGTTTTGATACTTTTAATTAATTAATTTAATAACAAAAATTAAAAATTTTAAAAACCCCCTACTTTTTTCAGAAAAGATGTTATATCTTCTAAACGGCTGGACCGATTTTTTTCAAACATAGTTAAGAACCCTCTCGATCCAGTCATCTTTCAAACAGAAAAAACTAAATGAAAATCGGTCCAGCCGTTTGGCCTGTACGTGGACACAGACAGACATATAGATACACAGATACACAGACACACACTACAAACTTATAACACCCATTTTTTTAGTCGGGGTTTCAAAAAAGATACTAAAATAATAAGTACTTCCAACTTAAAAAAAAATTTCATTACTAGATGTTTACACATCTCCTCTGTGATCGGACTCACATTGCTTTTTTTTTGTATTCTGTGTTCCAAATGGAACAAAAATGGCAAAACCACGTATCCAAAAAGTCAGGGTATCCCACGTGTAGAAGCTTCCTTCGGTTGCTGCGAACGATCTATACCTTCGTATTGGAAGTAGGAGTTTCCAAGATCCACTCCTAGAGTTTTTTATGGTCTCCACCAGTTAAATCTTATTAAAAGCGTTTGCACTTGATAATGGAAAATTCCACAAAAAACTAACTCAGCAAAAAATAAATGGCGTTCAAAATGAAATGTTTCATGTTTTCTTGAGCATTTGTTTTTTCGAATGCATTCTGAATATCATCGCAAATCGTAAGTAATGCTATAGTTTTTGAACCCATTAAAAATGCATGCGATACAGTTTTGCCATATTTATTTTTCAAAAATCTTCAAGTCGAGCAAAATAAATCTTTTTTTGTTACCAAAAATCTTTTTTGTTATTTTTTTTTAATGAAAATGAGTTCAAATTTACTTGGTTTTCTGTGAGCTATTAAAATACTTGTGCCTATATACTACATGTTTTTTACATTACACCTGTCAAATTTTAGATAATTCGGTAAAAACATGTATTTGGTGACCTCAAAAACTTTGCTTGTGTAAAAATACACAAGCAAAAATATAAGACAAATTTTCAATTAGAGCATGTTCTATTTTCTTCTGTTCACACATGTGTTTTCAAACGTCTATGCCATGTGAAAACATTTATCGACGGTTGAATGTCTCCGATATCATTAGCCGTCCGTTTAAAGTATTTGCATTAGTGATAAATTAATTATTTTTTATCTAATTTTAAAATTTTAATAACAATGATATAAAGTATATAACAAGTGTTGATAAAAGCTCCATAATTTGCAGATTAAAAAGAAAACAACTTAAATAAATATTTGTGACGCCGGAACTTCAGTGACGCGGGTACTTCAGCAACGCTACCAAAGAAATTTTCAGCGGCTTTAATGTTATAATAAAAGCTGTTGTAAACAATCATGGCCGATGTCACGTGTAATTGTACATACAAGTTGGTGACCAAAAATTAAAAACCGTATGTAAATTAATCAAGTTTGACAGACACAAAAAAAAACATGTGAATTGTAAACTTGAAAAAACACAAGCAAAAACATGTAGTGTATTGGTACCTTTACTGTATAGAATATGTGTAAGATCATTAAGCAAATCAGAAAATTAGTAAGTAATTTAGTAAAAAAAATCCCTCAATAATATATTAAAAGTACCAAAAGTAAAATTTTTAAAAATCTTATTTTTAGATCAGAAATCTTTTTTGTCGTTTTAACATTTCTAAAAACTTCAAAAATAAGATAAATCTTCACATATGGTAACACTGATGCGATATTACGGGGTAATATATTTTCATAAAACAAGTTTTATCTCCAACAAATAACAAGAGTACAGTAGCTAACTGGTAGAGAGTGTGCCTTGAAAGTGAGAAAAGCTCGGTTCGTATCCTGCAACAAAAATTTTTATTTATTTATTTGTTTTTGTATTTACGTGAAAAAACATCTTCGAATCACGGAACTTGCATGGGTTTAAATTCATTAATTTGAATTGATATCAAAGTATTTAAATTCTCGCCCAAACACCTGATCTCCAATGACAAGCTAATCTAAAAATCATACATGTTTCACCTAAATCGAACCAATACGTCATCACTTGAACCTATGATTCAACACATGATTTGTCATGTTTTTTTTTTTTTTTTGCTGGGAAGCGATACAGTTAGTTGCGGTAACCATTAACAAGTGCGAGTGAGACGCAAAACTCTCGAAGGCCAATAAACAACAGAGGCCTGGTTGCAAGGCGAATTGATATAAGGTGGTCTTGATTTGCAACTCTGCGTATTCGCCTTGTATATTTGTTAGTGTAAAATTTCCTGCTGTCAAAATATTTCTTAACGTTTTGGTTCATTTGACAGCAGGAAATTTATGTCAGCTGGCGAATTAAGATCACCTTATGTGAATTCGCCTTGCCTGGTTGCATTTAAGAAATAATTGCCAACGACGCGTGATGTTGACTCGCCCAGAGCTGATGTACGACTTCGCTCACTTAAGGTTAAAGTAAAATTTTGCAAATCCCAGCAAAAAAAAAAGCATGCAAAAGAAATATTTAGTGCATGGGTTATACTTAGGGTGATCGATTATTCGACTTTTTCCAGAAACCGGTTTTCGAATAGTTCGAATATTTGAAATTATGAAAAACCCGGTTTCGGTTTTTACAATTTAGGAAAAACCGGTTAATCGGTTTTTTTAAGTAAGAAAATTATTATACAAAAGTTTTGATCTTAAATTGCTTTATTAAAAAAAAGTTAATAGTTCATGTAAATACTATAAAACAATATAAAAATTAAAGGTATTACATAAAAATTAACTTCATATACTTATGTATAAATATTTATATATAATATACAGTTGAGGAATAAACTCTACATACAACCATAATTTTTTGGATTTGTGGAAACTTGGGAAGAAATTCAAAAAATTAAATATACCCAATATTTAGGTTGCTAATAAATATGTTTATACAAATAATAAAAAAATAATTATAGCACCTACAGTAGCAAAAATATTTTAAAAAAAGGAAAAAAGTCTACATACAGGCATAAAATACATGAAAAAATACGTGCAAAATGTTTGATGTCGTCAACTTCTTTGAAAAATCTGTGATTTCCGGTACCAAGCCGTCAACAAATGGCATCCAAATATGGTCTATTATGTTTTTTTTATTATAATTATTTTTTATTTTTTGTATAAATATTAGCAACCTAAATATTGGCATATTTAATTTTTTTAATTTCTTCCCAAGCTTCCTCAAACCCCAAAAATTATGGTTGTATGTAGAGTTTATTCCTTAATGGTATATACATATGAATGTTTGGACAAGGTGGATATATAAAATATGAAGCAAAATGGAAACAAAACTAAAAAACACTTTGCAACTGTATTTTGACATCTATTGTCAAATAATTAAATTCGCCTCTGCTATTACCTCATAAAATAATTTATCTTAAATTTCATGTTTCAGTAAATGTTGCCATCTCAAAAAAAGCTTAGAGCTTTTACACTAAAAAAAATACTTACGAAAATCAACAAAAGGCGCAAAGTGTACAAATCGAAAAGTATTCGACTCAGCCGGTTTTAAAATTGTAAAAAAACCGGACTATTCGACATTCGAAAAAATCAACATTTTGAAAAAACCGACAACCGAATTGTGAAAAAACCGGGTTTTGAAACCGGTTAAAAACCGAGTCGATCACCCTTGTTATACTGCAAATGCATTGGTTCAACTTAGATGCAGAACGCATGATTTTAACACAGGCGTGTCATTGACGAGCATGGGTTCACATTTAGCAAAACTGCTCATCATTCGAATGAGTGCTTAGAACCCATGCAAGGACCCATGATTCGATGGCGTTTGAAATGAGTGCTTAGAACCCATGCAAGATTCCATGATTCGATGACGTTTTTTCACATAAGTACAAAACGAAAAAAAAATTCGCAGCTAGGATACGAACCGAGCTGTTTCTGACTGTTATGTCATACTTTCTACCACTGAGCTATTGCACTCTTGTTGTTTGTTGGAGATAAAACTTGTTTTATGAAAATGTTTCAATGTGATGATTTAATTCCGTTTTTGCATGCCTTTTTTGCTGGATATTAATTTCAATGTATGCATGCGTTCGTCGCATGCGTTTTTAATGAGTTCAAAAACTATAGCATTATTTACGTTTTGCGATGCCATTCAGAATGCACACAAGAACTGATGAAACACTATTTTATTTTGAACGCGTTCATTTATTTTTTGCTGGGATGATAAAGTTTTTATACGTCCGATAAAATCCAACTTTTAACTATCGTTAAGTTGTAATAATGGCCCTAAGTCTTAATGTGTTCCAGATGTAAATTCGTCCTTAGTTGTTGTAAAGTCTTAGCTATTGTGCTAGTGCCATTGTTACGCGTGGCATGTAATCTAGCAAAAAAATGGAATTTTTTTTTGGGTTTTTTCTTTCTTATCAGATTAACGGATTGAGCTGCGGTCAAGTGGCAAGATACAAGCTGTCCGGCTAGCCAGTGGAAAATGGTTTTTAACCCGCTTGTCCGACGCATAACATATAGTATATATATCTTGCCAAAATAAACACCACTTATATATATACAAAAAATTCGAGAATAAATCATTAGCCCATTGTTACAACGAAACAGTTGTTACGTTAAGTGCACTAATAGACAAATAGGTATAAGAATTGAGCAAAAATTTTGAGAGTTCAAGAGGTTTTCCAGAATTAATGTATGAAAATAAGAGATTTTGAAGGTGGCTGGATGTTAGGCCACTCGAGTATAATTTCCCTCCTTGGTCGGCCAAGGCCGAGCACCCTGACAGGCCGCCTACCCGTTGTTACGCACCTGTCCCTTGACATAACCGACTACAAGAACTTACCTTCAGCCGATTGTCTCCCTAGCATGCCTTTGAAATGAGATTTAGTTGATTTTCAAATTCATGGCTTTTATTTCACAAACAAACTTAGGAGTAAATCTACCAAGGCTAAGCTGTGTATAATATGGAAATATATATATAACATATATATGTACAATAGGTAAGTTAAGTGTGTGTAATTGAAAACAGTAATTATGTAATTGAAAAAAAGTAATTACATGATAATTAATTGGGAAAAAATTGGTTACAACATAGGTAGTTGTATGTTAGTAGTAATGAACAATTGTACAATGCAAAAATGTAATAATCATAGGAGGTACAGAGGGTAAATGCTTACGTTACGAGTACATAAATGTGACATGAGCAGTTACAAACTGTAGCTTCCTCTATAATACCCATGGATATATATATATATATATATATATATATATATATATATATATATATATATATATATATATATATATATATATATATATATAAATGTATAAAAAAGTCAATATAGTAGGGTTAATAATACTTATTGTGAGATCGCCGGTGCTCTCCTCTGTGGATCGTGATGATTTTAGGTGGTGAAGTTGATACTTGTAGTTTTTCTGATGCTGGTTGATATATTGTTGTTGTCAGTTGATAAGCAATTGATGAAGCAATAGGAGTCTTTGAATATTCTTATTGTGTAAGTGGTTTTGTTTATCGCTGTTGCTTTGCGTTCAAAATGATATTTTTTTCACATATTAAAGGTATTTAAGAAAATTGGATTTTTTTTTCTTTAATCGTACACTTCAGTGGATTGTGCGCTTTAATTTTATATTTCTTTTTTTCCAAGTTTTTATATACTTATTCTTCAAGTTGAATACGCATTCAAAGTGTTTATGTTTACGTTTTAAACACACTGAATTAAGTTTTTATTTCTTTTACAACAAGGTATGTATATTTTTTTATCTTTGAGTTCATGTTCAGAGGCTAATTTACGGCTGGGCCCGCCAAAGCATGTAAGTTTGCCAGCTCTGCATATACATACGTACATACATCCATTTATACATATGTTTGTATGTTTAATATATGCCGTCTTTCACTTTCACTGATTCACTTTTCTTTACTTGTACACTTATAATGGAAGAAAAAGGAGAGAAAACAACCCTTTTCCTTAGGCGATACAAGACACCGGAAAATGTTTTATCCCAATAAAGCACGGTGGGGATGTAAAAGTTAATACGATTTGTAGTCTTTTTTTGTTTCTCGAGAATTGTGGTTAAGCAGGAGTTTCAAAAGCTAAAGTTTTTTTTTATATTTTTTTTTTTACTATGTGTATATGCAATCTGCGGTATGTATGCCATTTTCATATGCGTTTGCATACACGTGTGCATATACATACATTTACATTCTACACTCATGATTTCCTAACTACGCTGCGCATTCGTTATCGCTGTGGACATTTATCCTTTCTTGCGCAGTGTTCCACGTTTTCATACGCGTGATGGAACTCACGAATCGGGGATTTATGCTTAAGTATAGTTGCCAGTTCTAAGAGAAAGTACGTTGCACGAGCGTGGTGGAATTTTTCGTCATTCCATTTAAACCACTTTTCCACTTTTCTTTTCACAATTTATGCTTTTCTTTCTTAGATTTTACTTTAGCTATCTTTTCCCTTCTAATCTTTCCACTATATTTCACTTTTCTAAAACTTGTATATTATTTTTTTACTTTATTGTGTGTCACTATGATTTCCTTCCGAGTTTTTTGTCTGTTTGCTTCACTTGCCGGTACTTGAATATCCTCTCTTCTTTTTCTGACCAACGTTTTTCTTTTCTTTCATTGCCAATTCTTGATCGTACACGCGTAAGTTTTTGATTCGCTGGCTAACATAACGGTCAATGCAGTAGAATTATGTGCGAATGCAAAATGTCAAAAATGTAACGTGGTTGCTTGTTCCTTCATTCGTCCGTACAGGGATGTCATTCGCAGGGTTGGCAGATTTTATTGGGGTAAATAGTCGGGAAAGTCAATTCCTAGCATTCATGTTAGGACAGATGTTAAGAAAACTAATGGGTGGATAAAAATCCGTAACAAACCTGCTTCGTATCTTCGATATACGTTAAGATCGAACAGGAAGGATTTCCTCAAGACTAGTGGCGTAAAGAGAGTTGTTTGGAGTACGATTGTGCGACCACGTGTGGCTCGACCCACGAAGCCGGGCAAATAACAGATAGGGTACGTTTCCCTAATGATTACTGACGGAGGTCGGAGGCGTGGTATTTAACCTACATAATTCCCAGGGCACTCCCAATCTTATTTCTTACTCTGCATTTAACGAATTTAGGATTGAATTTAGCATTTATGCCTCTTTTGAAATCGCTTTGGGTGTGATTCCGACGAAAAATTTCTTGTCCCTGCACAAAATTAACCGACCTTGTCCTCGTATTGTATGTTTTAGTGGCTTTTTCATGGGCGACATTAAGATTGTGTCTTATCTTTTCCCGTACATGTTGCAGTCGGTCTGAGTGTTGAATAATGCTATCATCGGCGGTCATATTGAGATTTTCTAAGAGTCGGTATGCGGATCCGTGTAGGATCATATTTTGGCCGAAGGTGGCAAAGTAAGGCGTGCATTGTGTTGCCGAGTTGACGTCACTGCGTAACACTTGTAATATATTGGGTAAACCTCGGTCCCAGTTTGTGTGGTCAGAATAATTTCGAAGCAAATAACGAATCTTTGAGATAACTTCTCGTTTTGCTCTTTCAGAGGCATTTGCCTGTGGAGAGTAGAACGCTGTCGTTATGTGGGTGATGCTATATGCAGAGAAAAACTCATTGATCTCTTTGGAAGTGAACTTTTTTGCGTTATCACTGTGAATGTATTGTGGTGCTCCGTATGTGCAAAAAAAATCGTTTTGGAAGTATTCTATAATATTGCTCGAGGTTGCCGCTTTCAAAGGCTTTAAAAACAAGAATTTGGTCAAATGGTCGATTAAAATAAATATTTGACTGTTTTTTGCCATGGTGCGAGGATAAGGACCCAAAAAGTCACAATAGATCCGTTGGAAAGGACGAGTTGTCAGGATCTGGTTTCCCATAGGCGGGCGCAGTGTTTGATTTGTCGGTTTAATAGCCTTACAATCGTCGCAATTCCTAACATAGTCCCTAACGTCACGAGCCATCTGGAGCCAGAAATATTTCTGCCGGATTCTGCAAAGTGTTTTGTGGTAACCACCGTGGCACCCTTCGGCGTGGGAAGACAACCACGTCCTCTGTCAAAGCTTTGGGCAACCACAGTCTCCAAAGACTTTCTTCAGAGTCAACTCCGTCTCGAAATCTCACGCGTTTGTGAATGTGCTCACCAGACACACGTAAGTCCGGAAAAAGTGCACTATTCTGACGAATTTCCCCCTTAAGTTTGTTATATTTAAGGCTGTTAAACTCGGGTGAATCTAAGTCTACCTCATTATGGTGTATGTTTATCTGAACCTCGTCTACGTCCAGTCGCGATAAGGTGTCTGGCACCACGTTTAGTGAGCCTTTTCTGTGTTCTATCGTAAACGTGTAGTTCTGGAGTTGCAGGCTCCACCGAGCTAACCTACCGTGTAGGTCTTTTTGGCCCATCAGCCACTGCAAGCTCGAGTGGTCGGTAATGATTTTAAAGTTCAACCCCTCTATGTACGGCCTGAACCTTTTTACGCAAATAACAGCTGCTAGGCACTCCAGCTCCGTTACGGAATAGTTGCGCTGAGCTTTATTTAATTTTTGTGATACGAATGCAATCGGATGCTCTCTGCGGTTGTTGTCCTGTTGCACTAAAACACCGCCTATGCCTACGCGGGACGCGTCGCACTGAATGACGAATTCAGCCGAGAAGTTTGGCTGAGCCAAAACAGGAGCGCTGGCTAGGGCCATTTTCAATTTTTCGCATGACTCTTGACTTAGACTGAAAGGCTTTGCAGACTTACGTAGGCTATCTGTGAGGGGACCTGCTAAATCAGAAAAGTTTCGGATGAACGAGCGGTACCAGTTGGCCATTCCAACGAACCGTCTTACTTGACGAGGCGTTGACAAAGGCATGACCTTATACTGGTAAAGACCTCTGCCGGGCACCGCGAAGGCAGTCTTTTCCCTAGAGCTATCGGTTAGTCTAATTTGGAAGAAAGCGTCTTTCAAATCAATTCCGCTGATGTAATGTGTGTCGGTCAGTCAGCCAACAATCGGTCCAGTTCTCCGTATACTTCAGCCTGTCTTGGAGGGGAAAGTGGGTAGTGCTTAGCTTTTACTGGGATCGCGTCACCTGTGTCGATGTGGTGCTCCAATAAAGACGTGCGTCCCAGTCCGAGTCTTTCATAAGAGGGAAAATCCAATAAACAGACTCCAAGCGAAGTCTCTTTTCTGGGCTGAGATCGTGATAGAGTGCGTCAGCATAAGCTGGCCAGAAATCTACGCCCAGATATCCGTGCTGCTCCAAGTTTGGAACGATATAAGAAATGATATCCTTAGTGACTCCCTTAAAGGATACGGGAAGCGAACAGTATCCTAGGACGTGATTCTTAGAACCGTTTGCTGTCGAAATATATGATCTGATTTATGAAGTCATCACTTCCCTTTCCCAAAACTGACACGTTCGCCCCTGAGTCTAAGAGGCACGATATTTCCTGGACGAAAATTCTAATTTTGGCATATGGCCTCCCATCGTCGGCGTTTGACAAAAGAGTCGTCTCAACTTTTTTCCGGAATTTCTTTCTCAATGCATAGCGTGTTCTACATTTTAGTATTTGACGTGAAGTCGTACCTGTCGAGTATAATTTATTGTTATAGTAAGGAATATGTAAATGAGGTTGTATGTCAGGGTTGGTTTGAGTATCGGAGAGTAAATCCCACTGTGCGGGTTTACTCTCATCGCTCGAAGTGAACTCGGGATTCAGTCCTTGGAACGAGCGTCCCCGGTCTCCCGCTCGCTCCATCGCCTGTTTGTCGAATGAGGATTACTACACTCGGGAGTAGTGACCCCCTTCTGGCCGCATTTAAAACAAAATAGCGATCGGGTATTTTCGGGACAGTATATATAAATGTGTCCAGACTTAAGGCAATTCCAGCACTTGATTCTGGAGTAATCACCCTTAATGAATTGTTTGTCGGCCCTTAAGGCTTCTACTTGTGGATCGCATTCTGTGTCCGCTTCGTCGTTGGATGTTTGATCAGACGAAGTTTCTATGGAAACTTCATCCACTTGACGTTGCCTATTTGGTGGATTCTTGGGGCAGCCGTGAGCCCTTAAAGATTTCTCGGCCTCCCTAAGTAATTCACGGTATGACTAGATCATCTGGTCTAAAGACGAAGGTCATGTTTAGGAGTTCTGGGCGTACATTCCTCCTGATAATCTTGATCATAGCACTATCATCCAATGGGGATTCAAGTTTTAGATTCATCTTAACTAAAGATGAGTGAAAATCATCATATGTCTCTTTTGGGTACTGTTTTCTGGATGAGATCTTCATTAAAACGTCCAAATCACTCTCAAGTGTGCCAAATTATTTGGTGATAGCTCTCTTGAACGTTGAATACGTTACCCTGGGGTTTTGGTTGATGTAAAGCCAAAACCAGGACTCCGCTTTACCCTTAAGGAATATGTGGAAATTTGCCATCAAATAATCCGTTGAGCATTGGCTCCTTTCAGTGAGTGTGTCTATTTTGAACAAAAAGTCCTGTAGGTCTTGTCACCGCTGAACGATACGTTCCAATCTTTTAACTTGATGGAAATGTTTGCTGAAGTAGCATTTGAGTTACCGTTTGAATTTTGAGAAATGTCTGTCGCTCTGTCTGTCGGAGTTCGGCGTAGGTAACTCCTAATATCAGAAATCTCCCTTCTAAACTCCTCCTGAGTACTCCTCATCGATTCCCTTACAGAAGCTTTGAGTGAATCTATAGTGTCGGCGCCAAGCCCAGGGTGCGACTCCTGAGCCGGTGAGGTATCGGATTGTCCTCCAGTTGCCATTTCTGTTTTCACCTGAACACCTATATACTCTAATGGAGGGTCCAAGTCACCTGCAGTGTCTGTCTCAATATCAGGCAATGCTTTTACAGTTATTTCACGCTTTTCACTTATCAGAGCTTCAGATCCTTGATCATACGGATCAGGAGAAAGCGTTGCGGGTGAATTTCTTACTGCTCTGAGGCTTGTGCTTGATTGCGAATCAGCAAGACTACTTGGCCTACGAGGTGTTGGTGTACTACCACGCCCCCTTCCTTTCGTGACGGACAAATTTAAATCGTGTTTAACAGTGGCAGGTTTACCCCTGCGATCAAATAATCCTTGACCTGTGTTCTTGCCACGTATAGCTGTCTTCTTTTGGTCTGAACCTGCTCGCGTGTTATATTTGTGCATAACGTGCCAAACCCCCAGAAAACAATAAAAGGTTGTGGGCCTTAGTCGAGCTAAATTGAAATCAGTGCCTACTGGAAAAAATCCTGTGTGACTTGTGCATTCAACAAAAATCTGTATTATCAAAATCCATGTATATATATATATGCATGCATGTAAGTGTGTATGTGCGGCGGTAGGTAAAAAAAAGTTAGCTAAATACCGCAGAAAAAAAATTTTTGAAAAAAAAGTTCAATACTCGTTACAAAAAGAAATGGTTTGTAAATTGTTTTTTTTTTCTTACGCAAAGCAACAAATTCTTATCTGATTACTGATGAATAGCCAGAAGGGTGTACTAATATTTATCTTGCGTGATTCGAATTTGTGATACAGTAGTTTGCCAGCATTTAGGCATGCTAGGCAGACGCAACTACGATACAAATTTGGTTATGTTTATATTCAATATTAAGGACGCAATGAGTATAATAATACTCCGACTTTCCTTAGTATTCACCAATTGGCATATCATCCCATATAACAAATCTGAAATGATGCCCCAAGCGGATACGTGTAAAATCTCTTATTTTCAAAACAGTAAAATAACTGACTAGAACTTAACGTCTCGCATCATCTTTGCCATTTACTATGATAAAGTGTGGGCTGAGTTCGTTTAGTCCTGCCAGTCTTGTCGTTTCAAATCATCACCGCGACAATAACCGACCTACTCGTATATCGGTTCCGGACTTGTGATTGACTCGAGTCAAATATAAACGTGTATTGATGTTAAAATTTTCGTGCTTATCATCGGAGTGACCCATGCGCTGGCCCTTTCATTGCTTTTGAAATACAGGCTATTGCCCATGCTCAAGTCTAATGCCAGTACCAACACATTGGGCAATCCTATCATCAAGAAAACTCTTGAAACCTCTAATGTTAGCTTCTCGTTGGGTGCCATATATGTTACGAGTGGCATGTAATCTAGCAAAAAATGGAATTTTTTTGGGGCTTTTTCTTTCTTATCAGATTAACGGAGTGAGCTGCGGTCAAGTGGCAAGATACAAGTTGTCCGGCTAGCCAGTGGCAAATGGTTCTTAACCCGCTTGTCCGACGCATAACATATAGTATATATATCTTGCTAAAATAAACGAAACTTATATATATACAAAAAATTCGAGAAGAAATCATTAGCCCATTATTACAACGATGGGCTGCACAGTTGTTACGTTAAGTGTGCTAATAGACAAATAGGTATAAGAATTGAGCAAAAATTTTGAGTGTTCAAGAGGTTTTCCAGAATTAATGTATGAGAATAAGAGATTTTGAAGGTGGCTGGATGTTAGGCAACTCGGGTATAATTTCCCTACTTGGTCGGCCAAGGCCGAGCACCCTGACAGGCCGCCTACCCGTTGTTACGCACCTGTCCCTTGACATAACCGACTACAAGAACTTACCTTCAGCCGATTGTCTCCCTAACATGCCTTTGAAATGAGATTTAGCTGATTTTCAAATTCATGGCTTTTATTTCACAAACAAACTTAGGAGTAAATATACCAAGGCTAAGCTGTGTATAATATGGAAATATATATATAACATATATATGTACAATAGGTAAGTTAAGTGTGTGTAATAGAAAACAGTAAATTATGTAATTGAAAAAAAGTGATTGCATGATAATTAATTGGGAAAAATTGGTTACAACATAGGTAGTTGTATGTTAGTAGTAATGAACAATTATACAATGCAAAAATGTAATAATCATAGGAGGTACAGAGGGTAAATGCTTACGTTACGAGTACATAAATGTGACATGAGCAGTTACAAACTGTAGCTTCCTCTATAATACCCATGGATATATATATATATATATATATATATATATATATATATATATATATATATATATATATATATATATATATAAATGTATAAAAAAGTCAATATAGTAGGGTTAATAATACTTATTGTGAGATCGCCGGTGCTCTCATCTGTGGATCGTGATGATTTTAGGTGGTGAAGTTGATACTTGTAGTTTTTCTGATGCTGGTTGATATATTGTTGTTGTCAGTTGAGAAGCAATTGATGAAGCAATAGGAGTCTTTGAATATTCTTATTGTGTAAGTGGTTTTGTTTATCGCTGCACAGTGGGGACTTTTGCAAAATAAATGGTAATAAATCTGGAACTTCTAAACAACTGATTGGATTTATATAAAACTTCGAACATCCGTAGAGGAGGACTCAGGCTTTATAACAAATGTCTTAACAGCCGTCTGGCCTAAGCTGGACAGGAGTTACAGTGGGCCAAAGTTGACAACATGGGACTCAAAAAAAATTCTGAGGCTTGTAACTTTTAGAAAACTTATCCGATTTTTATGAGATAAAGCGTTTTGATCTAAGCTTAACATTTTTAATAAATAATGTCCTTAGATGTGTTTTCGTATCTCTCATAACTTAGAAGATATATGACTTTTAACAAAAAAAAATTTTTTTTTGCCTTGACTTTTTTTAGTATTTCACCTCCAACTTTTTAGTTAATTGTTGGATTTTAAATTAAAAGACAGCATTAAATTTCTGATCAAATTTTAAATAAAAATAAGTAAAAAACTTATTAATATCTGCAGCCGTAAGAACGGGAAAAGGCAAAGAATTCAAAGTTTTAAAATTTTTCTGTAAAAGGCACGTTTTTTTAAGAAAAAGTATCTTCATTATTTTCAATTTTGTGAAAAACTTTGTTTAACACATACACTTTTAAACCACATAGCGCTAAAAACAATCTATTCAGAATATGCTAAGAGCCAATTATTTTGTATTTTGGGCATGCACCCTACACTCAGCAGTGTCCGAAAATTGCCAATTTCAAAATTTTTTTTGTGCTTATGCGCTTATAAAAAGTTGTGACGGTATATTTTGAAAGCTTTAGCTATATCATTTAATTACTAAGATAGTTGGCAACATGTTAAATTTAAATTTTTAACAGCCTTTTCATAAATGCGAGGATGCGCGCAAATTTTCTGAAAAAAGTCAAAATTTTGGAAAAATTTTGTTTTGTACCATAAAAAATATATATAAAAATAATTTTCTTTTTTTATGTTGGCATTTTTAGCTTTCATGTGAGTCCTTTTACTTTGCCTGAAAAAATTATTCCAATATAATTAACTGATCTCGAGATATTCCGATTGTAGGGTGCAATTCAAAAAATATGTAGAATGCGCTTAACTTTTTTCCCTTTATTCACACATCAGCTGTTTAAAACTTTTATGAATTCTGAAATTCAACCTAAATAGAAAAACCAAAATAAATTTGGAATGTTATCCAATAAGTCTATGTATATTTTTTGCAATAAAAAATATTTATGGTAATTATACCACATGTTTTTCCATGTAAGTGTAGTTAATGTTAATAACAGGTAAGCATTTAACGAATAACAACACACATGTTTAATGGATTAAAAAAAGGTTTTTGCGGATTTTATTACAGCAACATAGGGAGGTGCTACCTGATTGTGCTACTACTACTTAATAACACTTCACAGTACTAGGTAATTAGACAAAATTAGCAAAGATTCTTATAAATTATGCTGTATTGCATAAAAACGCAGGGTTCTTTTATAAGAACAATCACTCTATATTGAACTGTTATGGAGATTAGTATTAAATATAACGCGGTATGTAAACTTCTATGGGAATACGTTCCTGTTAGTTTATTGCGCCAAGAAAAATGTTCTAAAATCATAGATATAATTGACAACTCATTTGGATTAAAACTAAATGAAGATGCTACTAAAAAAATAGAGAACTTTTTGGTAGCGTACGAAAGAAAAATGAAAGAATTAAATTATAACAAAACTAAGTTCCAAAAACAAAATGAACAATGGCTAAAAACCGAGATAGTTACACAGATTGGTATGAAACAATTGGGAAGGCCTAATAAATTATACGAGGAACTTCAACCAAGAAGCCAGAAAAGAAAGCAAGAAGAAAACCTTGAAAACCACTCTTTTGGCCTTATAAAAGATGCCTTTAGAAGTGCCTTACGCAAAAACAAACCGAAGGAAGTTGGCAAAATTGTAGATGCTCTTCCAAAAGCATCTCCAAAGAGAATACAACGTATGGTGGAAAGCATACCAACGCCTAAATCTAAAACAGATTTTACTAATGAAGATGCATTAGCCCTTATTCTAAACTTGGGTCTAACAAGGAATAAATATGAAATATTAAGAAAAGCTATGACTGAAAAGAAATGGGGAAATTTGCCATCTACAAAGTCATTGAAGGCAACAAAGGATGTAATTTTGCCATCGGTTTCGAACGTTAGTAGCACGGGCGCCAATATTGAGTTATGCAGTCTCCTCGAAAATACTGCTTCTAGGATAATTTCAACCTTTAGCAAAGAAGACATAAGTAAATGCCACAAGTCCGAGCTAGTATTAATTTGTAAATGGGGTTGTGATGGGACTACTGGATTTTCTGAATATAGACAACAAAGCGAAGATAATATATCTTTTTCATCGATATTTATGTCTACGTTGGTACCTCTTAGAATGCGTTTATATACAAATTCATCATCATCATCCACTGTACCTGCATTTGAAGACGTATGGATAAATAGGACGCCTGCATCAAAGTTATTATGTCGACCAATAAAATTTGAATATATGAAAGAAAATAGAGATGAAACTCAAAATGTTGTATTTACTATATCAGAAGAAATAAGGAACTTACCAAGCATTGCAATAAAAATTTCTGACTGCATTATAAATGTCACATTTGATTTACAATTGACTATGATAGATGGAAAAGTTGCCAATGCAATGCAATATATGTGGGAAAAAAGCCCTGAGTTTGAAGATAAATCTGATGAAACTATAAAAGAGGAAGCCCTTAAATTTGGAATTTCCCCACTTCATGCTCGCATTAGATTTATGGAGTATTGCTTGCATCTATCATATGATATAAAATATAGAAATATCAAAGGTAATGAAACTGTCTCCTCACGAAACAACAAAGACTTAGCAGATACACGAAGAACTGAGAACAAAAGGATACAAGATGAATTTAGAAAGCATGGGCTTATAATTGATAAGCCAATTAACGGTTATGGTAGCTCGAATAATGGAAATACTGCTAGACGATTTTGTGAGGATCCTGAGACTACATCCTTGATAACCGGCTTGAATAAAAAACTAATAAGGAACTTCAAAATAATACTGGCAACTATTAACAGTAAAAAGCAAATTAATGCAGAAAAATTTGATGCTTTTGCTAATGAAACAAAAGTATTGATAAAAAATTTATATCCATGGAGATTGATAACGCCAACTGTACATAAAGTATTATCTCATGGAAAAGAAATCATTGAAACCAACATCCTACCTCTGGGAGAACTTACAGAAGAAGCTCAAGAAGCAAGGAACAAAGATGTAAAGCAGTACGGATTATTTAATAGTCGAAAGTGTTCAAAATTAGCAGAAACTTATGATTTAATGCTTCACTTATTGTTATTCTCAGATCCAGTTTTACAAGCAATACGGTTGAAATGGTTACCAAAGATAACTAAAGAAATAGAGAAAGACGACAGTGAAGCAATTCAAATAAAAAACCTCTTAAGCTTCGATATTTCGGATTGTTTTCTTAAAAATAATTGAAATAAATAAATTGTAAAATTATGGTAATAAACATAGCTCAAACATGTAATTTAAAAATAAATAAATTATTTAGTGTTAAATAGTTTTTCTTAGCTATAGCCTAATATTAAATAGATTATCTATTGGTAAATAATAATAAAAAAACAATACACACAAATAAAACTTTTCACATTTTTTATGCAATACAGCATAATTTATAAGAACCTTTGCTAATTTTGTCTAATTACATAGTACTGTGAAGTGTTATTAAGTAGTAGTAGTACAATCAGGTAGCACCTTCCGATGTTGCTGTAATAAAATCCGCAAAAACCTTTTTTTAATCCATTAAACATGTGTGTTGTTATTCGTTAAATGCTTACCTGTTATTAACATTAACTACACTTACATGGAAAAACATGTGGTATAATTACCATAAATATTTTTTATTGCAAAAAATATACATAGACTTATTGGATAACATTCCAAATTTATTTTTGTTTTTCTATTTAGGTTGAATTTCAGAATTCATAAAAGTTTTAAACAGCTGATGTGTGAATAAAGGGAAAAAAGTTAAGCGCATTCTACATATTTTTTGAATTGCACCCTACAATCGGAATATCTCGAGATCAGTTAATTATATTGGAATAATTTTTTCAGGCAAAGTAAAAGGACTCACATGAAAGCTAACAATGCCAACATAAAAAAAGAAAATTATTTTTATATATATTTTTTATGGTACAAAACAAAATTTTTCCTAAATTTTGACTTTTTTCAGAAAATTTGCGCGCATCCTCGCATTTATGAAAAGGCTGTTAAAAATGTAAGTTTAACATGTTGATAACTATCCAAATAATTAAATGATATAGCTAAAGCTTTCAAAATATAACGTCACAACTCTTTATAAGCGCATAAGCACAAAAAAAAATTTTGAAATTGGCAATTTTCGGACACTGCTGAGTGTAGGGTGCATGCCCAAAATACAAAATAATTGGCTCTTAGCATATTCTGAATAGATTGTTTTTAGCGCTATGTGGTTTAAAAGTGTATGTGTTAAACAAAGTTTTTCACAAAATTGAAAATAATGAAGATACTTTTTCTTAAAAAAACGTGCCTTTTCCAGAAAAATTTTAGAACTTTGAATTCCTTGCCTTTTCCCGTTTTTACGACTGCAGATATTAATAAGTTTTTTACTTATTTTTATTTAAAATTTAATCAGAAATTTAATGCTGTCTTTTAATTCAAAATCCAACAATTAACTAAAAAGTTGTAGGTGAAATACTAAAAAAAAGTCAAGGCAAAAAAAATTTTTTTTTGTTAAAAGTCAAATATCTTCTAAGTTATGAGAGATACGAAAACACATCTAAGGACATTATTTATTAAAAATGTTAAGTTTAGATCAAAACGCTTTATCTCATAAAAATCGGATAAGTTTTCTAAAAGTTACAAGCCTCAGAATTTTTTTTGAGTCCCATGTTGTCAACTTAGGCCCACTGTAACTCCTGTCCAGCTTAAGCCAGACGGCTGGCAAGGCGTTTGTTATAAGGCATGAGTCCTCCTCTACGGATGTTCGAAGTTTCATATAAATCCAATCAGTAGTTTAGAAGTTCCAGATTTATTACCATTTATTTTGCAAAAGTCACCACTGTGCGCTGTTGCTTTGCGTTCAAACTGATATTTTTTTCACATATTAAAGGTATTTAAGAAAATTGGATTTTTTTTTCTTTAATCGTACACTTCAGTGGATTGTGCGCTTTAATTTTATATTTCTTTTTTTCCAAGTTTTTATATACTTATTCTTCAAGTTGAATACGCATTCAAAGTGTTTATGTTTACGTTTTAAACACACTGAATTAAGTTTTTATTTCTTTTACAACAAGGTATGTATATTTTTTTATCTTTGAGTTCATGTTCAGAGGCTAATTTACGGCTGGGCCCGCCAAAGCATGCATATACATACGTACATACATGCATTTATACATATGTTTGTATGTTTAATATATGCCGTCTTTCACTTGTAACTTTGACCTATTTATTACATTTATGTCCTCACTGATTCACTTTTCTTTACTTGTACACTTATAATGGAAGAAAAAGGAGAGAAAACAACCCTTTTCTTTAGGCGATACGAGACACCGGAAAATGTTTTATCCCAATAAAGCACGGTGGGGATGTAAAAGTTAATACGATTTGTAGTCTTTTTTTGTTTCTCGAGAATTGTGGTGTTTCAAAAGCTAAAGTTTTTTTTTATATTTTTTTTTACTATGTGTGTATGCAATCTGCGGTATGTATGCCATTTTCATATGCGTTTGCATACACGTGTGCATATACAAACATATACATTCTACACTCATGATTTCCTAACTACGCTGCGCATTCGTTATCGCTGTGGACATTTATCCTTTCTTGCGCAGTGTTCCACGTTTTCATACGCGTGATGGAACTCACGAATCGGGGATTTATGCTTAAGTATAGTTGCCAGTTCTAAGAGAAAGTACGTTGCACGAGCGTGGTGGAATTTTTCTTCATTCCATTTAAACCACTTTTCCACTTTTCTTTTCACAATTTATGCTTTTCTTTCTTAGATTTTACTTTAGCTATCTTTTCCCTTCTAATCTTTCCACTATATTTCACTTTTCTAAAACTTGTATATTATTTTTTTACTTTATTGTGTGTCACTATGATTTCCTTCCGAGTTTTTTGTCTGTTTGCTTCTCCTCTCTTCTTTTTCTGACAAACGTTTTTCTTTTCTTTCATTGCCAATTCTTGATCGTACACGCGTAAGTTTTTGATTCGCTGGCTAACATAACGGCCAATGCAAGTAGTTTTTTTCGGTGGTTTGTCTTGCCAACAGTGTTGTTTAGCGATTCTTTTAGAATATTTTGCTGTAGTAAAGCATTGGAAAAAATCTCTCATGTCTTGAAAAGTCTTATAAATACTCTTGTGCAGGACACTAATGTATATTAACAAAAAATAAACACATGCTTGGCAATCTCTGGTTAAATTTTATAACGAATAACAAAAATTAAAAATTTTAAAAACCCCCCGACTTTTTTCAGAAAAGATGTTATATCTTCTTCTTCTATAGCTAAGAACCATCTCGATCAAGTCATCTTTCAAACAGAAAAAACTAAATGAAAATCGGTCCATCCGTTTGGCCTGTACGTGGACACGGACAGACACACACTACAAACTTATAACACCCTTTTTTTTTTGGGGGGGGGGGGGGGGTGTTAAAAATACTTCAATAGAAAATTAAATACATAAATTAAATACGCCATGTACGTATCAGAGAACAGATTGAATGCCTTATTGTTGTTTTGAATGCAATCACAAAAAACCTGCATATTGTTGTCAATCCACAACGTTTAAAAAAAAGAACGCATGGCACAATCGAAAGAGATGAGTGCGTCGAAGTTTAGTGCTTGCATTGCTTGTTTTATATAAATGTTCACTGGTCTTGTCAAAAGCAACGAATACTCAGTGAATGGTGCGAATACTTTTTACTATTATTGAACACAACGTAGTCTTTGTACTTTGTGCTTGTATTATTATTACATTAGTATTCATAAAACACGATATAGATGTTAAATGCATTTTATGTAAAATTTTATATGAGACGGGTTATCTGAAATACATTTTACTATTTTACTTTTTCCAAATTTTAATTTTTATATTTTCTCTTTTTTTAACACTAAATGTCGGCATTTATTTTTTCTAAAATTTCTAATCTCACACTGCATTTTTTTTATTTATGACCATTAAAATCACGTAAAATAAACTTGTTATTTAAACGTGATATACAAAAGATCAGCGAATACTGAGTGAATGGTGTGAAAGAAATCCATTCATTCATGCTGCATCATTTCATTTCACTGCGTGTGTTATAACGACATTGTAATAACAGAGTGCGTATGAGCAATCAACAAAATCGCAACGAATTGTATCATAGCAATTACATTTGTTATTGTTATCGAATAGATGCATGGCAAAAGCAACGAATTTATGAATTGTTAGCAAATGCGAATGGTTTCATTCTTTACTCTGGTACGTATACAAATTTAGCAACTCAAAATCTTAAATTATTAAAAAAACAAAAGTACTAAAACAGGATATTGTGCCACACTCTCATTTCATATACATACATCCATCCCATCACTGGCTACAAATGTCACGTAACCCCACCTTGAAATTCTATTTACTTCAGGTTCAGACGTTACAGTTACGTGACATTTCAGTCAGGTAAACATTTGCATAGTTTTTCATGCAACAGATTCGATCAGCTGACACATTTACATTTACGGGTAATTCTGGCTTTAAGTCATGTTTTAGACTTGGCAATTTTTCTTGAAGCAGTTATCTTCAATTCTCTTTTAAAACTGCTCGTTTGTTCACACTCAGACGGCTTCTTGTTCAATTTTCCTATTGTTTTAATGCTGCGAATGAAATAACAAAAGAGAATTGAGAATTTCTTCTTTCCTCTCTCTCTCCCATAAACTCAGACTTGCTTCAAGAAAAACTGCCGAGTCTTAAATATGAGTAAGCTTGAGTATGTTGTTTATGTATGTAAATGTAAATCTAAACCACCATATGCAAAAAAATAACGTGTGCTTGAATTGTACGTTAATATAATTTTTCCATTTGGAATATAATCGTTTCAAAAAAATTCTGTCAGATGATATTGGTGAGATTTTTAAATGTATGCCTTTATTAATATATATTGTATTTTATGTATTCTATTAGGCTGGATTATTGTGGTATAGCATTGCTTATAATGGGATCATTTGTGCCTTGGCTTTACTATGGATTCTACTGTCACTACCAACCAAAAGTTATTTATCTATCAGTAGTCTGTGTACTGGGAAGTCTCTCAATAATTGTTTCATTGTGGGACAAGTTTTCAGAGCCAGCCCTGCGACCGCTTAGAGCCGGCGTTTTCATGAGCTTCGGTCTTTCTGGCATTATACCAGCTATACACTATGGTGCCATGGAGGGATGGTTTACACAGATAAGCAAATCTAGTTTAGGTTGGCTGATTTTAATGGGTATAATCAATGATTACGTTTAATATGTAATATATTATCATCATATTTTATATATATTTCTCAGGATTCCTTTATATCTTAGGAGCTCTTCTATACGCGTTACGTGTTCCGGAAAGATGGTTTCCTGGTAAATTCGATTTATGGGTACGCTCTAATGTGACAATTTAATTAAAATATTTATGTTAATTATTGAAATTGTTCCTTATTTAGTTTCAATCTCATCAACTTTTTCATATTTTGGTTATTGCTGCTGCATTTGTGCATTATCACGGAATATCAGAGATGGCAATGTATCGAGTTACGGTAGGGGAATGTTCAGTGCCACATGAACCAATTACATTCTAGGAATCACTTTGATGTCAAAAAAAATCAATATACATCATAAAATCGGAAACCTATAGTCCAAAGCTATAATCTAGGAATAAATTTAATGTTAAAAAATTACATTTTCCCCAATTGATAATTAATTAATTAAATATCAATCTATATACTTATATTGTAATTCATTATTCGGGTAAATTAAACAAATAATTACATACATATATACATACATACAAATGGATGTACTTACATATGTTTATTGAAAACTTAATCTTATATTTATTTTCATAAATTGTTTTAGATTTCAATTGAAAATCAAACAGGCAGCACATGTCTAGCCAAGACGAATTCATATTAGGTGGTCTTAACTGCTCAGGTGATCATTTTCGCCGTTTGTAATTTGAATATATCGTCACCTTAAATGCAAACGGACGTAACTATACAAAAAACCGAAATCGAGTTTTTGATTGATTATGGCTCATATTATCAAACTACATGTTCACGCAAATATTTAGACCTCTGCGATCAAAAATCATGTATGAAAAAAATACTTTGCACAAATTTAGTTTAGCTTCAAGTTACACCTAATTCAGACGACGACTTATGAAGTCTATTTTTCGACGTCACTTTTTTATAGCGAACGGTTTTTTTTTTCATATTTCTCTTTACATTGCTCTTGTTGTCATTGTTGTTTACCGTTTTAAACCGGCGAGAATGGGTGGTTTTTAGCTAGACGGACATGGGGTTGGGTCATAATGACCCACTTATTAAACTCGATGTATTTCGTGATATATTTATTTTGTATGAGAAATACATATAATTTAGATTAAATCTGACTATACTGAGGAAATAAAGCAAGACATTACGAAAAAGAATATATTTGTTGTTATAGGGAACCAACAAAAAAGGAATTTTACTGTAAAAACTCAAAAAAGTAGAATTTTCTAGCTTAAATATAAAAATACTCTTAATTTTCATTCAATCTTTCAATTCAAATGACATTTTTATACATCTGACTAGTTAATCACCCTTATTCCAGTTGTCATCGACGTCACTTTAACACAATACCAAAAAATTGGGGCTTGTTTACTCGCTCTTGAGAACAATTTTGTGCTACTGACAATCTATTTCGGTAGAAAATAGCATAAACCTGCCAACATAAGCACCAAATTTTTGGTACTGTGTTAAAGTGACGTCGATAGGTCCGTTTGTTTACTTTTCCAGTAAAATCCAGTAGTTGAGTGATTTTGGGTAATTTGAAAATTTTGCTCTCAGGAATGTCTCTTGCACAAAAAAGTACGCGAACGGAAAAATTGCAAAAATTTGCAGATTAATCAAAACAGCTGATAATAGTTATATTTTTTGTTTGTTTTTGAAACCCGTCAAATACATATTTTTGGTAATTGATGCATACATTTTTATAATTATAAATTTGAAGCGATATATACATACATATGTACATATTTCTAAAATAGAAGTTGTGTGAAACCTTTAGCTTGTATTTGGTTTTGTTTTATTTTTTCTGGGTAAATGGCATATGAAATTACATCAATATTTGATTTCTGATACTCGGTACCCTGAATAGTATGCAGAAATAAGTATTCACATATACATAAACCTTACATCTCTAAAAAACTAAAGTAAATAACACAATTAAATTAAATTTGAAAACTGATATATTTAACGATTATTATTCTTTAATTTGTTTCATCTTGAACATAGAAACTTTTAGATTTGTTTTGTTAAACTTTTACTTCAATTTTTCTTCTTTTAAATGCTTTTATTAAAAAAAATTATACTTGGTATTTGCTTACTTTTGTTAATTTTATTGAATCATATGTTTTTCTCGTACACTGGATCTTACTGGCAAAAATTTGTCCAGTAAAAATTTGCAGACTCTCAGTCAACAACTGTCAATTTACTCTCTCAATTGTAAAATCCAGTACAAATTTGCACAAAATTGCACAAGTTTTGGGGTAAAGAAACGGACCTGATGTCGACAACTGGAATAAGGGTGAATATTTATAAAACAATCAAAATAATAAAAAAATAATTGAAGAACAATAAAAAAACTGGTTTTTGATAAGCAAAATTTGTAAAAAAAAAAACGAATAGCCCAAAATAGCTACGTTAACTGCGGGGATGGGTCATATTTACCTTTTTTAACTTTAAGCACGTGTTACTCGAAGTACAATCGCCATGCGACTTATTTGAAATTTATAACATTCAGAGAGATTCAATGGGCGCATTCATAAGACGTAGCTGTTGAGCTCAACAGTTGTGAAACTATTAGCAACTTTATTTTGTTATTTCATCGCATTTGTAATATAAAATTTAACAAATATTTGCTACTGGCACTTAACAAAGCATATAAATGGCAAAGCTCGTATTCGATCAGCTGTTTATGCTGAGCACAATGTAGTGGCGTATTTTAGCTAAACACTTGTTTTATTGAATATATAAATACAAAAAATATAAATAAGTAAACATACAATTTTAATAATTTTTCTGTATTATTAAAAACTATTATTATATAAAATTTGTTATAAAATAAACATCTTTGATTTTTGTGTTTTTAAATAAATAAAAAATAGAAGCTATATTGGCGATCCTGCCTTATATTATAACTGATTAAATTGATCAAATCTATATATAAACAGGCAAGTGAAAAAAGTTAAGAACCATTTTAACTGACTTAAACTCAACGTATTTGCTTGATTTTTTTTTTTGTTGATAGATTGTCAATAGGAGCAGTGCAGAATGTATTTTTTCTTCTACATTTTTGTGTCTAAGATAGTTAAAAACAGTTAAGAATATTAGCCAATCATAAAGCCATGATCTCTCTTTCTCTCTTAATTTGCTAAAAAAATTACAACAAAAAACTCAAAATTAACTAAATTAAATTTGGCTTGGCAACTCCGTAAACACTCAGAAGAAGTGATGGGAAATGAGATTTGCATTTCGGTATCGAAAACAATTTTTTTGAATACTTTTTTTTAACAAAAAATTATATAAAATTAATTTACAAAGAAATAAAAATGAAACACAAAGCATATGGATAGGATGATTCTAAAAAAATCGTTTGTTTTTCTCAGAACAAGGTTTCAAACTTTTGTTAGGTAAAAAATAGGCCTGTTAAAATATCAGCTCATAATATTAATGGTGGGATTGTCCGTTCGATTTCCCATACGATTTACATGGTATAAATTTATTTTAGTTATTCTGATTGTCATAAGCAGGGACAGGGGTTTAATGCAAATGCATGTTTTTCCCTTAACCCTTATAATCGCAAGAACGAAATATCTTTACGAAACAATGAATTCGCGTTAAAATGGCATCGATTTGTTAGTGCATATTTTTTGCTGAAAATGCATATTTTTGCATACTTTGGTCATGAATGCATATTTTCGTCTCATATTTTGGTACAAATCTATTGTTTTGTGTCATATTCTTTCAAAAATTCAAATTTCTAAAAAAAATGTTTAACAAATTATTAATGCAAAACTGAGTTTTTTGCAAACTTATTCGCTTGCATTGTTTTAGAATTGACGAACAAAACCAGACTAGTCCCGTTAACTGTTTTACAGCGTAGGCAAATAACTGAGCTACCTAGATAGAGACTATCAAGGACAAGTCAGTTTTGTTATTTTTTTTAAAGCAGGATTGAACTGGCTTTGGATGAAAATATTTCGTAACTGCATAGATGTGCAGTTGCGGAGCCCGAAAAAAGATTAAAAAAATAATTTGCTGAGGACATGTCTAGTTTTGTCCGCCAGCTCTTTAATTGTAGAACGATTATACAAGCACAACCACCTAAAAAATTTAATCGAAATTGTCATTTTGATGATTTCAAGAGGAAATTGTCTGCTATTAAAGCCGAAAGTAGTGAAACAATTCTGAGGGAACTTGATACTGTTGTTAAAAATGGTAACGGATTTAAAAAACAAATCTAACATAGTATTCAATTAATTTTAAAGTTTGAGTTAAATAAATATATAAAATTATGTAAAAAGAATCATTTAAATTTGAGCTGATTACATCTATAGACGTTATATTCGAAAATATTAAAAATATAAAATTTGTCAGTGAAAATAAATTAATAACAACACTCCTCTTTCTATTTGTGTATTGCTCTTTTATTTCAATATAAATATATCGCGAAAAATGCCTGTTTGGTGTTAATAATGCAGAAAAAATCCTTATCATTTCTAATCTTGTGTAAAAATTTAATGTAAAAGACTTGTACACGAGTTAATTTCCTATTTAAGGAAATGAGTAAAAAAATATATTTTCTTTTTTTCTGCACCCGAAATGTGCGTTTCTTTATTAAATATATTCTTAAGACTAACTTACAAAGTGTTACTTAATATATATTTATAATAATAATTATGTTTAATGTTTCTTTGTTCTAACTCAAAATATGTTTTTCTTTGTTCTAATATGTTTTTCTTTGTTTAGGTTACTAGTACCTTTCTTATCAGCAAAACATGTTTTGAGAAAAAATGTGTTTCTTATCGTTACAATAGTTGTATTTATGATGTTTGTCTTATCTCTAGCTTAGAATAGTTACATTTGAGTTTATGGATTTGTTATCATCTTTTATTACTATCTTAGTTATATTTGAATTTATGGATTTGTTATTACTATCTTAAAATAAGAGACGTTAACTCTCCTCCTTCTTAAAAAAAACGTCCTCGTTTTAAACTGTATATTGTCTCTGTCGGAGTTTGAGAAGTTCTATTTCATATAATTCGTCGATTTTTTTCCGTTGTGTTTCTATTTTCTTTATCCTGTAGCATTCGCAGAATTTAATCATACCATAAGTTAGTAATGCTAATGTACATAGTCCCAATATGAAATAAAATGTGTATTTGACTGGATGTTCTTCGATGGGTATCAGGAAGGTTGATATTTCTTGGATATTGTTAAATTTGTAATTACCATTAGATTCTAAGATGCGCATTATTTGTAATTGTTCGTCGTGTTGGTTATGTATGGCATCTTTGAGTGCTTGTTGGTGGTTGTAGTATTGTTTTCCATCTAGATTTGTTGAGTAATTGAATTGTATTAGTTTAGGTCCATTTATTTTTACGTTATTCCAGGTGTGTTCGTAATCTGTAACGATGTTTCCACTTTCGAGTACTTGTAGCGGTGCGTTATTTTCATGTATCACTTCGCATTTGGCTGGCCTGTTTTCTAATACATTAATAGTACAGTTGTCCGGTTTCTTAGTTCTGCATATAAAGTTTCCTAGATAATTTTTACATTTTTCGATACTTGTAAATTTATTATTGCATTTTGCTATTCTAGAGTCTAGTAATAGTTTTCCGTGCTTAAGTGCTAGTGAATACAAATTAAATAGCTTACATTTCGTTTTTAATAATGGGTATTTATAGGTGTTTACAATTGTGTGATGAAAATAAAAAACATTAATATCGGCATATTCTAATATATTTATTATAGGTAGATCTAACGCTTCATTAGACACTATTTGTTGAATATCTTTTAAATTTAACATTGTTTTCACATATAAATCTCTTATCATCTAAATAACTTAATGCTAGTTTACTTATGTATATGTTGTGTATATACTTGATGAACCTTAGATCTAAATAGATACTGTTACGAAAATAGCCGTCAACAATGTTAAGCAGCATTACACAAAAATATTCCAACAGGGTTAATGTAAGTGCTACGCGAAAATATTCCTACAGGGCCAAAGCAAAGAATAGTCTAGAATAGTAGCCAACAACTAAATAAGCATGCCTAGCTTGATTAAACAAGCAAAAGCAACAACAACAAAAAAAGCGTCTGCTATTAAGAAGATTCACATATTTACACACATACATACATGCCAATTCAAACGAAAAGCAAAAGATAAACAACCACCGTGTGTTGCTTAGTTAATGATGTACACACGTACGCATATACATATGTATGTACATAGTTACCACATGAACTTAATTAGGCTATGCTGCCTAATATATATAATGATCGTCTAGACATTGCTTGAAACTTCTAGTGGAATTTGTGTGAAATATAAAAAGAGGTGACGCTTCCAATGAATGAGTTAGTTGCAGTTGTAAGTCAGTCGCGAACAGTTATAGTTAGTGCTAATCAGAAAGTAGTGAAGTTAAGAACTCGTTTGTCAGTTGATAATTAAGTTGTGAATTAATAATAATCTGCGATACAGTGGTGAGTTGATAGTTAAGAGCATTTTGTGCTTTACACAAGAGTTGGAGTAAAAGAAAACTATAGGACAGTCTATAGTGACAGCAAAGTCTGTCGTGGAATTGAGATTATTGTGGAGTCTATCGTGTCGACTGGAGTAAAGGAAACAGCGCAGCGAATAGACGTGTGTAAGGGTGTAAGTAAAGCCAGTGCGTCTTTATTGGTGTATCAACTGTAAGTGTCGGCAGAGTGAGTCTCGTAAGTGACGAGTAGCAGACAAAGAGGTGTCACGTGATTACTTGCGCAGCCAGCTAAGAAACGTGCGTAAACTACAGTGAGGAAGGCGCAGTGGTAACCAGTTGTGAATATCTGTTTGTACTTTATTAGTTTAAGTTGTATTAGTGTATTTAAGCTCTTGAGTAATTTAGTATAAGTGTATTTGTAAATAAAACTTGTATCATTCTTAACCCTAATTACTACACTCGGCTCTTGTATTCATTTGCAAATCTTCGGATCTACGGAAAAGCGTTTTTATAGAGAGAAAAACGTAACAATACATTGAATCATAATACAGCTTTTTCTCTAATAAACATTTTCTGAAATTATTAATACTTAATCTACCTATTACACTATTCTTTACAGCTTTAATTTTCTTAATTTCTTTATGTACTTTATCCATTTTTATAGAATACATTTTAGATCTTAAACCAATGAACTCTCTAATAATTTTTCCATTACATTCGTCCTTCATCATACCCAAGACCTTTTTATTCATCAGTGTGAAATTATATATATTATCTTTTGGATATATAGGTGTATCGAAATGTATTGGAATATCATTTCTAATATCATCATACAGATCATTTGTTGCAACATCATATATAAATGAATCGGTATCCATATAACAGAGATTGATATTTTCAAGGTATTTTGGTTTCATATAGTCATAGTGGAAATTATACATTTTCCATTTCGATAGTTCTAAAACTGAAAAGCCTATATATATGGGTTTATTATATTCCGTCCGTACTCTTTTCATTTCAATGGCAACCATTTCATCATGAATTTTGAGACAACTATGAAAATTAGGTTTAGCAATAAGATATCTAGCTCCTAATCGCTTACCTCTATTTTCCCATTCACATGCTATTTTCACATCTTTTCTCTTATCAACATTCTCCATAGTCTTACCATACACAGCATTATTGAGTAATTTAAAAAACTTTTATTCAAATGTGTTTTTAGCTAATGTTCTGTGATGGTTATTTACATCAATATATTTTTTCAACCAATTCGATTGATTAAATTTAAGAATTCTATGAATTTTTCTAAGAATTAATCCATGTTTAATACATTGTTGAAGATTGCGATAGTGTATTACACAATTGTTTTTATTGTTTAAGTCTGTTATTAATTTTCTATGTTTCATCCTTTCAATTTTCTTATTTTCTGCACAAAATGGAAAATCACTATGATGATCGTGCAATGCGGTTGGATATTCTAAATCTACCTCTAATATATAACCAAATTCTGAATCTTCTTTTACATTACTTACATTGAAGTTTTCACAGTTCACAAGCCACTCAAAATTTTTAAAGGGGATATTTTGTGACATTGCATAACCATATAAATTATTAACATCAAAATACATTAGAAATTTTGATTCTTTTGTAGGATCATAATCACTAATGTATTTATTATTGGCTATCGAATGTCGTTTGCTACATTGTACAATAACTCCCCTAATACCTCCTACAACAAAATTGTACATGTCAATATCTGTCAACAATTCCAATTCTATTTCAGTTGTTTTTAGCATTGCATCCCAAGATAAGCCCGGGGTAGTATAATATTGACAGGGATCTAAATTGTAAATGTTTTTACAAACTTTACGAAAATTTTCAAATACATCACAAAGCAACAAAACATCTACTCTTAAATATAATAGAAGATAGTCCAAAAGTTTATTACATTTAAATGTCTTCCAAACTGTTTCAGCATGTCCATATTCATCTACACTACACGACTCATTTGTAAGTTTATTAAAGAAACATGATCGGGGTGGTAGCTCTGTTTCTTCGAGACGATTCACCGAATCCATATAGTCGTAAGGAAAAACACCTTTTCGCTTCATTAAACTGAATTCATTATGTATGGGGTAAATTGATCTTACAGTTGACAGATCATCATCAGATAAGTATCCTGCTAGTTTTTCTAAACTCGATGGCATAAAACGACAAGAATCTAGGAAACGTAGTTCTATATTATTTTTTTCATCAAAGGAATTATATTTATATCACCTTCAATAGATGAAAGTTCTCTTACAAACAAATGACAATCGTATGACGAAAGATTATGAAAAAATATAGGTATGAATTTTGCGATTTGGTACTCTAAATTACAATTATTATGGGCAGGTCCCCTATATTCACCTGTTAAGTAACAATGATCGGCAACTCGATCTACAGCAGATAAAAACTTTTTACAAATATGACAGAGTGTATCCTCTGTTTGTTTTACCTGCTGAAGAGGTGTTAAGATATTCATTGGCTTTACTACACTTAAATAATTATGATATATATCTAAACAATCCTTAACTAAATTGGAAAAGAAATGACCTGATGAGTTATCACCACTATAAATTCTAAATATATCTAAACTAGTATTATATGAACATTTTATATAATAACTGCAAGCAACTGGAATATGTCTTTGTGTGGATTTAACATTAGCTGAATTTTGAACATTAATTGATTCTAGAACACATTCAAAATCAGCGTAAACCACAAAAGGTATATCCAATTGCTTTTTATATTTTTTAAAACTTACAATATTATTGTCTGCAGTTGGTAGTCTGGTTACAATTTTATTACATTCCCCTTTATGCTTTGTTAGTGATGGTTCCGATTTAAAATAAATCAAACATGTATTACATATATATATACTTGCATGTGTCTTGTCAATTGACGCCTTATTAATCTGGAATTAAGAATTTTGTTTTTTATTTATTATTATTATTGAATAATAATAATAATATAGGAAACGTACCTTGAAAAATTTTTAATCCATACATAGTGAAATTTCTCACCATCTTCTAGTAATAATAAGTTGATGTGTTTATCTTTTTATTCTGAAGCAGAGTAATAAAGACCCACTACATTATCTTTATCATTCAAACCAAATACATTTACACTTATTTGTGGATTTTTAATTTCAAAAACTTTAATTTTATTCGTCGATAGCGGAAAATTCAAGTTTTTAAAATTTAAAATAATATTATTTTGCAACGTTATAATGTCATCGCTTATATTCTTAACTTTATAGGATGTGCTTCTATATGCATGATCATTGATGGGAAATAAGGCTGATATAATAGCCCATTTAAAACAGTACTCATCATTGTTTTGAACATTAATACATGCATATTTGTTCCGTATTGCTGATGGTAAAGCAATATACTGAGAGCCTTTAATACATTTATACTGACTTACGTTTATTTCCAAACGTAATATTTCAGTTAATGTCCATCCGCTGTCGCGCTCCTGGAATTCACTCATTTTTTTGATGATATCACATTGTATATTGTAAATATTAAGAATATCTTCTGCTGTTGATGATGAAAGATTAATTAAAGTCATTTTGGTCTGATGTGACTTCACTTCGATGGTACAAGATTCTTGCTCTTCCTTAACCAGCATGTATTCGCAAAATATTTAAAGATTAAATTTTATACTGAGAAATTTTTGTGTCGTATTCCTCAACAGTTCGACCACTTTAAATTTAATTTCCGATAAAAAATTCTCAGGTACTAAATCAGTTTTATTATTATTCATAATTAAATATGTAATGATGCGATGGTTAAATACTGATTTGTTATATTTTATTTTATCAACATCATTATCATCACTACATATTTTAGCACAATTAATTTTGTGTCGATTAGTTCTAACATGGTAGTGCCAATTTGTTTTAGGAATATACTGTTTGCAATCGGTGCAATTAATATTGGTTTCTCCTTCTCCAGTTTTAGAATGTTCCAATAAGTGATGTTGATAACTCATCTGGTCTGAGAAATACCTTTTACATGGTATACATTTAATTGAAGACGATGGTTTTTCATGATGTAATCTATGATGTCTTCTTAATGATGAATTCAGCTTGTATTCTTTTCGACAAATGTCACAAATAAAGCTCACCATTTTTTACTAATTTATTTTTTTGATAGAGATACACAGTTATATTTAGTTAACTGACACAAGAATAATGTTTTCTTGCCTGAAACAATTATATACATATATATATATATACTCAAGTTGTAGATAAAGGGAGTAATAATTTTTGGGGTAATTGTAACTGAAATATTTCTTACATATACATTTCTAAAGTTTATTTTTAATTATGTAGAAACCGCATCAAGAACACCTGCACATTTATTTTATTAGTTCAATGTTAAATATATCTTACAGACGCATTTCTAAGGTTTATTTTTAATTATACAAAAACCGCAACAAGAACAATTCCATATATACATATATACATATATTTTTTTTTTATTTGTTCAAGGTCAAATATTTCTTACAGACGCAATTCTAACCGCAACAAGAACATCTGCATATTTAGTTATATTAGTCATAAAGATATACTTGGAAGCTCTATAAAAAATTTTTATAAAACCAATTTCTATTTATTTTTAATAAACTATATGAAAAAATACATTCACCCCCTGCTCTACAAATTATAGTTTAAATAGCTGACTCCAAAGAAAACTGAAATATTTCTTACATATACATTTCTAAAGTTTATTTTTAATAATGTAGAAACCGCAACAAGAACACCTCCATATATATATATATATTATTTGCTCAAGGTCAAATATTTCTTACAGACGCAATTCTAACCGCAACAAGAACATCTGCATATTTAGTTATATTAGTCATAAAGATATACTTGGAAGCTCTATAAAAAATGTTTATAAAACCAATTTCTATTTATTTTTAATAAACTATATGAAAAAATACATCCACCCCCTGCTCTACAAATTATAGTTTAAATAGCTGTCTCCAAAGAGAACCTTTCAGTAGTCTTATTTGAAAATTTCTCTACACAATAACTACATTAAGAAGAAAACAAAACCAAAAAATAAAAAATTAATAACACACTAGCCTGTCTTAACAAAATTGGAAACAATAAAATAAAGGATTAGAATCTTAAAATGTACCAGAAAAATAACAAAGTTTGGATCAAGATTAATAATAGAATTGGAAAATAACGTGATTTTTCTTCCTGAGAGATATAACAATATAACGGATGCAGTTATCGAGGACTTGTCGTCAGGAAAGTTTTATTTTAGAAAGCTTAATAATGGTACTTATTTTACATTTCTGTTTGAAATGTAATAAATAAACAAAAAAACAAACAAAAAAATGTAATTAAATAAATAAAAATATATGAATACATATAAAAACTAATGTTTTATTTTATTTACTTCAGTTTTGCTAGGGACAATGCAACAGCAAGATAGGTTTATAGTCTTTGATATTCAAGGACTTTACATTGCCAATAAATTCCATGCAAAAGAAGTCTGCATTTCAGTAGCAGATTTTGAAATCAGAAGTTTTCTCATAGAATCGCCAGTAAAATATTCAGAACTTACTAATAAGGATAAAATTACAAATAAGTGGTTGTACAATCACTTACATGGATTACATTGGAATAAGGCTGATTCTACATTAAAAGACGTATTAAAATACTTAATAGCAACTATGAAAAAAATGAAAGAGCAATACTATCTTGTATATGTTAAAGGACTTGAGAAAGTGAGATGGTTAAAAGAACTTCTTAAAGAAGAAATACAAATACATATAATTAATTTAGATGACTTAAACTGTCCAAATATAAAAACATTATACAAAAATAATCCTCACATAAATATTTGTAAAAATCATTATAATTACAATCAAATTTGTGCTGAAAAAAATGTTGATATATTTAAAAATTTTATTAAGTTATCTTTAAATAAAGAAAACCTTATTTTTTAAACAATAAAATCTATAATCTATAAATCTTTTTCGAGTTGTTAATTTTATTTAGTTGTTCGCTAATTTGTATACAGACTACTCCACCCATCAGCATCACTTATTATTGTTTGGCCTTAAAATGATATCATCAACCGAATTGGAAGAATTATTAACAAAATATAGCAACCAAATTTATAAGCAACATATAGAATTATTTATTAAACTCATTAACGTATTAAGAATGTGTAACAATAATAATATAAGTAATCCATTCATATATGTATGTTAATAATCATACATAAATATTATTGCGAAAATATTTATACACAATCTTTGAACATATGTAGATGTCAAACATTTTACGAACAATATTTATTAACACAAAAGATTTTTAATGTGTACAAACATATATTTAATCTGAAATAAAAATTTATAAGAGAAAAAAACTAAAAATAGAGTTTTCAGATATTGTTTATTTTTATTCAATTTTATTTTCAATCATCATCATCATCATCTTCATCATCATTTTCAATATCATCATCATCATCTTCTTCCTCACTTCCCATTACACTGTGGGAAGTGAGGTCTATAAAACTAATATTGTTATTAGTTAAAATTTCACCGAGTGTGACGTTTTTTATATAAAAGTGTTCTCCCTGGCTTGCCACAACGTTGTAGCCAGAGGGACATGGCGAACATTTCGAGGATTGTGTTTGGTCGAACGAAAGCAATACATGCGGTCCCGACACCTGCCATTGTGTATACCATAAACACACATACCATCAAGCCGAAGATGAAGCTAGAAATATAATTAATTTTTATAATCTTAGTAAATGTAAAAATTGTGCTTTTAATAAAATGTAATCATTATAGAATCTAAACAGTATAACTCGCATTTTAGAATTTTATTTCCACATGTATGTATGTATATCGTAAGTATCAATTCTTTACAATTTCTCTTTTCTTTCACCAAACAAATAAGTATATAGTTATAGACTTTCATTTTACATATGTGGTTAATTGAATTAAAACTAAACGAAACAACCACATAACTTAAGAACTAAACTTAAAACCTAAAGACCTATTTTTACATCTATGATTAATTCTTTTCAAACTAAACATTTCATTCTTTCAACTGCATTTTTTATAAAATCAACATTCCAAATATACATATGCTAAACTTAAACCACACAACAACATCTACTTTTATTTTTACATAAATCTCACAACTGCAAACTTAATAAAAAACCAACTTACAAACTAAAACCTCTAAACAATTTTCTACAAAAATTCTAATATTCACATTCAATTATAAAACACACATATTTCACATTATTACTCACTACCCCACTCTATTCAAACTCACCCACCAGCCTGACGCACGCATCACCAACCACAAGCGCCAACATTTTAAAACATATTCAATTTGACTCATGCAATAACCCAGTTAACCATCTACCACACAATTCAACAAATTACCAACTATCACACACTCAATTGTTTACTGGGTTATGACATGAGCCAACGATTTGTATGGAAAAAGCGGTCCCAAATGCTCTTATTTATACTACTCTCACCTATGCGTTTCTAAGACAAATACTCAACGGTTGCGCAACAGCTACGCAGGGTGACCGATGACATTTTTCAAAAAGAGGCACTAAATAGGGGATTTATCAAAAAAAAGGGGCAAAATTATAAAAAAAACGAGAAAACTGCACTTAACTTTTTATTTTTAATGTATTTTCATATAACTCACCCGATATAAAGGGGGTCAAAAAGTGGCAAGGCAGTCGAAAAAGGGGAAACACAGTCGAAAAAGTGGCAAATTGCCACTTTAGTCGGTCAAACGGTCACGCTGCAGCTACGTCTTATGAATGCACCCAATATCTCCAGCTACTGAGAAAGCATAGAAAAGAGAAGTAAATTTTTAAAACCACAATCAGCGTGACCATTTTAGCATTTTCGCAGCTAAATTAAGCATTTTTTTTTTGTTGATTTAGCTGCAAAATTTTCGATTTAGCAGTTAGCATTTTCGTTAGCATTTTTAAATTTTTTATTTAGTATTTTCTAGCATTTTTTCATATAAATCTACATAACTTTTAACAATATCTCTTATACGTAAAAGAGGCTGACTTCCAGAACGTCAACTGCCTTCCAACAAAGTGTAGTGTTTCATAACACTGCAGAATAAGACATTGACAATGCATACCCTTTCAAAACGTCGTTGACAAGTATTTAGAACACCGCAAACAATCAATAAGCGCATCGGTTGCAAAGTTGGTGCTCATGGTTACAATGTTTCGCAACTTTGGATCTGTGCACGTTATAAATACCGTATCCTAAGACTGTACAAACTTTCTACTTTTTGTGTAAAAATTTAATAGACGAAAGCTTTAGAATATTTTACAAAAACCAATTTTTAAACGTTGTTTATAAACGAAACGTAAGTGAGAAACGAATTCTCGAAGAACCGTCCGTGAATTAATATTTTTGGTTTGCTTTAAATACTTTATGTATAGTGACAAACTAGTATTTACTTGGCATAACCCAGCAAAAATTATTGCTTTCCCGAACCATATTTGTGGGGGATACAATGTTATAGAATCACTTGATGTTGCGCATGAATAAGGAATTTTTTTGTTCGAGATGAGCCAGCTAGAATCAACACATTTAGCTTACTAAAGTGCTTCAAAGAAGTAATACTCAGATGCAAAAATTACTGGATTGCAAAATTTTTTGTGATAACTTTCTATTTTGCTAGGGAGTCCGCCTTACGTTAGTGCTTGTTGTTGTTATTGCTTCCAAATCACTATTTTTTCTGGGAAGTGACGAAATTTAAATAAGTTAAATTTTCTAGCAGTCTAGAAAACGTTTTTAAGCAGGGAAACTTTGCAAAGACAGAAATCTTTATTATGCTACGCAGTTTCAGGAAATACCTTGGTGGAGAAAGTCCTTAACCCCGGCCAAAGGCCGGCAGTCTAAAAAACATTATTATTATACACGAGTTCCTCCATAAAACTTGTCATTAAAAGTCGGCGCATGATGTACTTTTTACCCACTATTAAATCCTAGCGTGATTTTTAATGTAATAATATTATGGGCCAAAAATCGTTAAGCGTATGTTTCATTTTGCCACTTATGCTAACTTCATGCCAGTTTTTCATTATACATAATGCAGTTTAGGTTCAAGAATTCAAAGGAAATACATTTTATTTAATATTAGTAAGGCGATGTAAGCAGAAATCACAAAAATAACAACTTTAAAAGAAACAATTGGATTAAAAAGGTAAATATTAAGTTTTAGCACTTTAATAATTTTTTAGCATATTTTAGCTTTATTTTGAAGTCAATTTAGCCGCAACAATTTTTAGGATCTGGTCACACTGACCACAATATTTGAATAGCGACTCAGTGATTCCAACTTAGCCCTTTTAGGGCTACATTTAGCCCGTTTTCAGTCAGTCAAAACGCGGAAAAAATTTTTTAGCCCCAAACTAAAAAAGGCGCAAACCTAGCACTTTTTACAATAATCTGTCAGCCCTTTTAGCCCCTTTTTAGTTTTTGCTCGATATGGCTACATTTAAGCTTTTGCGAACTTTTTCTTCCTTTAATCTAGCAAAATAAAATGAGTAAAAACTCTATATTGCTTTACCAATTTAAAAAAGAAGAATAATATAGAGTAATCTTTTATTTCTTCCAAATTTTTTATGCCTTGAAAGTTATTCAGTACAGCCTAAATCAGATAATGTATGTTTTTGGAAGAGCGAGAAATCGAAATTTTATTTAATAACGGCCAATTTTTAATGTATCTACTTATGTAAGCATACATATTTATATATATATTTCTATTATATATGTATGTATATGCTAACTATTTAATCTACGTATGTACATACCTTATTGAAATGTAATATGAAATGTAAATGAAATATGTACAATATTGAAGCTATAAAGCTATGTATGTGTTGATCTCATGATAGTTATTTATATTTTAATAAATTACTTTAGAAAAATTGATTTGATGTTTTTATTTTCAACAGAAACATTTTAATACTAGCCCCTTTTCGCGCTTTTTCGAAAAATTTTACAATTTTTTTTATTATTGAATATTTTTTCAATTTAGCCCTTTCTAGCCCTTTTTTCAAAAATTTTTACGCGTTTTGAGCCTCAAAAGTTGGCATCACTGTAGCGACTGGTAATTTTGACCCATCCCCCTCTCGCCGGGTTAATGTTACTCTTCTATCTTATTGTTATTTTTTATTGTTACTCTTCTAGCTTATTGGCTATATAGGTGGAGAGAAGTAAAATTCGACATCCAAAAAAACATCGTATGAATGCAAGGAATTTTTAGTAGCAACTTCAAAAGAGAATTAAGAAAAATAGACGTCATAAATTACACCGTGTGAATTAGCACTTAGCTTTGACATATTAATTCTTTACATGCATAAAAAAACTGCGCTATGAAATAAGCCCCAAGGAAACAGCGCCCAAAATAAGAAATTGAAATAAGGCCCAATAAAGTTAATTAGGCCTTATTTCAATTATTTTGGGATTTATTTTATCTTGAGATTGGTTGGTTTTTATTTTATTTTTGTTGGGATTTATTTCATTTTAAGTGGGGTTTTATTTCCATGGGCCTTATTTCATAGCGCCCAAAAAACATATATTGTGTAAGCTGGTAAACAGTAAATTTAAAGCTTGTTGTAGTTCTTCCTGTTTTTTCTTTTCAATTACAAAATTGTAGTAAGTTAAAAATTTTAATATGTACTTTCGTATAAAAATATAACACTTGAAATAATTTGATCATACTTCAAGTGAAATATGTATAATGAATTCCAATTGCGAAAATATTCCAAAAATTAATTTTGAAAATGGTGATTTCAAAAAAATTACACAAAATAATGGGCTTTAAAATAAACAAAAAATAATGAATGGAATAAAATGTGAAAGTTTGTGCAAAGAAAATATTCTTTCTGGTGGGATGCTGTGACAGATGGAAGGGTTCTCTTTTGTACAATTTTGTCTAAAAAGTTCAGTACGCCATTGCACAATTTTTTCGGAAGACTTATGTATGTGAGGAAATATTACTCTTTTTTGGAAGATGGCATGCAAAAAGAAAAAGTTCTACGCAATAAACCTCGTTCAGTGTAAAAATAAGAAACGTGCTTGTGTAGAAAATTCTAGACGATAGAAAAAAATAAGTTACATCATAAATAAGTATTTTTATTAAAAAACCTTGATAAGTTTACTAACTTAACAATGATGTTCTAATTTTTGTGCCACTATTGGTTGCACGTCTAAAAATTACTTAAGTGTAGTTACGTCTTCCTGTTTCAGAAAAAAAATGAAGTTAAACGGACGTAACTAACATAAAAGCTTAAATTTTAACAACGAAATAAATGATTAAGAAATACATAAGTATCCATACTACAAGTAAATTTCGATGAACATTTTCAAAAATACTTTATTATTATTAATTTTCTAACGTTTTTGTTTCTCCTGTGAAAAATATAAAAGTGTAGTTACGTTCGGTTGCATTTGACGATAAAAAACCAATTGTTAAAACTTGGTTTTGCCATACAAATTGTTTTTGTTAAAACCATTTTAGAATTGGTTTTATGAAATGCATTTGTGCATTTTTAATATACAATAACTTCTAGATTCATTATTTTAAAATATTTATTCACAAAATGTAAAATAATTTCAATTTTACAACGCATTGTAAAATTTCCGAGTTCTTTATACAAACAAAAACAGTTGTTGTACAGTATGTCAAATAAGTGTAATAAAAAGCAAAAAATTCAACAACAAATACATGCATTTCTGTAGGAGATTTATTTTATTTTGGAGCAAAGTTATTAGACAGTCTTCTTCTTTCGGCCACGAATGCAACTTTTAAACTTATATTGCTAATAGTGTTTTCACACTGACATGGTTTTAATAAAATTTGGTTTTAACGTTAAAACCAACTGTTAAAACCTGGTTTTACCATACAAATTGTTTTTGTTAAAACCAAATTAAAACCATTTTTGAATTGGTTTTAAGTTGGTTTTATGAAATGCAACCTTGTTTTCGCTGTGATAAATTCAATGCTGCCAAGTTAAAATGACCGACAGCAGCTGATAATGTTATACCAGTGAATAACAATAGATGGCGCTTGGAAAATTTTCAACTTAAAAATGGATGCAGCAGCAACAATAATCAAAAAAATATGGGAAAAAAAAAGAGTTTTTTGGAAGGAAAACAACGAAAATATTTTAAATTCAACTGTGGAAAGTGAAAATAGACAATATGACTGACATTTATCTGCCTATAAAAAAGGTTTATCTTGTAATGTATTTGTGCATTTTCATATTATTAACAATATTTCCAAGCACTTCTTCATTCTGTATAAGAAGTTCCATAATATAAAAAAAATTATTTACAAAATATAAAATAATTTCCATTTTAGAACGCATTGTGAAATATCTCTGTTTTTCATACAAACAAAGACAGTTGAACAGTATGTCCAACAAGTGTTATTAAAAAGCAGAAAAAAGCAACAACAAATACACGCATTTCGGCAGGAGATTTATTTTATTTTGAGCAAAGTTATTAGACAGCCTATGAGTTAAAACCTGAATTTAACAAACTTGCAGTGTGAAAGCATAATCAGCTGTTTGTGGTTTTAACGTTAAAACCAGGTCTTAGCTTTCAGTGTGAAAACACTATAAATCAGGCATTGGCTCAAAAATTTATTGCGCCGAAACTTTAGTGTTTTATGCCGCCGCCAAAAATTTTTAATTTTTTCTTTGTTCAGCATTTTAGCGATCGAATTTAGCTTTAGCGAGTTACAGAATACAGGTGCAGGTTTTAACTTTCAGTGTGAAAACACTATTAAGTTAACGCTTATGTGAATGGCAAGAAAATACACTTAAAGGCCGGGGCACAATGAATCCGTCATTCGTTAAACTTCACTTATTTCAACTGACAGCTAAGTTGAAATACATGGTTTCTTATGAGGTCTGTTACATTCAGTACGTGTCCGTCAACTCAAAGTACAAACTTTGGTCGTTGAGTAGTTTGACAGATATTGGTTGGTTATTTTGGTATGTTCTTATTTATGCATTTTTTGTCGAAAATAAAAAGAAAAACACGTAAAGCTTGCACTAGATGTTCCAAACCCATTTGTAATGAGCATTTAACAAACTCTCTTAATTGTTCGCTATCTGTGGAAGTGTCTTTGTAGCTTAGTGTCTATTTTTGCTTTTTTTTTGTATATGTATGTATATGTGCGAGTAGATATGAAAAATATATTTTTTGCTTGCTTTTCTTTCACCAAATAAAATGTTTAATCTAAAATATTAATAGCAACTTCCTTTAATTTGATTTTAGTAACATTTCACTAAAAATATACATGTAATAATCGTTTTTTCATATCCATGAGGTAGTTTAGACGAGAACAATTTTTAAGCCGAACAATTTTTGTTCTTTTCCAAATTACACGAGACTAATTCAACTGGCACAAAATGTATTCGTATACACAGCTGTGTGTGTGTTAGTGTTTTTAGTATTCATTTAACATTTGCTGTTTTTAAGTTGTATGTGTATTGGTTTTATGCTGCTAATGCGGCGTTGAAGCTGGTTGAAAAGTTATGCCAACCGCAAAACCATTCTCTTTGCCTCTCTCACCAACAAACTGGCATTTTATGCCAGCACAATTACGCCCGTGTAAATCAGCGCTATGTACATAAATACAGTGGCTCTCTTAATATTCGGTATTTTGGTTTTCCTTACTTAATTCCTTAATTTTTAAATAAAATGTAGGTATGGTATTGCCATAAATTTTCTTTTATAAAATAATAAATGTATTAACAGCTTTTTTCTGTCTCACATATTTTTTACATACCTGGCATAAATTAAATTACAAAAATTAAAATGCTGAAATATTGCACAAATACATAGTATATGTGTGTCTCATTAATATTCGGTTTATTCTACGTCTTAAAATAACATACCACAACCTTCATGAGCAGTGTTATTTATAAGATAATAATACCAATTATTTCCCTTTTTTAGCTTGGTTTTAATAAATACCATTTGTCAAGTAATTTAAAGGCGAAAAAGTAGGACTTTCCCGGACGCTAATTTTTTCCGAGGATACAGATCCCAAAAAGAGGACAGTGTCCGGGAAAAAGAGGACGGATAACAATCCTAATTATAAATTATTATGGCAAAAATTTTGGATAAATATATAAGTATGTAATATCATCTTAATGTTAAAATATTACAAAATAATTACTACTATATTTGAGGTATTTACATGTAACTTAAATAATTATTAAAATAGTATTAAAGAACCTTCCGAGATTCCATTTGTATTGCACTGTTTTGATTTTTAATAACAGCATCGCAATTGTTATTTGGATAGAGTACACACTGTTTGTCCAAGTGTTTCTTTCTATATGACTTCCTGTAAAAGTCGTTGAATAGAAAATAGAAAAAAACAGCATTAGGAAGCGTGAAGCACACGGTCCAACGTGGATAATTACAATCAGTGTATAGCAGTTGAGTTTGATGAACGAATACTACACAGAATTGTATCTGAAATTTTTTCCGAGAAATATTTTTTGCAGCAAAACCATTATATAAATTAATTACCATTTGCAGGTTTGTAATATATTTTTTCCACCACAAGTATTTTTGGAGTTTGGGTCCGAAAGCTGAGAGTAAATAATAACCATACATAATAATATGAACAAAGGAATTAATCCATCCAATAAAAGTTCCATGCCCTCCAGGAAAATACTTAGTTGAACCCCAAGAAATCATTGGCATAACGGTGTGATGATAAACATGTAAAAACGATACTTGATGTTCATTTTTCCTCAAAACGAAAAAGACTGTATCCAGAAGCTCTGTGATTTTAGCTAAATAATATACATAAACTCCTCGGGCTTCCTTTAAAAAAAATAAATCAAAGATATTTTGTTTTGTTTTGATTTTCCCAATTTTGTGGTATTTTAGCGTCCCTCAAAAGAGTCTCCAAGCTACATTTTCAAAAAATTAAAATTTCTCTAGTAATTTTTTGTCTATAACTTTCTTAATAATGGTCCAAACTGAAAAACTTTTTTTGGAAAATTTTGTTTGCAGATGTTTTTGAAAAAAATTTTTTTGTTTGCCAACAGGCGTCTAGCAAAAATGAAATCTACACAAAATTCTAAGAATATTACCATAAGAAACTAGGGGTCTAAAATGAAAACCTAGCTCCCGACGAGAGGCATCAAGATAGGTTCCGATTTTAGATCCCTACTTTCTTAAGATAATAATATTACTAGAATTTTGTGTAGATTTAATTTTTTGCTAAGCGCCAGTTGCTTTTTTTCTCTTACGAACAAATCGACTCTAATATGTATGTATATACATCTATATGTGACAGCGCATAGAGAAAGGGACCTAAGGGGTGAATTTGGACAAAAATCAATTTTCACTTTTTTTTATGTGGACAACATCTGAGCATCGAATGAGACCGATCCCATGCCCCAAAAGTGTTCCCTCCCAGAGATATGCGCGTTTTATGATGTGATGGTACACCAAAGATACACGTATTTAAATCTTTAAAATGGCTCTCCTGAACAAAACCGGTTTTTACCCTTAGGTCCCTTTCTATTTTGCGCGTCACATATACATATATTACAGTATATGTATGTTTATTCCAAGTGTTTTCGATCAAGATTTTTGGTTTTTAAATTTTACATCGGGTTTTTGAGAATGAGTGTATGCTTTTTTATAATTTAATTTTTAATTTATCTATCCACCCAAAAACTTTAAAACCCGACCCGGTGGTGAGGATTCCTTAACTACTAATTTTTCGATTTTTTTAAATTACAATAAAATTACAAATTTTCATAATTACCGATTTTTTACACACACAAAAATTTCCAGTTTCGATCATTATTTAGAAATTTATAGACAAAAACTAAAAAAAAGTTCTATTGAGAGGCGCTAAAAATACCACAAACTTGCGAATATCAAAACAAATATATACATATGTATGTACATCATAAATCAAAGAATACAAGATTACGCATTCAGCAGAAAATATTATTTTTCTGCGCAACTACATACGTCACATCAGCCGATAAACATAGATACAATCACACAAACATGTGTATTTGGTATAGAGTAACTTTGTTTACATTTCGATTTCTACGTCATTTTGACTTTTGCGCAAATGAGCCAACCAGTTACTTCCCGTGTATCGTATGCAGATGCTGCTAAAGCCCTTATGACACTTCATTTTTTCTTCATTGATTTGATATTTAATTGATAGAAAGAAACAATAAATTTTGTCAAATTTGCGTCATTAGAAACCGCTAGTATTAAGACAAAACAAACTAAAAATCGCTATTTTTGACCATAAACCGCTAATTAACCAACACTTTTATGTTTCAAAAGCTTGAAATGTCAATTTTAAGTTGAAAATTTTTAAAATTTTTTTGACAGATCTTCATTTGTTATCGATAACTTTAGTCAAGTTGTTGACATTATTTAATTTTTCTTAATATAGCTGAACCCTTTGCACCTGCTGAATTTTCCTATTACAATATGTTTGCACTTTTCTCTAAAACTTGATAAATGAAAGAAAAATGCAGTGTCATATAGGCTTAAGACAAGTTCAATTCCCACACAAAATGTTTCTCCGCCAAATAATTCAAAAAATACTGACGCAAGCTTTAATTTTAATCGCCTTGAAGCTACTATTGATAATCTGGTGCAAACTATAAATAATTTTACAACAAATATGACTAGTATGATGCAAGAAATGCTGCGAATGCAGAATACACTACTTCAAGCATTAATTAACAAGCCATGAACACGTTAAAAATATGTTTCTGGAACGCAAACGGCGTTCGCCAACATAAAAATGAACTTGAGCACTTCCTCACGGAAAAAACTATTGATATAATGTTAGTCTCTGAGACTCATTTGACGTCAAGAAGCCTTTTTAAAATTTATGGCTGCACCTTATATGATTCAAAGGATCCGAGAAGAAGAGCATGCGGTGGATCAGCAATTCTAATAAAGTCAAGACTCAAGCACTATATTCTTGACATTTGTGAAGAACACCTATGTACAAGCAACAAATATTGGCATTGAAAGTTTTTGTACATATTTCGTGATGTCATCAATTTACTACCCTCCCAGATTTCCAATCATTCAGAATCAATATGAGGGTTTCTACAAATCTATTGGACCTTGTTTTGTAGCAGTTGGCGACTACAATGCAAAACATACGTTCTGGGATTAGCGTCTTATTACACCCAGAGGTCGAGCATGAATCAAAGAATACAAGATTACGCATTCAGCTTTTGAAAAAATTCTTTTTCTGCGCATGTACGTCACATTAGCCGATAAACATAAACACAATCACACAAACACGTGTGTTTGGCCTACTGACATACAAAAAATTCCGGATTTATAGATTTTGGCATCACAAAAAATATCTCTAGGTATTTAATTCAAGTTGAAGATTCTCTAGATTTCTCGTCCGATCACTCTCCCGCAATCGTTACAATTTGTAGCCCAATAAGAAGTGACTTACCTGACCCATTTGTGAAGATGATCAATCGTGTTAATTGGCTGGGGTTCAAAAATTAACTCAGTACTCATTGTACGGAAAATATTAAGCTAAGAACACCAGATGATATTGAATCTAACATTGCCAATCTTAACAAAAATATTAAACAGGCGGCTGAACATGCCAGCACCTCCCATCCGCAGACTTTGTTTAACAGGATTTATTCTTAAATGACCTAGTTCAAAAATTGAACTAGTGAGCGTAAAACAATTGAACTAGTTCACTTAGTTCAAAGTACTGAATCCTTCATTTGAACTAGTTCGTTCATGAACTACACAAGACTATACAAGTTGCTCTTGAAGCCAATATGGTGCTAAGGAATTCAGGTATAGAGCACTGCTTCAGCTTCAAATGTTGAGAAAATTCAACGAATGCAAAATAAAATTTTACGTTTGATAACATCGGCTCCATGGTACATCAAAAATTCAAATATACATCGTGATTTAAATATGACACTAGTGACTGAAGAAATCGCAAGATACGCAGGCAAATATCTAACAAAACTCGAGTCACGTCTTAATCCGCTTGCTCGTAATATTTTGAACTTTACTGGACACATCCGCCTAAAAAAGAGGGACACAAGGGCTCTTATACTCAACACTCCAGATGGGACTACTTGAAAATACTTTTTTTTCCTTTTTGATTATCACTACTTATGTATTATTTATAACTATCACTAAGTTTATGTCCGACAGTGGTCGGGCCTAATAATTATATTTTAGATTTAAGATTTGAATACTTATTGTTAGTTCATATTTGAAGATACAATAAATAAATACATGTATTAAAAAATGTTTACGTCACACCAACACACTCAAGTTAAAAGGCATGCGCAATGCATTTTTTTCTATTCTTATATATATATATATATATATATATATATATATATAAATATGTATATATATAAATATATAGCCTGTCGGAAACTCTGTTAAAGTTAGCTTAAAGTTATTTTTTCCAGCCTTATATCTATAACTTAACTACATACTTTTGCGCTGGCTATAAGTAGTTTTTTTAAAATTAGTTTGTTAGATTTAAGTCTACTAACAGTTAAGGCCGGGGCAGAATGAATCCGTCATGCGTTAAACTTCGCCTTTTTCAACTGACAGCTAAGTTGAAATACATGGTTTCTTATGAGGTCTGTTACATTCAGTACTTATCCGCCAACACAAAGTACAAAATTTGGTCAACTAGTAACTTTTTGCGTACTTTGAGTAGTTTGACAGATATTGGTTAGATTTTTTGGAATGCTCTGAGAGTCTGAACACAATGTAACGAGAATTCATTGCGGTGCGGTTTTTCATACGATTTTGAAGTAAAAACACGGAGCGCAAAACGGCATAAATTTAAAATCTATTTTATTTTCATTGCGGACTTTCTTATTCTCTCAATTTTTGACTCTCTTTCTGATGTTGCCATAGCTTTTGAATAATTGGCGGTGTTCACAACAAAAAATATGATTTTGAAGTTCAAAAATGTCATAAAATATAAAAGCTTACAAAATTTATCAAATATATCTGCGAATAATAATTAATTAATAATTTTTTGTTTTTAGTTACTGCCATTACAAAATATTTAACAGAAAGAGTAAATTTTTTTTAAATGTGTGCACAAAAAAATTAATAAAAATTTAAACAAACAATGACAAGTATTGCTGTCGCCGTCTTCCGTTGTAAATATTATGTTTATTTTTCTCGCCCGCAACGAGAAATCGCACCACACCGCAAACATTGTGTTTAGACTCTGATTTAGGATTTTGTGGCAGCAAAAATAAAATTAACCAAAAGAAATAAACGAAATAAATAAAAAAGTTGAATTTAATAAATAAAATGGAGAATCAACCTATTGAATATGTTTTAATGCTTCCGTCAATAAAGTACTCATTGGACTTGTGCCAAACGGTTGCAAAGTACTAGTGTAAGTAAATTTTTGATACTTCTGAGGTGAATAAAATTTCACTAGCCCTGGGGGCTAGTATAAATTTTGACACAACAGGTAAATCTTTGACAAGCTGCAATAAAAAGCATGGTATCATAAAATTTAAATCCACCGCCGTCGCTTCGAGATACATATATTTTTACGTCTTTTAAGTTTATATAGACTGTGAAAAAATCATTGTTTATTTTAGTTTGCGAAAAATGTTGCATCATATATATAATATTATATAATTTATTGCTACAAGAATATTGTTTTATATAAAAATGTCCTCTTAAAAATTTGTTGGTAGCCGGCGGCTTGTAGTCAGGCGAAGCAAAACCGCCGCCGCAGCAATTGTTTCATCAGCGTCTTTCTATGCTCAAGCCAATTTATCAAAATTTTACATTGTCATAAAAGATATCATTTGGCACAGCGGAAAATTAAATTTTTTCCCCACAGGCAAATATTTTTTTACCATAGTACTTTTCTACCGTTTGACACACGCCCCTTGTGCCAAACTTCTCCGTCCTTGCGTTAATGTCAGTTGAAAAAGGTGAAGTTTAACGTATGATGGATTCATTTTGCCCCTGCCTTTAAAGGTTTGCGCGTTAGCTAAAAACTGTATGTTATTAAAAAATTTCTATGCAAATTTTGACTAAAGCACACTAAAAAATTAAATTTTTTATAATACGGCCGGCCATAAGCCTTTGTAGTTAGCTGTAAGGGTCGGGGCACAATCAATCCGTCATACGTTAAACTTCGCGTTTTGCAACTGACAGCTAAGTTGAAATAAATGGTTTCTTATGAGATCTGTTACATTCAGTACGTGTCCGTCAACGCAAAGTGCAAAAATTGGTCAACTTTTAACTTTTTGCCTACGTTGAGTAGTTTGACAGATATTGGTGGGTTTTTTTTTTGTTATGTTCTGATTTAAGGCCCAACTATAATATGTATAAGCCAGCTGAAGCAACTTTGCCAACTTACAATTTGGTTAATGGAAACTTTTCATCGCTTAGTTAACCATAAGTTTCCTATTTTTGAACACAACTACCCAATCTCCGACAAGGTGTGCACATACGAGTATTACGAGTACATACATACATATATTATTTGCAATTTTTACTTGACTGATAACTTACTCTAAACGCCATGGGACTTCTTGAACGATTAACGGGTTGACAGCGCCAACTGTAATGTTGCCACACTACAAAACCCTGAATAAATAGAAAGTTTGGAAATATATATGTACATTAGGGCGTTTCACCAAAGGCGTTTATTGCGATTTTTGCAACACTTGAAGTGGAATATTAAGGCTTGTGATGTAAAAGAATTTCGAAAAAAATTTTGGATTTTTTGGGTCGCTGAAATAGATTTGATCAAAAAAATGAGGTTATGGAGAAAAAAATTTTATATTATTTTTTTCTGGTGCTTTTTGTTTATACAACTAAACAGTTATCTTCTTAAAGATCCGATCCCACGACAAAAAAAATTGTTGGTGTGAAAAATTATTATATTAAGGACCACTTTGATAGTCTTAAAAGTGAAAAATTATTTTTCCTAGATTTCAAACCTCGATAACTTGAAAAGTTTTCAACATTTTTTCAAGATCTAAAATGCGTTAGAAAGGTCCTTAAATTGCCTTTCATTCGGTACATAGATTTATTTTTACTTGTTGGAAAAATATAAGAAAAAAATTAAAGTTTGAGAAAATTTTTTTTATTTATCAAATTTTATGAAAATTAAAAGAATTTCATTATGTTTCGTTCTTGGTTAAGTAAAAAAAACATCTAAAATACATTACTTTAATAAAAATATCAAAAATTCAATTCATCAATATATTTGTATTCCCATACAAAATCAAAAGATATTAAATAAACAAAATCAACATATTTAATGAACAAATTAAAATTAAAAAGTTAATTTGTATCTAAAATTACAATATATTAAACATTAAATGTGGAACAACTGTGGAAGTATTTTCAAATTGGTTTCTTAAGAGCTTTTTCAATGACATTTTTGTTAACATTACGTATAATTTTTCGATTGTTATCAACGCGAATCAATAAGTTTTGAAAATCATCCCCATTCTTTGTATTTTTTTTGTTATATATTTTAGCTGACGCCACGCCTCTTTCTGATAAATCATTCACAACACATAGTTTTTCTAGTTTTTTCTTTGCAAAAACAAAATCATCATCATTTTCCCATAAATGTGTATCTTTCGAAAAAAAAGGAAGTGGGCAATTTTAATTCATCAAAAACCCTTTTACTGTTTGTGCAGTATGTACATACAATGTAAATTCAAATAATGTGAATTTAAAAATAAAAAATTATTTTTTTGTCTATTTTTTATTTTTTTCAACATTTTTTCACAACTAAGACATAAACTTATATACACCAAAATTAAGGTATCTAAATTATCTTTCTAACGCATTTTACATCTTGAAAAAATGTTGAAAACTTTTCAAGTTATCGAGGTTTGAAATCTAGGAAAAATAATTTTTCACTTTTAAGACTATCAAAGTGGTCCTTAATATAATAATTTTTCACACCAATAATTTTTTTGTCATGGGAGTGGATCCTTAAGAAGATAATTGTTTAGTTGTATGAACAAAAAGCACCAGAAAAAAATGATATAAAATTTTTTTCTCCATAACCTAATTTTTTTGATAAAATCTATTTCTTCAAAAAATCCCACAAAATTTTCGAAATTCTTTTAGATCACACATTTAATATTCCGCTTCAAGAGTTGCAAAATTTTTTTGTGAAACGCCCTAGTGTACATATGTTTATATGTACATATGCATGTAAATTATTCTGTCCCAAAAAATTCTTTTTTGAGACTCAAGCATAATGTGAAAGCTTACAGGGTCAAGTATTTTTGTGATCTTTTCAGAATTTTCGGAAGAAGTTTACATGTCGCACAAGTCGAATTTTTGTCAAAAATCGAATTTGAAGGCCTTTTTTGTGTTTTCTTCATAACTTTAACCATAACCACGATTTTCTTCACTTTTGAGGAAACAAAAGAGAAGAAGAGAAAAATTTCCAATTTTTATAATAATGAAAAAAAAAAACAAATGAAGCTTTAAAGGTCAATTAGTTCTAAATAATTAAGGAGCAACCATTTTTGAATTTGCTCTTACCGTTCCTGAGTTTTATACCCGTTTTCAGCCTTGTACCCAGTTTAATTTTATACGCAACCAAAAAAAGCAAACTATTTGTTTTGTTTTGTTTAAAAATTATTTCTGGGGTTTTTTCGATGTAGTTATATGTATGCCCTGTAATAAATTCTGAAAATCAGTTTCAGAAGATGTTACATTGATGTAAGTATAAGCCAAAGCCACACCTCGTTCTGCCACATCATTTAACCATTGTAAATATTGAACTTTGTGCAATTTTACGATTTCATGAGAAATTCTACGGACCTTTTGATCTGTTTTCCACAAATGTTTAAAATTGTTTACTGGCGCTCTTTGTGATAGTATATTTTTCGATAAGATGTAATATAAATTTTTTTGCAGTATTTACACTTTTACGAGTGGTTTGGCTGGATAATTTTTTCCACAAGACACACACTTCTTTTTTTGACTAATCCATAATTAGAATATAAAATAACAGTCTTACAAGATATTTGCAAATAATTTTGCGATGAGTTTCGCATGCGAAAACTTTTATATACACAAATCAATTTTTTCTTATTTGATTCATCGGCCAGCTGATTACAAAACAAAAAATTTGACATTTGAAAATTTAATATTCATCAAGTAATAACCTTAAAAACGGTAAGAGCAAATTCAAAAATTATTTTTTAATTAACATACTATGTGTATTTTTTATATCAAACCCGCTTAAAATAAAAAAAATCTAATTTGTTCGGACAAAAATTTTGTCTGATGTCTTATTTTTTTCCTTTGAAAGATTAAAACAGTCAATGCTGTCAGTAGATTTTTAGAATAATATCTACGTAAAACTAATCAATTTAATTTAAAGAAACAGAAATTAGAAACATTCAAATTCTTAAAGCACAATTTATTTCGAAATGTTTTTATTTTATTTTATTTATGCTTTCACTTACAATTACTTAACAGTTTTTTGATTTTCACAGGTTGTACGGAAACAAAATAGAACGGAAGAGAAAAACTAACGGCTTGTATAAAATTTCTATAAACAAAAAAGAATCAGATGATTCGTAGCAGAACAGGACCAATTCTGCCTTTACGCTTATGCTAGGAAGACAACTGGGACGAACGACGAATTTTTCAGTGCGAACTTTCGTCATAAAAAATAAAACACATTTGTGCATATGAAAATGAACACAACACCGCACACAGGCACAGATTGGGAATTTAGTGCGACAAAATTATTAACTTCATATCGACTCAATAAATTTTAATAAAACTAGGTACCTCAAGGTCTTTAGAGTCGTTGATTACGAATATGATGTCAGTTTTCAAAAATTTAAAATTGCGAATCCAATATGGTGGACAATTTTTGAAAAATTTATCGAATTCGCTTGAAATTCATAACACAGGGTTTTTTTTTGGCGTCGATGATTACGAATCTTATGTTAGTTTTGAAAAATTCAAAATAGCGGATCCAATATGGCGTAAAGTTTTTAAAAAATTTATCAAATTTGCTTAAAACTTATTACACGGGAGTTAGGTATACTACCTGAGGAAAATATGCTCTATTTATTGAAGGGGGAAACGGGTGGACCACTACTCGACTTTTTTATACTTATTAGTAGTTGGGATTTTTAACTTATAAGGAAAAGTCGTGGAACTGTTTGGAACTTTTTTTATAGCTATAGCTCAAGTAAATTTTTCAATATATTTCATAATAAAAATCTACACTACGTATAATTGTTGTTTCAATAATAACTGCAAATCAAATTAGGTACCTGATGCTTAAAAATATATTTAAAAAACTGTAAATTTACAATAAACGCTATAGATGCTATTGACAGGTATAAGTGCATTTAACAGACTTTTCACGCACGTACAGACAAATGTGATGCCTTAAAAAAATAAATACTTATAGGTTGATTGCGTACTGGTATACAGAACATATTAAGCGCAATAGTGGTTACATTTAACAAAATAAAAAATTCCATTTTTGTCGTCCTAATTCGGTCATTTGTCTCTGTGTGCACCGGCGTAGAACGAAATTCGTCGTTCGTGGCCAGTGATGCCAGAATTCCTCCACCAAAAATGGCTAAATGTAGACAAAAAATGGCTAAAAACTAGCTGAAAAATGGCTAAGCAAAATCGAATGCAAAAATCATGAACTTTAGCAAAAACAAGAAGGTATTTCATATATTGTTTTTTAAGGCAAATTGGGAACTTTTTTAATATAAATAAAAACAATAAATTGAAGTAATAAATAAAATAATTTTTCTTCAGGTAAGAAAAAAACTGCGCATATAGTGCAAACTTACAATACTTGCATTTCGCCTTCTATTCATTTGTACATTCTGCTATTAAGTCTTTAAATTTTTGGGATACTAATCCATTCCTTGCGAAATTTTTGTTTATACTTTTTATTAACTTTCTATTTTTTAAACTTTCATTTAAACTTTTATTTTTCTTGATATTTTCACTCGTGTAAAACAAATATACCCTTGTTTGATTGATATCATAAACCACCAACTACAGTGAAACCTCTCATAACCGGACACTCACGGTCGCCCTGTTTTTGTCTGTTTATTAGAGGTGTCCGCTTATGAGAGAGTTACACATTTTTTTGGATTTCTAGTTGAAAAATTATTTTAAGAGTAGACTTCTTCAAATTAGGTTGGTATAATTTCAGCTGTTGGGTTCCAAATGACTTTCAATGATTTTATTTGTTGGAATACAACAAAGTCGTCTCTAGAAAAATGCTTTGAAAAGGCAGTTTGTATAAGAAATGTAGCAATATGAATTGTTAAAATACACAAGAAACTTTGTATCTTCACAAGTTCGTGCACCGAATAATTTTCCTTTTTCAAACTCGTTTAAAATATAATTTTTTTTCCTGTAATTGATAAAAACAATTTTTTCACTGCTATTTTGGGACACTAGCTAAGCAATCAACTTCTTCGAATCAGTATTTACATATGCGTTAACCAGGGAACCAGCAATATCATTGGCACTAATATAAATATGAATCAGAGTTGAATAAAGAAAGACCTACTATTTAAATGCAACTCTTGTTGCCGTGTTTCACCGCTTCTGTGCTTTTATGAGGGTGTCCGGTTATGGGAGTGCATTTTGTATGGAAAAACTAATGAACGTGTTGGATCTACAAAAATTGTCCGGTTATTCGAGGTGTCCGGTTATAAGAGGTGTCCGTTATGAGAGGTTTCACTGTAGACCCGACAACTTATAAACACCTTGCAGCGATTATAAGAATGCAGTAGCAATTCTTATTATTACCAATTGCGCCATCTCTTTCATAAAAGCGCTTTTAGACTGGTGCAACAAAAATGGCAAGTTTGAACCGGGATGTATAGATACATATTAATGCGAAAACAATAACATATTACTCTGTTGTTTTTTTTTTTTTTTTTTTTTTTTTTTTTGGTAGTTAATTAATATTTCCATGTTCCGAGTTTAAAGTTTTTGTGAAAAATCACAAAAAAACTTCATGTTTAGAAAAATAGCTAAAAAAAATAGCTAGATTAACATAAAAATGGCTAAAAAATAGCTAATAGCTAAACTCACTTTCTTCCGGCTAAATGGGATGAAAAATGGCTAAATTGGCATCACTGTGCGTGGCGAACTCTGAGATAGATTTATTTCTATTATTTCTATTATACGCCGACGAACGACGAAAGAACAATTCTCTCTCTCTCTCTCTCTCTCTCTCTCTCTCTCTCTGCAAATTAACAAACAAAAGTCACCTTGCTTAGTGCCGTCACCTTGGCTGAAATTTCTTTTCTTCTCATCCCTAGCAGTGATGTCAGTGCTGAAATTTACAGAGCTCCTAAAATATCGCAACCTGATACTCGTTAATAAGTGATGTATCGATACATCGGTTTTTGAAATATCAGCGATATACATATATCGATATTTATTTTCTCAAATATCGTCATTTCGATATTTTTAGCTATCTATAATGCAAGTACAAGTATTTGCAGACAAAAATGAATCTTGGACATTTTTATTTAAAATTTTTTCTCATAAGTGAAGAAAATCGTGGTTATCGTTAACGTTATGAAGAAAGCGACCCCTAAACCTATTCCCAGTCGGGTTAGTTTTGGCTGGATTGTCCCGCTTTTTAAGTACCTGTCCAGTTTCAAACTAAAATAAAATTTGTCCAGCTAAAACAATTTTCTTAATATTATTAACGTTCTTAATATTTATTGCCTTGAATTTATAACAAAAAAGTAACTATTCTTTCCTGAAAATTTTATTTCAAAATGTCCAGCTTTTTTTAATAATACCGCTTTTTTAATTTAAATGTCCAGCTTTTTGTTAATCTCAATCTGGCAAGCCTATCCTATAAGCTTTTAAATTATGCTTGAGCCAGTGTTACCATATGTGAAGATTTATCTTATTTTTGAAGTTTTTAGACATGTTAAAATGACAAAAAAGATTTTTTATCTTAAAATAAGATTTTTAAAAATTTTACTTTTGGTGCGTTTAATATATTATTGAGGGATTTTTTGACCAAACTACTTACAAATTTTCTGATTTGCTTCATAATGATCTTACACATATTCTATACATTAAATATTTTGTGTTATTTGGCTTTATTTTTAACCCTAGAATGGTAAACATCGCCTGTGAGGCGAAACAATATTATTTTTTAACGATATTTTCTGATCGCTTACACCTACCTAAGCATGCGCTCGTGCCAACTCATTTGAGTGTTGTACGAGGTTGCGCGCACACGTGTTCTGTTTTGCTTCGCTGCATTGCCGAATAATACATATGTCAGTCTAAAGTATAAGGGTAATTTTTTGCACATGAAAGTTTGTTAGTTTTTTCCCTAAAAATTAGAGTGTACATATAATCCTTCAAGTTTTTTATGATGATTGGTTCTGAAGAGTAGATACTAAATTGGCAAGGAAGAAAGGTCGCGTATGCCCAAAGGAGTTCGAGCAGCAATACATGACGATATTGGTTATAAAACTGACGATTATGCCGACGAACCAGCCATACAAAAAAGGTAAAAGATCAAAATGGGATTTCTGCCCCCGTATGAACGTATATTTCTGCGCAAAATGCAAGGAAACATATTATATAGAGCACAGATCACCAAACTGTTGGCAATGTGACGCAAAAAAATAGTTTGAAGAACTACAAAATTTATTTTGGTGTGGAAAGTTTTTCTCCACTTAAAAGCCTTATATTATTTTGTTATATGTTAACTTGGTCTCAGGACAATAAGATAAAATAGGTTTTTTTTATCTCGAATGGAAGTTTTTTATTTTTTTTTATTTTTTTTTTAACGATCTCTTAGAATTAAATATTAAAATATGCGATCAAAGAAAGGTCTGGCATATGTTTAAAATATTTATCAAATGAACTGGTTTCTGTTTATTTTTGTTACTAAACATTGAATTAATATGTTTTATTTTTAGTTTATTAAAATCTTTTTGTTTTTAAAGTCATGTAAGGGGTTTTTACAAAAGTCGCCTCACAAGCGAAGTTTACCATTAAGGAGCTAAAAAGTATGTTTACCATTCTAGGGTTAATAGTTCACAAGAAAAAAATAAATTTTAACTCATTTTCATGCAATAAAATAACAAAAAAGATTTTTGGTCACAAAAAAAGTTTTTTTTTTCGCTCGACTTGAAGATTTTTTAACAACTAAATATGGCAACACTGGCTTGAGCACCTATAAAAATACAAAAAATAATTTTTTTGGGACACACCAATATACATAGGGGGGTATTAACTCAAAATTTTAAAATTTTTAGTAGACACGAAAAACTGTTTGTGGTTACCTTTTAAGAGAATTTGAAAATCCGAATATATTATAATAAGCAAATTCCGTTTGAAAATATACTCGTATTTACATTGATTTTATTTTAAAATCTGGCAACTATTAGAGAAGGATATTGGGCCTAATTACGAGTGTCGTATTACGACTACGACGATTTCGTACTAGATTAAAGAAAAAATGTTGCAATGTTCTTTAGACTTATACAAAATTTTCGTAGTCGAAGTCGTAATACGACACTTGTAACAAGGCCCATTATGTTTTGTAAAGAGACACAGTAGGGATTGGTAAATCGATTTCGATTCCAATCGAAAACCGATTTTATGTTTTAAAAAACCCGATTTTTTGTAATCGATCTTACGTCTGCGATCTTATACTGAAATCGATTATTTGGCTATAAAAATAAATTATTTTATTATTATCAAAATTTTGGCAATTTTTTAGTAATACTAAGAAGAAGATTGGTTTGATAACTAATATTATTCATCTTTATTCCGTAACTTTTTGTCGATATTTGCCAATACAATATCGAAAAAAGGACACTTACTTTCTCTAAAGGTGGAAGTACATACCACGCGTTACGCGGCAACGCTTTTCTGGCTTGTTAAACGTTCAACGCTACACAAATGGAATGTTACACACCACGCTTTTGAAGCTTTTTTAGTTGTAAAATTTAAATCCTTTGCCGGCTATTTTTTTTTTGCATTTTTCTTTAAACATTTAATTCATTTTTGTATCCATTGTTTAATAAAAAAATTAGTTTCTAATCATGTTTGTGTATGTTAGTTTATGAATCTGGCAACACTAGCTGTCATTTTGTATACAACACGTGAAAGTTGATGAATGTTCAACTTTTGGCGAGGTACGCGCGTCGCGAACTTCTCTATGTAACTTGCCTTATGAAAACACACTATTTCAACTTTTTTGACAGCCGCGTGTATCGCATTAGCGCATTGAACGCGTGTTATGTACTTCCACCTGAAGAATGTTCAACTTTTGGCGAGGTACGCGCGTCGCGAACTTCTCTATGTAACTTGCCTTATGAAAACACACTATTTCAACTTTTTTGACAGACGCGTGTATCGCATTAGCGCATTGAACGCGTGTTATGTACTTCCACCTTAAGGGCTAGAAAATAGCAAGAGTCGGTTAAAAATAAACAATTACTGAGGAAAAATAGTACTTAAGTGCCCTATTTTGACACTGCCTGACGTTGATGTTAACAATAACAAGTAAACGTGATTAGTTTAAAACATTTAAACTAATAATCCTTAGAAGTAAGAAATTGATTTTATGTAATATAAAAAATTGCTAAGCTAACGCTACATTTACACATGGAAGTACTTTCTTGAAATTTCTGTATACGTATTATGAAAAAAATTTTAATGAAATAAATGACTTTCATGAAAATTTCTTGTTAACTTTCATAGGAAAGTGAAAGTTCATTTTAAAAATGTCGACGAAAAATAAAGTTGAAAAAAATTGTTTTGTTCACTTCTTAATTAGAGTTACCAAGAATGTCACCTACACAAATTCATAAGGCAATAAATTGATAATAAGTATTACTGTTAATAATGTAATAATATTATTGTTTTCAAAAGGCATGAATTGTCTTCTTCCTGTACATTTGAACGTAAGTTATTATAGTTCTTTAAATATTTATACAAAATATATATATTTGTATATTTGTACAGTAACACTGTTAACCTTTTTTTCATTTTACTTTCTGAAAACATCAAAAATTTACTTTCTTGAAAAAATCGTTGAAAGTTGACTGGAAATTAAAAACAATGTGAGTGTGGTAGTGAAAAAATGTGATTGTATTGCTACTTTCTTGCAATTAGTTTCATGTGTAAATGGAACGTAAAGCAAGTTTACGTATAATATTAATTTAAAAATTCAGCTTTAATATCTAATATGCATATACAATACATATGAATGTACCTTACTGAGTTTAATGTGTTTCGCTAAATTAACTTTGTGTGTATTTTTAATGTACATAAATAAGTATGTTAACTTTTGTATTTGTTTGTTATTTGAATTTTTATGAATAATGATTATTTTGTTTATAAACTAGCCAATTTGTCTTAAACGATTTTAAAATCGATTTAAAAATCGATTTTCACTTGCGATTAATCGATTTCAAAAATCTAAATTGAAAAAGTTGATCGAAAATCGATTTTTGAAGATATTTACCAATCCCTAAGACACAGTTAAAAACAAAATTAGCAATTTTATCATAAAAAAATTCACATTTCGAATTAAAATGATAAATAAAAACAAATTTTATAAACCAAAGAGTAACGGAATACAGAAAATTGAAACTTTAAAAATTTTGAGTAAATACCCTATTGTTGATTGAGTGCGATATGCATGATTAACCACCCTTGTGCGTTGAATATAAATTTACCTACGTTTTGTTGTAGACGTTAACAGTTTGATTTACACTGTACTTACAAATTAACAGCCTTATGTAAAATCGGCCCTTAAAATGTAACCATCCATTATGTATGTATATGCATATGTATATGTATATGCCCCCAAACTAAATGTTTCGATTTTTTCTGAAGTCAGACTTGCCGTACCAAATTCGTTAAGACATTTCGGTATTTTGTCTGAACAATTTTTTTTAATATTAACAGCATGTTTGTGTAAGACTTTGACGATGGAAATCTTTACGTTTCTGTAATAGGTTAAAGAAAAGTTGTACAAGTTTCTTTTAATCTATTATAAAAACGCCAAGACTTCTAACGTCAACGTCTTAAGGCTCAGTTAGCCGACTGTAATGTAAAGTAACTGCAACAGTAAGAAACAGCTGATCGATTTTGTTATGTGAAAAGTAATGAAAATGGTTATAGAGATGTAATGTAACGTAACCTAATTTTCATATAAAAATATTACATTACAGTCGGCTAACTGAGCCTTTACACAAAAAGGATGTTAAACTTTGATTTTTTAGTACATATGTGAGTAACTTAGCATTTACTCACACTTTTTTACTAATACAATCACATTTTTTGTACTTACTGCTCAGCTTACAACACAATTTCCTTGTAAGTAATTTTTGTAAGTAACACTACTTGCAAGCAATTACTTACATGTGTAAATGCAAGGTAAAAGTCTGTGAATTTTTTTGTTCTGAAATAAATATGTATGTATGTATATATGTATATGTTGATCAAAAAGGATTGTAAGAAATATTAAAAATGTAAGTATGTTCAAATTATTTCGACAATAGCAGCAACATAACGGTGAAGCGGCGCTCTGCTATAAAAGCAAAAATAAACCTTACCTACATGTCGTTACGAGTTCGTACCTACATATCGTATCGATTTCGTACCGACTTATCGTTGCGAAGTCGTGTCAACCATTTCATAAAAAAAATTGCTACGATTTCGGTAATATTTCGGTTCCGAAATCGGAAGATTTTGTCTACCAGTCGTTACGAATTCTTTGCGAGTTTGGAGCATTTTGTTTGATGGGTGTATATGTATATGCTTATGTATATGCGTATATATATGTATGTGTTTATGTTTATAAATACACTGTATATGTCTGTATATGTATGTAGTAGTGATGCACGAATATTCGTATTCGAATTGTCGAATATTCGGCCATTTTCAGGCGAATACGAATACGAATATTTTTCCAAAGAAATTAAATAAATACAGTCAAATGCCGATAATTCGTACCCCGATAAATCGTAATTCCCGATAATTCGTAATAAACTGTCGGTCCCTTGAAAAAATCGGTGTTACAAAAACAACAAATTTTTATTTTGTATTTTATTTTTAACAATTTTTTTATACTTTTTTATCGTTTTAGTAAATAAATTGAAAAACCCCGTTAATTCGTATTTATTTTATTTTAACCCCGTTAAATCAAAACCCAGCTAAATCTAAAACCCCTATAATTCGTAAGAAATGGCCGGTCCCTTGCGATTACGAATTATCGGGATTTGACTGTAAATGCATAAATCCTAAACGAAATTTAAATAAATGACTAAAAATTTTAGTTTGTACAAATACATTAATTTTTTAGAGAAATTTGTGTTTTGTATCATTTTCAAATATTATTTAATGACGATCATTAAAATTTTGGGTACTTTTTATTTTAAAGTACGCCAACAAGAGTGTGAAGTCCGTTTTCATAACAATTTTTTAATATTTCATATTGCATATAATATTCGTATTCGTATTCGCGAATATCGTTTCATATATTCGTATTTGTATTCGCGAATATCAAAAATTGACATTCGTTCCATCAGTAGTATGTAGCTTTAAATATTTGCTTTTTTGTACCTCATAAACCATCCATGTGCTTAATAGAACTTGAAATAGATTATAGACAACTAGCGTTTTTTCCAACTTAAAAGGCTTTCGATTCCTCATGAAATTTGGTCCCCATGATAAAACAAAGTACAAATAAAAGAAAAGTATTGTTAAAGTTGGAACTGGTGATTTGATCAAAAACCAGTCATTTGTTCGGGAGTCTTTAAATAAAAAAACAGAAATAAATATGGATATACATATTTAAATGTTCAACATAAAATTATTTTAATTGCCTACTTACCTGCCAATTCAGTAAAAAGAAAATTCCAATAACCAATCTTAGTACCATTCACTGCTGCCATTTTTAAGTTCTTTTAATTGAAAAAAAAAACATGAATTAGCGAACAATATCTACTACCTAATATGTATGTAATATATTGATTTAGAGGCTCCGATGTCTGAACAATTTCTGAAAAGAAAACTGAAAAAGTTTCAAGCTTGAGTGTTTTGACTGTTCATATATTACTGTAATGAAGTAACCTTCGTTTCATAAAAATATTTTATTTTTCAACCAATTAATAATACCTTGATAGCTCAAGAAACCGAATTTGGTTGGATTTTGACCGGACCCTTCCAAAAATCACATACACCCCAAACCATTGTCTCATATTTCAACTCTGTAAAACTTGATAAATTTATAACCAAGTTTTGGGAAATAGAAGATATACCAACTAAACCCAATACATCTGAAGAAGGCTTAGCTTGTGAAGAAAACTATGTTACAACTACACACAAATTATCCAACGGCCGTTATCAAGTAAGTCTTCCATTTCGATCACCTACAATTGAACTAGGAAACTCACGTCATATCGCAATGGCTCAATTTTTGCGAAATGAAAGAAATTTGATGAAAAAACCCGAACTAAAAGTAGAATATGATAACGTGCTGCAAGAATATATTGATTTAGGTCATATGAAACCCGTAACATATAACACCAAAACAACTTCAAACAACCAGTATTATTTACCCCATCATGCTGTCATAAAACTTGAACGTGTTACGACAAAAATTAGAGTTGTTTTTAATGCTTCGAGTAAAACTTCTAATGGTAATAGCTTGAATGACATTTTATACACTGGCCCCACCCTACAACAAGATTTAGTTGTGCTTATTTTGAAATGGCGCTTTTATAAAATTGTTTTTAACGCCGACATTACAAAAATGTACAGGCAAATTATGTTAAACCCAACCCAAACACCCTTCCAACGAATACTTTTTCGTAAAAGCGTCAATGAACCCATTCAAGAATTTGAACTACAAACAGTAACATTTGGAGTCAATTGTGCTCCATATTTGGCTATTAGAACCCTACACGAATTAGCCAAAGACATTCAAAATACCCACCCAATTGCTTCAAAAATTTTGAAAAATAATATGTATGTAGATGACGTTTTGGCTGGAGGTCATACAATTGAAGAAGCTAAAAGCGCTCAAATACAATTGATCACAGCTCTGGACTCTGCTGGATTTCCTCTGAGAAAATGGACTTCTAACACTAAGGAATTATTAAACAACCTACCCGAAGAACACTTGCTTGATGTCGATTTACTCACACTACCCGAGTCAACGCCAAAACATTAGGCATAAGATGGAATGCCAAGGAAGATGTCTTCTTTTTTAATGTTCCAATAATTGAAAGGAAGTCAGCATATACAAAGAGAACTGTTTTATCAGACATAGCTCGTCTATTTGACCCAGCTGGATGGCTGGCACCAATTGTCATTTCTGCGAAGATTATTATGCAGCAAATATGGCAAGACAATACAGCATGGGATGAATGTCTTACCCCACTCACCTTAACGAAATGGCACAAGTTTTTGCAATTCTACGACAATATTGATCAAATTCGCATTCCGAGATGGATTAATTTTTCACCCTCAGCAAAAATCGAGTTTCATGGCTTTTCAGATGCTTCCGAAAAAGCCTACTCAGCAGTTTTATATGCTAGAGTTACACCCGTAGACGGACCTTGTACCGTAACCCTACTTCTTGCTAAAACGAGAGTTGCACCAATCAAAGTAATATCACTACCAAAATTAGAGCTTTGTGGTGCTGTTTTGTTAGCTAATATTACCCACAATGTTATAACCCAATTAAACTTACCACTACATCAAACATATTTTTGGACAGACTCATCAATAGTCTTAGCTTGGCTCAGCAAACCACCCAACGCATGGAACACTTTTGTGGCGAACAGAGTTTCTACAATTTTAGAAACTGTAGGCGTAGACAACTGGAACCACGTTGCCTCACATGATAACCCCGCTGATGTTGCTAGCCGAAGATGTAATGCAGAAGAATTAAAAGAAGATATGCTTTGGTGGAATGGACCACTATGGCTTAAAGAAACGCCTTCAAAATGGCCAACAACACACAAACCCTTTGAAACTCAAGCTGAAGCTAAAATTAGTCAATCATTTTCGACTGTAGTTAACATACACCCACCCATTGAAAATCAAACTGATACAAATCCAGACATATTATTACGATTTTCAAAATTGTCAGAAGCTTTAAGAGTAATGTCATACGTTTATCGATTCTGTGATCGAACATCACACACCCGAACCCAATCAATTCGAAATGAGAAAATCATTTCCGATAAAAGTAAATATCAATCAACTAAAGCAAGAATTGAAAATTTGTTAACACACCCAAGCATTGAACTTGATGCTATAGAGATAAAAGCAACACAAGATAGACTCATTATTCTATGTCAGCTTAAATATTTTGAAGAAGAATATAATTGTCTAAAAAGGAAACACCCAATTCCAAAAAAGAGCAACTTACTCACTCTAACACCATTTTTAGACTCTGCTAATATTATGCGCGCAAACGGTCGACTAGCCAACTCCAATAGCTTGTCATATTCAGAAAGACACCCAGTTTTAATACCATATGCAAGTCAGTTTGCAAAATTGCTAACTTTGCATGTGCATTTGGTTACTTTACACGGAGGAAATCAACTCATATTAAGGATACTGAGATCTGGCTATTGGATTCCGAAACTTCAGAATCTCATTAGTTCAATAATACACAAATGTGTAGCGTGCACAAAATACAAGAATCGACAAGCTACTCAATTTATGGCAGCCTTGCCACCTGAACGTACCCAAATAACCCACCCATTTAATAACACTGGAGTTGACTTCGCCGGGCCGTTTGACATCAAATTATATACTGGCAGAAATTGTAAAATAACAAAAGGATATGTATGCATTTTTGTTTGTTTTGCAACAAAAGCAATCCACTTAGAACCGACATCTGACCTGTCAACTCAAGCCTTTATGGCAGCATTTACACGATTTTTTTCGAGGCGGGGATGCCCTGTCGCCATTTACTCTGACAATGGAACAAATTTCGTTGGAGCTAATCATTTGCTAAAAAAGGAACGACAGGAATTCCTCAAGCAAATAAAAGGATCAGTCATTGCAAGTAATAGTTTACAAAACTTGACGTGGCATTTCATACCGCCAGGAGCCCCACACATGGGTGGCTTATGGGAAGCGGGCGTAAAAAGCTTCAAATCACATTTAAAGAAATTGAATAACTTGAAATATACTTTTGAAGAACTAGCAACGCTTCATGCTAGAATTGAAGGATGCCTCAACTCAAGACCCTTAAGCCCGTCAAGTGATAACCCGCAAGATTTGAATCCGTTAACCCCAGGTCATTTTTTAATTGGTTCACCCATATTATCACCCGCAGAACCCGATTGTAGCAATGAAAATCTTTCCCTTGCAAATCGATGGCAAAAATTAAAGATTCAACATCACAATTTCTGCAGAAGATGGAAAGATGAATACCTAAAAGAGCTACATAAAAGATATAAGTGAAAGTACCCGAAGCGACAAGTTGAAGTTAATGATATTGTTGTTATAAGACAAGACAACTTACCCCCAAATGAATGGTTACTTGGACGTATAATTAAAACTTATTCAGGTAGTGACGGACACATCAGAGTTGCCGACATACGTACTCTAAATGGGACTTTGACACGTCCAATAACAAAACTTGTAGTTCTACCCACGACTTAAATTCTTCGTAAACTTCCTTGAGTAAACATACTAACCGATTCACATATATACACACAACTAACTCATTTACACTTACCCTAACTCATTACTTAACGGTCGGGTCACTGCCTTGTGTTATACAACAAATTTAATCATCAAATTAACCCATAAAATTATTATAACAGTGATCTATCATTTAAGTATTACACTCATTTTAACCCACTTATCATTTTAATTGTATTTGTCTTCACAAATTCCCATACAGATCATGGCACCCAATAACAAAAGTGGAAAGTATAACCATGCAGGTAACAGTCAACGCGAATCAAAAAGACGTCAACGATCTAGACATATAGAAGCAAAACGTTATTTTGGTTGCGGTATTTGCCAAGCAGATCATCGGCTAACAAGTTGCAATAAGTTTATCAAATTAAATTTGGCCCAAAAATATAAAACTGCAGTAAAGCTGCATTATTGTATCAATTGTTTAGCCAGAAATCATCTTATTGATAAATGTAGCAGCAAGGCCCGTTGCCAAAAATGTAAGGGTAAACACCACTCTGTATTACATGGTCCAGAAAGGATATTGAAAGATATATCCACTATTCAGTCTTCCACGACGATTAAAAAACCACCAATTCCTACTCCACGTAGGTCTTTACCAGCCAGCAGTACAACAAACGTCACACCCTTTACCTTGCCAATGTCCTTGCAGCAAATACTTGTACCTACTGTAGAAGTTCACATTATGACAGATACTGGATGCAAATCGGTTAGAGCGTTATTAAACCCGAGCTCTACATCTTCGCAAGTATCAAATGAGTTTGTGGAACGAAATGAACTTGACACCTTCAACGTAGATGGAAGAAAATATACAAGGTTGACGATGACCCCAAACATGACATCTATTGTCAAATACAATATGTACTTCTTAGTGAAGAAAGAATTGCCGAAAAACCCTTATCCCTCACCTATTACAGAATCCATTAAAGAAAAATTCGGAAATCTGGCCCTAGCAGATCCCAATTTTTACGCTAATACTCCGGTGCAAATGGAATTAGGTGGAGATATATATAGCCAGATTTTAAAATCAAACATTATCCGTATCGACGGCGGATCCTTATTAGCCCAGGATTCTTCTCTTGGCTGGCTCATTATGGGATGTTATTCCGGCTAACAGTTTACACAAAACCCTAAGTATATTTTACTTACCCATTAACCCATTACCATACCCTTTAAATTTCTTGTTAAGATTAATACTAAAGTCAGTTATTTTCTTTCAGATACGCAGGCGGGGAGGATGTTCACCTCAGTGAACAAAATATATATTTCTATCCAACCCTGACCTTTCATAACAATGCCCCCTAAGCCAACTACCACCAACTTCAAAGCTACAAATAAAGCGGCCCGTTTTGTACGATAAAAATTATTATTCTATTCTCTTTTTCGTTCGTGAAATATCAAGTGGAAAAACAAAAGCAGTGAACAACATCTTTGTTACAACTTATCATTTATATAAACTAAGATATTTACTCCAAAAAAAAACATACAAACAAACCCATAAAACACAAGTGAAATAACAAGTGAAACCAATAAATTTCTTATATACTTACGTTTTATAACGTTTTAAAATTTACAGTGTTTAATTTTTTATATAAAGAAAGCCGTTAAAACCAAGTAAGTTTTATAAACTTAAAACCCGCATAAACATATAAATATAAAGAAATCCGTTAAAACCAAATAAGTTTTTATAAACTTAAAACCCGTAAAAACACCTACTCCGCAAAAACAACGCGAGCGGAAAAATATGTGCATGAAATGGAGCGAACAGGCCTTGTACATCCAAAGTAAGGAGTATGGAGGCCTCCTTTTTCCCACTGGGTAGTTAAGTCATTGATTGTGGTATACATACTTATGTACATATGTAAATATCTACATACATATGTATGTACAACTAACGCCAGCACATCAATGGTACTTATTGTTCGGTGAATCAAGTGATGTTCAAAAATTAAAAATCATTGGTTGTATCTCTAAGGCAAAATTTTAAATTTATTGATATTTACTGCTACGAATGCATACAGGCAAAACCCAAAAAATTATAAGCTATGTATGGAAGTATTTATGTGAATATTAACACATTGATAACTGTTGACAAATTTTTATGTGTAGATTATTAAATTGAAATTATATGTAAATATTTACATTTTAAATTTCAAAATTGCATTTTATTTCGCTGTGTCTCTAACGCATTACAGACTTTTCACTTTACATGATGGAAGTTTAAAAATTGTTTAGATTTTAATTATTCGAATCCTACTAAAGACACATACGAGTATGTATGTACATATGTACATATGTATGTATATATCGTGCACTTCTTATTTGCTCACCTTTCATATGAGACTTGATCTATAAATAGGTATAACTTTTTGTCTACCACACCCGAAAACTTTGACATCCGCTGCCCACAAAATCAATTCATAAACTGAACTCTTCGTTAGAAATCTACATTACTAAGTATAAAATCGCATGTTGGATAAAATGTTAAAAAAATAATAATAACCAGGGCGACCAAAAATAATCTCTAAAAATATTTTTAAGTGCATAAAAAATGCTGTAAAAACAGAAAAAGGTCTCTTATGATAGACTTATTCGATTCGTATAGCGTTACTTTTGAATGGATGTTAGTTAGTAAAAACGTGAGGTTGTTATTATATTTTTCTGAGAGAAGTTAACGTAGAAATTTATTTTCTGTAGATTTCTACATCACATACGTTACGATACATATTAGGTATGTTCCAGATGCATAACAAAACAGTCAGAACTTGTACAAAGTTATCCAAAAGCGTTCCAGATAGCAATTTTGAGAGCGAATGAGAGAGTAATTTTTTTCATTTCCTGTAAAAACTAATACGAACTTTTTCTTCTGGGTAAAGCCTGGTATTCTGTTCAAAGTTGTGAAAAATGTTCAGCACCACTGATCATTTCGCGTGAAAAATTTGACATGTAGTAAATGTAGCCCAACTCGCGGTTTTTTTTAATAAATTTTTCGCTTTTATTGCTTGAAAGTATGCCACATTGTTAAAATTCCGTGCGAAAAAAGCACTGCTCATGTTGTTTCGCAGCTATACTAAAATGATTCCAGACTAATTTTGCATGGAAAGACATGATTTTATGTGCTTTTCACAACATGAACAGAGTACAACTTAATATTTAGTTTGGTTTGCCATTTCATCATGAACAGGTTGACAAAAGAACAACGCTTGCAAATCGTGCAAATTTATTTCGAAAATAATGGTTCAGTTCGCGAAATTCATCGCAAAATTTTGTTCAGTGATGAGGCTCATTTTTGGTTGAATGGCTACGTCAACAAGCAAAATTGCCGCATTTGGAGTGAAGAGAATCCACATGAGACCCTTGAGACGCCATTACATCCACAAAAACTGACTGTTTGGTGTGCTCTATGGGCTGGTGGAGTCATTGGGCCATACTTCTTCCGAAATAATGCTGGAGACCGGTATAGAGCCATGATAACCGACTATTTTGTTCCCGAATTGGATGGCATGAATGTGGATGAGTTGTGGTTCCAACAAGACGGCGCTACATGCCACACAGCGCACGTCACAATCGATTTATTGAAGGAAACATTCGATGAGCGCATAATTTCGCGGAATGGACCTGTCATTTGGCCACCAAGATCGTGTGATTTGACACCATTGGATTATTTTCTATGGGGATATGTGAAGTCGCTCGTCTACGCCAACAAACCAGAAACGTTAGGGGACTTGGAAGCCAACATTCGTGGCGTTATTGCCAACATACGGCCCCATATGCTCGAAAAAGTGGTTTAAAATTGGACCTGTAGAATTGGCTTTATTCGAGCCAGCCGCGGCGTCCACATGCCCGAAATCATATTTAAACATTAATGGCATAAAATTATCCTTCCAATAAAACCAAATTGATGGACATTAAAACGATTTTTTTGTGTTTTATTTCAATTTAAAATTCTATACCTTTAAAAAAAACACCCCTTACAACAGCTGATTACCAATTTTGGCGCTAAAAAAATTATACATATGAAATACACGATAGAATATTTTGTTTAATAATAAAAGTAATAGATATGGACATATTGGCAACGGTTGGCCCCAACAGTTACGTCTTAGAAACGGCTTGATGGATATAATTTAATTTTATATCTTTATTTCGTTACTTCATCGCATTTGTAATATAAAATTTAAAGTTTAGTTTAGTTAAAGTTAAAGTTAAAGTTTCTAAGCTTTTTACCCTGAACGTGAGAAGTTATTAGGATGATATATTAAAGACAACGAGAAACTGAGAAATTATTCAAAAAAAAGTACACAAAGTAAATATTTTTTAAATGTTCCATACGGCAAACCAGGAACCGTCGACCCGACGATATGTATAAACAAAAATTTCAATTTAATCTATTGCCTTTATTCACGTTTAAAAACAATCGGTTATGTTCTGAATTCCACGCGAAATTAAACGAGAACAATTGTGCTGGCATAACCAGCGATGCCAACTTGGTGCTTTTGGCACTATTTTTAGTGCTTTTTGAAGACTCAAAACGCCAAATTTCGAGCGTTAGTGCCAAAATAAGAAAAATCACTAATTAGTGCTTTTAAGAAATTTGTGTATTTCTTAAAATTATTTTAATAATTACTTGGCGTATTTATTTTTTCAGTGTAAAGCATACATTTTTCGTCTGATATATTTCATTAAATGGAGAATAGCGAAGAAAATTTTAAACATTATTAAACTTCACATTAATTCACGTTATGGATTTTCAGTAGTTTTTCACGAAAGTGCTTTTTACGCTATTTACCCTGCGTTTACACATGCAAGTGCCTTGCATGCAAGCTCTGTGTACGTATTATGAACGAAAATTTCTCACAAATGCCCGACTGCCTTGCAACTTGCATGTTTGCTTTTTAGTGCAGAGTTGTCCATAACATAAAAAATTTTAATTTTAAGGGAACCAGATAGTGTTGAACTTTATTCGTATTGTTTCAATGTTATTTATGTCTAAAAAATTAATAAACTGCTCGATCAATGAATATTTAAGAAAAAAAATTATTAAATTAGCTTTTAACTTTATTTAAAATGAGTAAAATCTCACTTAACACTACACTGAAATCTAGTTAATTTGTGCTAAACTATTAATAGGGCAATACTGTTAGCTAACTTTCCATTTACTTGCTACAAGTTCAACAAGTCACTGTCTTGTAAAATTCCTTGGCAGTTGAGTTGGAAGTAGGCTGCAAGTGCCGAAAGTGTAGATGTGTTAGTAAAAGAGTTTGAGTGTATTGATTTTTTCGAACTTGCACTTGCACGTGTAAACCTTAGGTTAGATATCAAAATTACGCTTTTAAGTGCTTTTTTTAAATGTTGATGTGCCTTTAGAGCCAAAAAAGTTGGCATCACTGGGCATAACCATCCAGTTTGTTGGTAAGAGAGGCAAAGAGAGTGGTTTTGTGGTTGTCATAACCCTGCAGCAGTGTTGCCAGAATTTCTAAGGATAAAATCTGCAAAATTTAACAAACCTTCAAAATCTGCATTTTATTTTTAGAATCTTCAAAAAATCTTTAAAGCAATTATTAAAACAATTTTTTTATATTTTATTCAAAAAGTTTACATAAATATGGATGGACATGTGTAACATAAATATTTTTTTAGCCCATATTCACAAAATTTAAGCTCGTCTTAAAATGTATTTTATTTAAATTTTGTAGACAAATTTTTTTAAACTAACTTTCAAGCATTTTATTTTTTTATGAATATAAGCCTCTAATGTGTGAAGAATTTTCATTTCGTTTCTGCTTTGAAACCAAAAATGTTTGAAACAAGGTAAAAACATCATATGTTTAAAGAACGTCTATCAATATGTTATTAAGAACTACGTACACAAACTTAATATTCATAAAAATTATTTTGGGTTTCAAAACGTTTGAATACGTTAAACTAAGCTTAAAAGCTTCAAGGAAAAATCTTTACAAGCTAACATCTTCGGTTTTGAATCCACTGTTATTTTTTCGTTACCCTTTTAAAAATATGTACCACATTGGTTGAAGTCTACTGATGAGTTTGGCGGCCTTACCACACTCAAAGTTTACTTTGCAAAGTCTTGAGTTTGTTGAAGAAAAAGGAATATAGAATAAGATCTCTTTTCTGTTCTCTCTTACAAACTGAAGACTTTCGTCTTTCTTAAGGAGAAACGATATACATACATATGTATGCACGTGCCCTTAATTATTATGAAAGTGGTCTAAGCCATATGTATTTTGCCAAATATCAAATAAATCTCATAAAAACTTCAATAAATCCTTAATAAATATTATATATGTATATTTATATTAATCGATACTAGTACAACTCTAAATAAAAATTATGCATGAAATAAAAATATTCTTTAATTTGTTCAACCGCAATCTACAAAATATCTCGACCAAAGAAAAATATGACATAGACCACTTTCATAATTAAGGGCACACATAACCAGCAAATAAATAAAAATTCTTTATAGTTATGTGCAAATAATATAAAATTAATGAGATAAAAAACCGGATATATAAAAAATTATACAAAGTCATTTAATTTGTTGCACAAATATTCAAAGGACTTCGAAATTTTGTTTTATTCAAGTTCACTTGACTGAAAATCTTTTTGACATTTGCAAATGAATGTAGTAAAGACATTACATTTTGAATAAATTAGTAATGCAAAAGCGTAATCAGAATAAGCTCGTCCTATATCAGATATTCGTTTCCAGAAGCTTGCCAAAGTTACTTAATGATGTGTTCTAAGTTCAAAACTTATAACTCTCTAAACTAAAAGAAACAAGAAGTAGTAGCAGTATTACGAAAAATGCAAAAAACTGCACTATGATTGGAGTTGAAAAATCTGCGTTTTTAGGCCAAAAATCATCAAATCTGCATTTCGTCTCTTCGGAGAGTAAAAATCTGCAAAATCCAGATAAATCTGCATTTCTGGCAACCGTGCCCTGCAGTCAGACTGGGACCAAGTGTCTCTATGTCAACACTAAAAATTCTAGTAGCAGTTACATTGTCTACAATTTCTCTTCTATTCGTCAATATAGAAGAAATAGAGAAAACAGATGTGGTGTATTTCTGGTGGATTTTGCAACAACTTGTCAATATACATAAATTTGTATGTACGTAAGGTATAGAAATGTACCAGTAAATGTCTGGTTGGTATGTCTCCATGTTCACATAAGAACTATGAATTCACTACCTAGTCAATTGTTTTACTGTTACTAGTAGATTTTCAATGACAAGCACATGCTAAATGTCTATAGCACAAAGTATTATATGGGGAATAATTGTAGAGTAGTACTGGTGACAAAGTCAAAAGCGACTCAGTACATTTTCACCATCGACATTTCCTTCAGGGAATTTTTCAACATCATCAGCATAAAACCAATACACACACAACTTAAAAAACAGCAAATGTTAAAATAATACAAAAAACACTAATACACACAAAGCTGTTTGTACGTATAGATTTTTATGCCATATGAATTAGTCTCGTGTGTTCTAAAAAGAACCAAAATTGTGTCAGCATAAAAATTACTCCCGTGTGTGACAGGCCAATGAGAGTAAAAAGAAAATTACTCTCTCAATGTGACAAAGTTATCCAAAATAGCTGGAAAGCAAAAAACCATAATTGCACATCTTGAAATACTAATGATGCTAACTCTTTGAATTAAATTTAATTTTAGTGATTTTAGTCGCTTAAAACGCATAACATCATAAAAACCAAAAGCTTGCATCATTAAGTGCCAAGGCGCATTTATTAGGTGGCAGCACTACACCAGGTGACTAATGTTATTATAGCAATCTAAACGTCAAATTTGGATTATGTAGGTATAAGCCTAAAATCATGCTTTTATTTGGGTATCCATAAACACCGTTCGAATATTCAGTTTTGTATAGTGTTTGACATTTCCTATAAGAAACATGCAATCTGACAATGCTACCCTGTTTTGAAAAGTAAGAAGGTAATTTATACCAACAAAGTACATGTGGTTGTTGCTGTTGTAATATTTGTTGTAGAGTCGCGGGTACCTGGGGGCAAATTACGGCATTCGATACAGTTCGAAATTTAAAAATGTTACCATATAAACTCTATTGAAATATTTCGTAATTTCGTTCGATAACGAGTGCCGTAATTTGCCCCCTGATTGATGTGCCTTGATTAAGTGCGTTCGAGAACTCAAAAATTTGTACAAATTTGTACTATTTTTTACTGGATTGGGTTCGAGTACACAAAATCCAGTAAATGAGAGGGCGAATTGAGGGAGAAAAATGACAGTTCATTTACTGAGTAAATGCAAGTTTTTACTGGACAAATTTTTGCCAGTAACAGTGTCGCCAGTTTAGGGGATTTGTCCCCAAATTCGGGATTTTTTCGCGATTGGGGATGAAAATTTCGTGTTGGGGATCTGGGGATTTGTTGGGGATGATAACAAAATTTTAAGGGATTTTTTGGGGATATTTTTTATAAGTGATGGTATCAAGAATGGTTTTTGAGCTAAGAAATGTGCGTCTGGCAAGTCTAAAAATGTGTGTTACTATTAAAAGTGAATTGTTTTTAATAAAGATAAAGGCAGATTAGCCAATAATGAACACTACCAAAACAAAAATACGTAAAAAATGCAATATGACTTGTTGGAAGCACTTCTTAGAATAAGCACACACTTTAAAAATAATTCAATTTTTTGTGACAAATTTAATCCTTCTTCTGCTGAAATGCTAAAGCTTTTTAATACAAGTATTTCGATTCTGTAGTTTTTGAAATGGTAAACTTTGGTTAAAAATTGTTTATAATTGTCTATATTAAACAATGTGTAATTTTTTCTTTACAATTTTTAAAAGTGCAAATTAAATTAATCAGCCCAATTTTGGTGCTTTTGGCACTATTTTTAGTGCTTTTTGAAGACTCAAACGCCAAGTTTTGAGCGTTAGTGCCAAACTAAGAAAAAGCACTAAGTAGTGCTTTTAAGAAATTTGTGTATTTCTTAAAATTACTTTAATAAAAACTTGGTGTATTTATTTTTTCAGTCTAAAGCATACCTTTTTCGTCTGATATATTTCATTAAAGATGATATTATTGCAGAAATAGAGAATTGCTTAGGAAATATTAAACATTATTTACTGGTTTGAATCTTCACTCCTTTTTCACATTAGTGCTTTTTACGCTTTTTAGATATCAAAATTATGCTTTTAAGTGCTTTTTTTAAATTTTGATGTGCCTTTAGAGCCAAAAAAGTTGGCATCACTGGTAGGTATTATAAATATGAGGGAGAGGGACAACTTTGAGAGTTTTCTCCCCAAACATTTTGAAGGGAACTAATCCAAAAGTTTAAAAATCAAATTAATAAATGTTATAAAACAATGGTATATTCATTTATTTAGAACAAAATGTTTAAATAAGCACCGGAATGGTATATTTCTCTCTTGTTTTAGGCATTTTTATCCAAGCCTTGCTCACATCAACTTCAAAAGCATGAACTACTTCTGCCTTTAGAACAAAAAAATTCTTAAGCAATAAAATTGCACGCCTCCTTTCACATAGTTCACAAAGCAAGTAAATGGAAGATTTGTTTTCCTCTAATATCAAGACCGATAAGAAAAACTATGAAATTTACAAATTCCTTTGTGCATACAGTCATTGGAAATTTAATTCACTCGCATCTGCACCTGGGATTTTTAGATCCACTTTCTCCGCATTAAGTTATTCGGCATGGTTGTATATGGTTACGCTTTCAATTTCATTTTTTATTTAAGCAAAAAAGATATTTATATTAACACACAATCTTATTGGCAATGAAAACTCAAATTTTTATTAAATTTCTATTGCTGAACTCTTGCTTTATTGCAGAATAAAATATAAACATTAAACAGCTGATCCAGATCTTACTCTCTCCCGTATTTGCTTATTCCCCGGCTATTTAGAATAGAAGGAATATTCCCCGGGAACAAACGATAGGGAAGAGAAAAAACTCCCCGGGAATATTCATAATTGGGCTGAATATAAATGTTAATATATCTATCGATATATATGAATTTTATTGAATAAATATGTTATTTTTGTCATTATTTGTTAAATAAAATTAAAAAATTTAATTTTTTCACAAAAGAAAAATCTTGAATCAAAAAAACTCAATTTGGGGATTTTCGGGGATGACAAATCAAAAATTGGGGATAAGCTCTAGAAAATAACTGGCAACACTGGCCAGTAAAGTCCAGTAAAACGAAACCATATGTTTTTAAATATAAACAAACAAAAGCAAAGGGAAACAAACATTTTTAGTTTTTGATGAAATCTTTAAAATAACAAAAAAAAAACAAATTTATTAAGTAAGCTATAGAAAGTTTCTTGTCGACATCGTGGACCAGCCAAATAATTTTAAATAAAAACTTATGTCAATATCTATTACTTTTATTATTAAACAAAATATTCTATCGTGTATTTCATATGCATATGATTTTAGTGCCAAAATTGGTAATCAGCTGTTGTATATATTTTACTGGATTTTACAATTTTTCCGTTCGCGTACTTTTAGATGCAAACTTTTTTATTGAGAGTAATTTCTTTAAATTACTCAGTATTTACTCAGTTACTGGATTTTACTGGAAAAGTACTCAAACGCACCTAATGTATGTATGTTGTTGCAGTTGGCAGCCCTGTAATTAATTAACAGCTGCAAAACTAAAGAAATATCTCTTTTAGACACGCAAAGTCTACTTTGCAAAGTCTTAATTCAGTTGGGCGACAGACAGAAGGAGAAAGTTTTTCCTCCTGTAAAACCCCTTTTACACAGGGAAAATTTACTTTGCAAAGTCTTAATTCAGCTGTGTGAAAGGCAGAGGTAAGAATACTTGCTCTTTCTGTCATTCTCCCAGCTGAATTAAGACTTTGCAAAGTAAACTTTCCATGTGTAAAAGGTGTATATCTTACACACAGCTGAATTAAGACTTTGTAAAGTAAACTTTGCGTGTCTAAAAGGTGTGAAAATATAAGAAAAAGAGCAAATATGAAATGTGAGTGTGTGTGTGTGTGTAATAGTGCTAAAGCTGAATTTTACTAGCTAATCACCTATCACACACGAGAATAATTATGCTGGCATAACGTGCCAGTTTGTAGGTGAGAAAGGCAAAGAGAGTGGTATTGTGTTTGGCATAACTTTTCAACCAGCAACAACTCCGCATCATCGGCACAAAACCAATACACACACAGCAAATGTTAAAAGAATACAAAAAATACTAATACACACAAAGCAGTGTGCACGTATACATTTTTATGCCAGATGAATTATAGTGTTTTCACACTGACATGGTTTTAATAAAAGTTGGTTTTAACGCTAAAACCAACTGTTAAAACCTGGTTTTACCATACAAATAGTTTTTGTTAAAACCAAATTAAAACCATTTTTGAATTGGTTTTAAGTTGGTTTTAGGAAATGCAGCCTTGTTTTCGCTGTGATAAATTCAGTGCGGCCAAGTTGAAATGACCGACATTAGCTGTTAATGTTTATGCCAGTGAATAACAATAGATGGCGCTGGAAAGATTTTTAACTTAAAAATGGATGCAGCAGCAACAATAATCAAAAAATTAAGAGAAATAGAGTATTTTTGGAAGGAAAACAAAGAAAATATTTGTGTTGAACTCTGGAAAGTGAAAATAGACAATATGACTGACATTCATCTGCCTATAAAAAAGGTTTATCTTATAATGTATTTGTGCATTTTTATATATAATAACTTTATTTGAAAGCACATCTTCATTCTGTATAAGAAGTTCCATAATTTAAAAAAATTTTATTTACAAAATATAAAATAATTCCCATTTTAGAGCGCATTGTGAAATCTCAGTTTTTCATACAAACAAAAACAGTTGAACAGTATGTCCAACAAGTGTTGTTAAAAAGCAGAAAAAATGCAACAACAAATACACGCATTTCTGCAGAAGATTTATTTTATTTTGAACAAAGTTATTAGACAGCCTGTGAGTTAAAACCTGAATTTAACAAACTTGCAGTGCGAATGCAAAATCAGCTGTTTATGGTTTTAACGTTAAAACCAGGTTTTAACTTTCAGTGTGAAAACACTATTAGTCTCGTCTGTTCTACAAAAAATCAAAAATTGTATGGCATAAAAATTACTCCCGTGTGTGATACTCCAATGAGAACACAGGGTGACTGACGTCAGAGTGCCATGATGCGCAGAAAAGTTATTTATTCTTGTGCAAAGGCGTAACATTTTTTTATCATTCTTGATATATATTACTTTCTCAACTCTCTCATACAAAAACAGAAGTTGAGCAACTAAAATTGCCCAGTCTAAAACCAGGGATATACACCTTTTAGACACGAAATGCTTACTTGGGACTTATACGGGGTCGTAACTGGTTGAAAAATTATGCCAACAATACAAAATTATTTTTACGACCTGGCCCACGATGTCGACAAGAAACTATCTATCGCTTACTTATATTGAAAACAAAAACAAATTTTCTTATTTTGTTTTTGTTTTCAATATAACTAAGCGACAGATAATTTCTTGTCGACATCGTGGGCCAGCCCGTTAATTTTATTTATTTCAACAAAAAACAAATTATATTTAAATTTTATAAACACCACATTGTTAACGAAACCGCACGGACCTATTTTCCGCTTAGGAAGTACGGGAACATATGAATTTGTATATTTATATACATATATATATAAATATATATATATATATATATATATATATATATATATATATATAACGGGTGTTTTTTTAGAGGTATAGAACTTCGAATTGAAATAAAACACAAGAAAATCGTTTTAATGTCCATCAATTTGGCTTTATTGGAAGGATAATTTTATGCCATTAATGTTTAAATATGATTTCGGGCATGTGGCCGCCGCGGCTGGCTCGAATAAAGCCAATTCTACAGGTCCAATTTTCAACCACTTTTTCGAGCATATGGGGCCGTATGTTGGCAATAACGCCACGAATGTTGGCTTCCAAGTCCCCTAACGTTTCTGGTTTGTTGGCGTAGACGAGCGACTTCACATATCTCCAAAGAAAATAATCCAATGGTGTCAAATCACACGATCTTGGCAGGTCCATTCTGCAAAATTATGCGCTCATCGAATGTTTCCTTCAATAAATCGATTGTGACGTGCGCTGTGTGGCATGTAGCGCCGTCTTGTTGGAACCACAACTCATCCATATTCATGCCATCCAATTCAGGAACAAAATAGTCGGTTATCATGGCTCTACACCGGTCTCCATTAACGGTAACTGACTCTCCAGCATTATTTCGGAAGAAGTATGGCCCAATGACTCCACCAGCCCATAGAGCACACCAAACAGTCAGTTTTTGTGGATGTAATGGCGTCTCAAGGGTCTCATGTGGATTCTCTTCACTCCAAATGCGGCAATTTTGCTTGTTGACGTAGCCATTCAACCAAAAATGAGCCTCATCACTGAACAAAATTTTGCGATGAAAATCAGCATCGAGATCAATCTCATTTTCGGCCCATACACCAAAATCACGACGCATTGCATGGTCTCGCGGCTTTAATTCTTGCACAAGCTGGATCTTGTAAGGTCGCAAGCCAAGATCTTTGTGCAAAATCTTCCATAAAGTTGATGGACAAAGCTCCAATGGCTGTGCACGGTGGCGAATCGATTCATTCGGGTCCTCTTCAACACTTTGCTCTACAGCGGCAATTGTTTCTTCGGTGCGCACTGTTCGACGTCTCTGCGGATGCGTATTATCACATAGAGTAAACGTAGTGCGAAAACGATCCATGGTTAACCGAATTAATTGCTCTGATGGACGATTATGTCGACCATAAAATGGACGGCGCTTGCGGTAAACTTCGCGAACTGAACCATTATTTTCGAAATAAATTTGCACGATTTGCAAGCGTTGTTCTTTTGTCAACCTGTTCATGATGAAATGGCAAACCAAACTAAATATTAATCACTTGACAGCTGAAAAAATGGCAGCCAGTTAAAAAAGTGATGCCAACTTAAAGTTCTATACCTCAATAAAAAACACCCATTATATATATGTATATATAAACACGTTAGTCAAAAAATAATAATACCGTTCTTTATGTAGTAATAATCCTCACAAAAACATACATGTGAAAAAAGGCAAGTTCCTATCCAAAATTTCGGCCATTAAAAGTAGTGAGATATAAATTTTTACCAAGTTCTTGGTTGGCACAATACCTAACACAGAAATATGCTATGCGTTATATATAAATTTGTAATCGTAAGGGTGTCATATAATTTTTAGATAGTCTGCTTACTGACTTTTATGGGCATAGCCCCGCCCTCCTGGCCAAAATTTCCGGGTTTTCAGATTTTTTTTAGTGCTCACCTAGACCTAGCTATGTATCAAATTTCAGCTCACTAGCGCAAATTTTATTTTTATGGTCGTAGCCCCGCCCCCCTGGTTAAAATTTTCGGGTTTTCAGATTTTTTTTATTTTAGTGCTCACCTAGACCTAACTATGTATCAAATTTCAGCTCACTAGCGCAAATTTTAATTTTTATGGGCGTAGCCCCGCCCCATGGTTGAAATCTCCGAGTTTTCAGATTTTTCTGGCTCATTGCTCACCTAGATCTACTCGTGTACCAAATTTTAGCTCTCTAGCGATAGCGGAAGTGCTTCATCAATTTGATGAGTGTGTCAGTGGTCAGTGGTCAGTGAGTATGTCTTAAAATATGCACTTTTTGCACCTCTGTATCTCTGGAACCTTTCATTGTAAAACTTTCAAACTTCGCATGTGAGGTTATATGAATTTATTCTAATTATGATTTAAATTGTATAATTTTACTTAATTAACCTTACTTTAATTTCAAAATAAATTTTAAAAACGTTTATTTAAAAAATTTAAAACAATTTTTTTTTTAAATTGATTTATACATCAGTACTGACTAGTCAGCTCTGACGATATTTACATCAGTACTGATTTATCAGCTCTGACGATGTTTACATCAGTACTGATTAGTAACATACTGTGGAGTGAGCAGTCCAGAGATATGTTTTACTAGTTCATGAGAGAGCAACAAAATCACACGTACACGAGCGTTTACATCAGTGTTTTCATATTGCCCTTAACAAAATGATAGAAACTTCTTATGTATAAACCCATCAGAAATTCATCAGATGATGCATCAAATGACCGTCATTGTTCTTGTAGGGTAGTGTCATTATACCAAATTTGGATTGTGTAGGTATAAGCTTTAAGGAATGCTTTTATTTGAGTATCCATAAACACCTATCGAATGTTCAGTTTTGTATGGTGTTTGACATTTCCTATAAGAAACATACAATCTGACGATGCTACCCTGTTTTGAAAAGTAAGGTGGCAATTTATACCAACAAAGTAAATGTGTTTATTGTTGTTGTATTATTTGTTGTAGAAATGCGGATACCTGATTGATATGCCTTGATCGGATTCATAACACTACGACCACACGAGCAATTTGATGTGTCTTAATACAAGCAATAACGCCGGCAGAATGATGACGTCAAATTGCTTGTGTTCAACAATGTATCTGGAGGTGGTGAACACGTATATTCATATATATTTGCTTCTTATTCACATAAATACTTAAATTATCAATAATTTTATCCTTTTTTAATTTTAAATTGAACTTTTATTGGTTTTATGTAGTTAAAACTTTTCTTTTCTACTCTTGTGTGGAAAAAAATTAATATAATTTGTTAAGAGTTTGTTGCTCAGCAATGTATTTTAACATTTTTTGCTGAATATATACTTGAACACATATTCATACGGTCCACACGCTAATATCTTGTGTTGGCAATCGAATTTGACAGTTGCCATGGCAATAATTGCCAATATTATTGCTCGTGTGGTCGGCATGTAAAGTGAATGACGACACTCATCAAGGAATGTGTACTAGGGTGATCGATTATTCGACTTTTTCCAGAAACCGGTTTTCGAATAGTTCGAATATTTGAAATTATGAAAAACCCGGCTTCGGTTTTTACAATCAGGAAAATTTGGGTTTGTGGAAACTTGGGAAGAAATTAAAAAAATTAAATATGCCAATAATATGTTTATACAAAGAATAAAAAAAAATAATTATAGCACCTATAGTAGCAAAAATATTAAAAATGCATAGGCGAAAAGTCTGCATACAGGCATAAAATACATGAAAAAATATGTGCAAAATGTTTGATGTCGTCAACTTGTTTGAAAATTCTGTGATTTCCGGTATCAAGCCGTCAACAAATGGCATCCAGATATGGTCTATTATGTTGTTGTAATTATAATTATTTTTTGTATAAACATATACATTAGCAACCTAAATATTGGCATATTTAATTTTTTGAATTTCTTCCCAAGTTTCCTCAAACCCCAAAAATTATGGTTGTATGTAGAGTTTATTCATTAATTGTATATACATATGAATGTATGGACAATGTGAATATCTACCTCTATATAAAATATGAAGCAAAATGGTAACAAAACTAAAAAACACTTTTTGCAACGCCAATTAAATTCGCCTCTGCTATTACCTCATAAAATAAATTCTCTTAAATTTCATGTTTCAGTAAATGTTGCCATGCTCTAAAAAAGCTTAGAGCTTTTACACTAAAAAAATACTTACGAAAATCAACAAAACATGCAAAATGTACAAATCGAAAAGTATTCGACTCAGCCGGTTTTTAAATTGTAAAAAAAGCCGGACTATTCGACATTCGAAAAATCAACATTTTGAAAAAATCAACAACCGAATTTTGAAAAAACCGGATTTTAAAACCGGTTGAAACACTAAGTCGATCACCCTAATGTGTACACACAAACTAAACTTGCCATAATAAAATCAAAAACTTCACGTACAAATTTCCCGGGATTTCTTTCCCGAAAAATTCCACAATCCCAGTAAATCCCGTATGAACACTACTGAGTACACAAAATAACGTACAATACTTTATTATAAAGTACGACTGGCAAGACTAAAGGCTCAGTTAAGGCTCAGTTAGCCGACTGTAATGTAATGTAACTGTACCAGTAAGAAACAGCTGATCGATTTTGTTATGTGAAAAGTAATGAAAATGGTTATAGAGATGTAATGTAGCGTAACCTACTTTTCATATAAAAATATCAATCAGCTGTGTTCTACGTTACAGTTACATTACATCTCTATAACCATTTTCATTTTACTGTGTTCAGACATGCATTTTTAATTGAGTCAATTTAATTTTAATTGAGCAATTAAATCTAGTGTTCACACATACTCAATTTAGCTGACTCAATTATCATTTGACAGCTGAAAAAAACATTGTTTTTATTTGTTTTGTGAATATTCGTGTTTATGAATTTCAAGAATTGATGCAAATTCGGCTTTAAAAGAAATTTTACTAATATATTACAGAAATGTTGAACTCTTCAAAATTAGCAGTGTTGAAAAAAGAAAACGAAAAACTTGATAATTCTATAAAGTGTTAGAAAGCAGCAGCTATTGCTTTTTACATTATGAGAGCAAAATTTGGAAAATGATAACAATTTTGATGATGTGGAAGAATCTTTGTGAATAAAAACAATATTTAAACACGATTAATGGCCTAATTTTGCAAAACTAAACGAATGTTCGTTTTCGTTTCTGGTTGGAGCGAAAACAAAATTATTTTAAATTTTGTAAAACGCTACGTTGTTTTCGTTTCTTGTCAAGCTTATTTTTTCTTTTGTGATTTTCAAAAGTATTATTATTTTATGAATTCTCATATAGTTTTTGAAAGTCTATGCATAAAGTAAGAGTTTTGTGACTGTTTAAATTTGTGGTTAAAGTCTACTGATGATTTGGTTCAAGCGCCAATGAAATACGTATATAGACATGCTAAACTACCAGCAAATAAATTTCAATTATTTTATGTACACTTCTGAGAATATGTCAAATAATGGATTTTCTTTAGAGTTCAATTAATGTTTTATTTTTCATTTAGCCTTGTAAATACTTTTATTGTTATCCAATGGATTTCTAATTGTATAAGGATGTAGAAAAATAAAATGAGTTCACCTGGATATAAATTATTTGCTGGGTTTTGTATCAGTTTCAAAGCCTACTAAGCTTATTTTTTCTTTTGTGATTTTCAAAAGTATTATTATTTTATGAATTCTCATATAGTTTTTGAAACTCTATGCATAAAGTAAGAGGTTTGTGACTGTTTAAAATTTGTTGTTAAAGTCTACTGATGATTTGGTTCAAGCGGCAATGAAATACGTATATAGACATGCTAAACTACCAGCAAATAAATTTCAATTATTTTATGTACACTTCTGACAATATGTCAAATAATGGATTTTCTTTATATTGGCACAAAATACACAGAAGTGAAGAAAGTGACAGGTAAAAAAGCTCCAATCGGGTTTTTGTTAAAATTCGTGGAAAAAAGAGAAAAGCATATTGTATTTGATACTGTAGTGTATTACTACTTACAGTGTATTACTACTTACAAAAATTGATTTTATGTTTTTATTTCCAACAGAAACATTTTAATACTAGCGCCTTTTCGCGCTTTTTCGAAAAATTTTACTATTTTTTTTATTTATTTATTTATTTACTTGATATTATAATTACATAAAATATAACATTAATATATACATTGATAGCACTGGCAGCCAAGGCCATCGGCTAATATTTTTTTTTTTTTTTTGAATATTTTTTCAATTTAGCCCTTTCTAGCCCTTTTTTTTAAAAATTTTTACGCATTTTGAGTCTCAAAAGTTGGCATCACTGACTACTTACCAATTAACACAGGTAATAAACATTTATTGCACTAGAAAGACGTAGCAAAACAAAAACGACGACAAAATTTGAGGGAAAACGAGACAAACAGAAAAATACCCGTATCTTCCGTCTCGTGACACTTCTGTATGTTTTGTGATATTGGATTTTCTTCACCAATAAAAAATCACACCTTATTTTAGAGTTTCTATAGCAAATAAAAAGTAAATCTTATTCACTCACGAGTTGGCAAAAACAAATCACTTCGCTCCAATGACACGCTAATGTAAAATTCACTACTTTTTGCTCGGAGTTCGAAGTGCTTCATATTAGTAGTTGTGGTTAGTTAAGTGGAATTAATTTTTGACGAAGAAAAAAAAGTAAAAAATTTTGAATGTATTGGACGGCTCTTTAGAATTGCAACAAACAAAAATATAACAAATGGTACATAGAGTTGATAATTTGTCAGAGAATTTTGTTTAATTTTTTTAATACATTTCAAAACTAGAATTTCTTAATGTGTACACTAATAAAATTTCAAAGAATTTTAAAAAATTGCAGCAACAAAAATTTCAAGTCTGGTCGGGTACAAACTCTATGAAGGTAATATTGTGTATAGAGTTTGACATACATATATGATGTCCAAGAAACACGAGCAAAAAATTCAGTTGCGTAGTAATGCCACTTGACTGTGAATTTGCGTTAAATTACATTTAAAAAAATTCTAAAATATATTTTCTGTATATATTGTTACGTTTAAATTTTATTAAACGTGTGAGTTCTTTTGATTGCTCAAAAATAAAAATAAATAATACACAATTTTTATTTGCTACTGTATTTCCTTTTATTCTTAACGAAGCAAATTACAACTTGTCTTTACTTAACTACTTCTTATCGTTATTATCCACTTTCAACGAGGTCTTAACTTGACTACTTTCTGATTAGCACTGACTCGACGATATCAACTTGACTACTTTCTAATTAGTACTGCTCTATTCTCGCACATGCTGCCACTTTTTATAGTACATGAATCGGTTCTCGAATGTTCGCCCGATAGGTGGCGTAATAACATGTCTGTACTTAGTAATGGCATCTATGCATGATGACATCTGTATTGTCATTTACTATTGGTAGCCAGATGTTCAAACAGTCCTCTAGCACAATCGGGAAAATTCATGTTGCTGCTTCTAGGCGTTTGTAGATAATTCGATTGGTCGTTATTTTTGAATTTCAAAGTAACGACTCTTATGTTGGCAATGCGGTTTGCTACTGGTAGTACAGTGTCCGCACTTTTATTTGTATGTGTGTGTGTCTGTAGCTATGTATACAATTATTGTTGTTGCTATAGTATTTGCACGTAAATATGTGTGTACGTTTAGTGCTTTAGTTAAATACTTCCAGATAGTTCTTGGCTTTAACCCTGTAGGAATATTTTTACGTAACAATATTATATATAAAAAAACTTTAAATTATAATAAAAGTTTACGAAAAATGCTCATGTCACATGTTCTGACAAATCGATGCCAAATATTTTCAACAATTCGGATAAATGATTATAAATAAACCCTATGTACTTGTACGACATCCAGAAAAAAATATGATTTATAATATTTTTGGTTGCCCTGATATTCATTAATATTTAAAAAAAAAGTCAAGAGCGTTGTGTGCGATTTATGTACATATGTATGTACATACATATGTACATACATATGTAGGTACTTCACTGCTGGCGAGAGAAGCGCCAGAGTGCCGAAAATCAATCGGCTTTTTGTACAAATGAATGCACATAAGCTTATACATTACTGTCGGGTTCCTCTCTGTGGGCAGCATTGAGGTACTTCCATTCATATATATGTATGTACGACTACACTTGCGTGAATATGAGTTGATGCTTTAGAGTCTAAAGCAAGTTTAGAGTTTGCTTTTTGTTGATTATAAGTTTCAACTATTATAATTATTTTTAGGGAAGTACTCAGTGATATACGTTTGTAGTGTGTGTCTATGTGTCTGTACAAGTACCCGTACAGACCAAACGGCTGGACGGACTTCAATTTAGTTTTTCTGGTTGAAAGGTGACTTGATCGAGTGTTCTTAGCGATGTTTGAAAAAAATCGGTCCATCCGCTTAGAAGATATCACATCTTTTCTGGATATATCGGGGTTTTTAAAATTTTTAATTTTTGTTATATAAAAATCATTGACTTGTAAGCATTGGCAATATCTGTCAAAATGTTATGTCCATTGGGTTGGTGTTTTCAATTTCGTTTAACAGTTAGCCGAAAATCCGGTTTTTTTGGCACATTTTCGGTTTTTATGATACCAGTTTTTCCTACCCGGTTAACCGATTTTTTACATCTGAAAAAATCGTAAATTTTCCTTATTTTATTGTTGTGTGTACCTCACTGTTATCAGCTGTTGTTATTATTTCGCAGTGAGGAATTTTAAAATTTGTGCTCAACACAATTGGAAAATCATATAGCAGTTTCGTACAAACTCTACTACTATGTCTACGTGAGAGGATTTCCTAAAATAAGAAATATTACCGTAAATACACTAAAGGCAGTGATGCCAACTTTTGAGACTCAAAACGCGTAAAAATTTTTTAAAAAAGGGATAGAAAGGGCTAAATTGAAAAAATATTCAAAAGTAAAAAAAATAGTAAATTTTTTCGAAAAAGCTCGAAAGGGACTAGTATTAAAATGTTTCTGATGAAAATAAAAACATCAAGTCAATTGTTGTAAAGTAATTTATTAGAATATAAATAACTATCATGAGATCAACACATACATATCTTTAGAGCTTCAATATTGTACATATTTCATTTACATTTCATATTACATTTCAATAAGGTATTTACATACGTAGTAGTTAGCATATACATACATACATTATAATAGAAATATATATACATATGTATGATGTTTACAGAAGTAGATACATTTAAAATTGGCAGTTATTAAATAAAATTTCGATTTCTCGCTCTTCCAAAAGCATACATTATCTGTTTTAGGCTGTACTGAATAACTTTCAAGGCATAAAAAATTTGGAAGAAATAAAAGATTACTCTATATTATTCTTCTTTTTTAAATTGCTATATTGCAAAAACTAAAAAGGGGCTAAAAGGGCTGAAAGATTATTGTAAAAAGTGCTAGGTTTGCGCCTTTTTAGTTTGGGGGTAAAAATTTTTTTCGCGTTTTGACTGACTGAAAACGGGTTAAATCTAACCCTAAAAGGGCTAAGTAAAGCCCTAAAGTAAGCTAAGTAAAATCTATTCAAAACTTACATAAGTAATTAATGCAAGCGTGTTAATCTGAATAACCTTAACATAGGGTCTACACCTAACATAATATGTAAGATAAGAGCGCCAAATTCAATCGCAGAGCGAATCATGTTACGTGTAGAATTCAAATTGGTGTTATCTCAATCTTACAAGATTTTTTATAAGAGCGTTGTTATAAGAAATCCTATAACAACAATCCCAAGGCACATCAATCAGGTACCCGCGATTCTACAACAAGTATTACAACAGCAACAACCACATGTACTTTGTTTGTATAAGTTACCTTCTTACTTTTCAAAACAGGGTAGCATCGTCAGATTGCATGTTTCTTATAGGAAATGTCAAACACCATACAAAACTGAATATTCGAAAAGTGTTTATGGATACCCAAGCAAAAGCATGCTTTTAGGCTATACCTACACATTCCAAATTTGACATTTAGATTGGTATAATGACATTAGTCACCTGGTGTAGTGCTGCCACCTAATAAATGCGCCTTGAACAATCCTATGAGATGAAGTGTCAAAAAACACACGTATTTGAAAGTAAATTAGTATGCATGTGTGAGTCTTTATTAAAATAAATGAAAAACAATGTTTTGGACAACATTCCTGGGATTTTATATGTTTAAATGTTTTTAGTTGATTCATAAATTAAATTTTGTGTGAAAAAGTGAAAATAAAATAACTAATTATACAAAAATAAAACATGTTAACTCGATGAAAATTTGCATTAAATGAAATGTTATAAGAAAACTGAAATTACGTGTTCCTGTTGTATGAGATGAAGAGATATACAGACATTTTATTTTTGTTATTCTGCCGACGTTCTCTCAAATATTATGTCGAAGTTAATCGCAGTTGTAGATGCTATGTAAAGATGACTCCGACAACAAGAGGACGGAAAAATTAAATATGCTATATCATGACATCAATTGTCAGTAGGGTTTCTAATTTCCCGGTCTTTTCCAATTCCCGGAAATCAAGAAAACAAACTTTCTATTCCCGGGAATTTCAAAAACATATATATATATATATATATATATATATATATATATATATATATATATATATATATAATATATATATATATAATTTTATGAAAAAAACATACACATTTAAATTAAAAACAAAACAACTTCATTCGTTCATTTCAAGAAAAACGATATTTCAAAAACAAAACAAAAACAAATAAAATCATACCGCCGTATTCATAAAAATTATTTTAGGTTTATTAAAGTCTTATTTGACATATTTCTATGAGAAATTCGTTAAATAAGCCTGTAATAAACAAATTTCCCATAAAAGTATGTCAAATAAGACTTTGATAAACCTGAAATATTTTTCTATGAATACGGCAGATATGCTTTGATTTATAGCATGGATGGAAATTCCATCTGCATTTGCCAATCTAGATACTATTTCCTATCAAGAGTTTTTGGGTTGAAAATATTTCGTAACGCTTGAAGTTCTTGGAGTCTTATATTATGCATCGTTACAAAATTACATTTCTAAGTAATAAAACAACGAACAGCAATGTAATAAACTAAATTCCAAAAACGCAAATATTAAATTCCCGTTGAAAATTTCCCGGGATTTGTAAAAAAAATAATTCCCAAGAATTCCCGGAATTTTTTTCCAGCGTAGAAACTCTAATTGTCAGTAAAAGAATCATCTTTAATAAAAACTAAATTTAAAAACAGAATGTCTTTTAAATATTTGGATTGTGTTTTTTATTGAAATATACTTTTAAAAAACTTCATAATTCACATTTGGTCTTTATAAATTTTTTAGTCACTTTTATCGTTTTTCTTGCAACAAATGCTATTTTTTAAGTAATTTTTGTTGCTTTTTAAATCAAAATGAATTATCTTTTACATTTAATTTATTTTATTATATAATGGTCGGTTAACCGATTATCCGGATTTTTGAGTTCGGGTAACCGAAAACCCGGTTTTTAAGAAAGTCGGTTTTTTGATATCACTAAAAGCCCATTAACCGAAAAATGTCCAAAACTACAACCAAACAACGGCAATGTACCCAATTCACACACCTTTTTAAGCAGACCGTAGCTAATTCAATTATCTTTTATATAAATATGTTGTACATGGCAGTAAAAATAAAATAAAAATATTAGATTTTGAGTAGATTGTCTACAAATCTACTCACAAACTAGAATTTGTTTTGTATGGGAAATCAAGTAAAATGCAGTAGATTTAGCTCGAAATCTCGTAAGTACTAGATTTCTAGACAATGTAAACGCGTTATTATTAGTTCAATAAATAAAAAACTAAAATAATTGTATGAAAAATAAGTGAGATGAAAAAAATGTATTTAAATACACTTTAATTTTTTCAGTGGCTAATTAAAGTTATTATTAAACCACTTTGAAAGTATGGTAGCACTAAAATATTTCCAAATAAAATGGAAAGCATGGTGTAATTATACTCATGTTTTAGACTCGGCAGTTTTTCTTGAAGCAAGTCTGAGTTTATGGAAGAGAGGGGAAATAAGAAAGAAGAGGGGTACTGACTTGATTGTACAGAAAAGTTACTTCAATTCTCTTTTGTTATTTCATTCGCAGTATTAAAACAATAGGAAAATTGAACAAGAAACCGTCTGAGTGTAAACAAACGAGCAGTTTTAAAAGAGAATTGAAGATAATTGCATCAAGAAAAATTGAAAGTCTAAAACATGATATACAGGTGACTGCGTAAGGATTTGTTATACAAAAATACGCAACCATAGCTGTGTAAAGAACCAGAACAAAATCGAAGTTTTTGACATTCTTCAGCTACAAGCACATAGAGCAAAAAATTATCAGCTGAAGTAACGCTGCCACCTAGTTAGATACACCTTGATGGAAATCTTTCCAAAGAACAGCTGTTCAATACAAATAAGCAAGTTGATTTTTCAATTTGCAAAAAAAAAATAAATATCAAAAAATACATTTTATTATACAAAAAGAGCATCAGAATGCATTTTTCTATTTATATATTTCATGATATGAAAATATATGTTACATTTAAGTTTACTTTGCAAAGTCTTAATTCAGCTGTGTGCAAGACAGAGGATGAAATACTTTCTCTTTCTGTCTGTCACCCATCTGAATTAAGACTTTGCAAAGTAAACTTTACGTGTCTAAAAGGGGTATTTGCAAAGTCTTATAGCGATTTCTTTTCTAAAGAAAATATGTCACACTATATATGTGTACCATTTTTAAATGTTACCTAGAATCAGTCAAAGTGCTACATATTCTGTTACTACAATCGAACAAAATAAGCTGCTTTTATTTACAACGGTTACATTTTATTATTAATGTACTTCATTAACGATTTTTAAGGAAATTTGAGAGGTTTTCCGCACACTATAATGATTTTTAAGCACACATTGACATCAGTAATTATGTTTTAAAAAAATAAACACAGTCACAATATCATGATACAATCACCCTTATCGGGAATAAAAGGCGAACAGTTTATTCACGTGAAATATTTCGCGTGAACAAAAATATGGTGAACAAAATTAGAAAATAGTATACTAACACAACAACAACGCAAACATTGGCGATCACAATTTTAGGGAAAGGGAACACTTTTCACGTGAACTTTTATTCCCGATAAGGGTGAATAATATAAAGGTATAACCAAGGTGTATCTAACTAGGTGGCAGCGTTACTTCAGCTGATAATTTTTTGCTCTATGTGCTTTGTAGCTGAAGAATGTCAAAAACTTCGATTTTGCTTTGGTTTTAGTACAATTATTTTTGTGCTTTTGACGTTCTTCGGTTCTTTACACAGCTACGGTTGCCGTATTTTTGTAAAACAAATCCTTACGCAGTCACCTATATAAATACACCATGGGTACAACCACATTTGACGTACAAAATTAATTATGACTTTTTCCCCGATTATTTGATTAATGTTTTTTATAAACAGAGAGGAGAACCTTGCCACACACATATAATGTCAACTTTCATTTAGGAATACTTTTTGAAATATGTAATTTGAGTTAAAAAATTATAGTTTAATCCACACATTTTTTAAATGCTGCATTTATTGGACATGAGGATAACGAAATCTGTATGTAACATGGTCTTGAAAAGTTGGCAAATGTTGGATTTATTCCCCCTTATTGTGAATGGCGTCGTCGACGTCACATCAAGACGACAGTAAATTTGGTCACTTGTATAAACTTTATTGGCAAAAAATTGGATCTCATTTAGAATCCCTAACTAATCTCTAAGGGTTTGTAAATTAATTTAACATGTTAGTAGTAGTAAATTATTGTCGACAAAGAGTAGACAAGTGACAGTTTTTAGTGTCGTCTTAATGTGACGTCGATGACGCCAATCACAATAAGGGGAATTATTTATTTCACCACATAATAAAAAAGTCTCATGGCTTGCAACATCAGTCTTAAAAACATCGATGTTTTTGTTAAAGCAGCATAACAGCAAAATTTAAAATTACTGAAAACTGTTAGAAAGCAGAATACTTGAAAAAACTTGCTTACATGGCGAACATTGCAAAAATACTCGAGAAGTTGCAAAATCTGAAAAAAGCCTTAAAATTTATTAGAAATCGCTTAATCTGTTAAATAGAAAATTAGCTCGGAAATAACGCGAAAAAATCGCAAGTTCGCGAAAAATTTTTAAATGCATTGAAGAAATAAATTCCACTGCAAAGAATAATAAACTACCAGAAAATCAGATAAATCACAAAAAAATTCCTAACATCGCAGAAATTGCAATGTCTGGTAAAAGTTTTTGTATAATTTTCATTTCGAAATGAAACTACAATGGACATAAACATTAAAACATTTAGTCATCTTTCGACGACGTAAGAAATAAACTATCGCCAGTTAGTTACACAAGGAAACTTTCGTCCAACGTACTGATTGTGTGTATTTTCATATACACAAAAGTGTTTTTATATTTTATGAAGAATATTCGTCGTTTATTCCAGTTGTGCTTACAGCAGCTTCGTCCAAACACACAAAAGCATTGAAAGCTCTTGAATTTTTGCTTGTTTCTTTACAAAATAAGAGTAAGCATTGCTGGCTGATGTGATCTCTTCTGCTTCTGTTGGTGTGAAAGCACAAAACCTCCTTTTTAAAAGTTTTCACATTGTGCACATGCCTTGGAAGTACCTGATGTAAGGCAATAATAGAATGAAGCACGAACACGAAGTCCCGCCTATGATTCGGAAGTGGAGCAAACGTCAAAAGGTTTATATGGCGACGAAAAGAGCGAACGATTTTACCTTTATATTATTGTATCATGCACAATATGTAAATAAATATTTATCTATAATAATTTTTATATTTTCTATTTAAGAAACATTCTCTCGAAATTATAAGAATGAAATGCAAAATAAAACCTTCGTTACCACAGTTGGAAAAAATGGCATTATGTATGTACACCTTGAATAAAGTGACAGTACGACCACACGAGCAATTTGTTGTGTCTTAACACAAGCAATAACGTCGGCAGAATGATGACGTCAAATTGCTTGTTTTCAACAATGTATATAGAGGTGGCGAACACGTACATATATTCAAATATATTTGAATTTTTATGCATATACATACCTAAATTATCCTGTATTAGATCTTTTGTATATTGTAAATTGAAAAAAAAATCAGGGGCCTAATTCCTGCACTCGTGATAGGAATTGCATTCGAATAGAAATTAATTTCGATGGCTAGCAATTTTCGGATGATGTCACTCGTTACCAAGCGAATCGAGTTTTTGTTTCAGTGTTGGAAAAAGGCAAATATATTTATATATAAATTCATTTCACAACACTGAATAAATTATAAGCAAAAGCATATGTTTGTATATATGTGTGTGCAAAAACATATGTATGTACATACATAATAATTAATTAATTAATTAATAACTTAATAATAATAAATTAGCGTAAAGTTAGAGAATAGAGCACTAGCTACATTTTCGATTCTTTTATTGGTTGACCAGAAGCAGTTAATTTGTTATTTAGATGCTCCCAGAGTTGGTTGATTTTTATTATATTTTATTTTATTATTTGCCAAGTCAGTGTGTTTTGTAATATTTGAAGTCCATTAGAAATTTTTAATTTGTATTTTTATTATATGTACATTTGTGCATTCATTCATTTATAAATAAATAAGTCAAATATTGAACATACATTTTCCTTTCTCCGCTTTTTCTATGTTAAACATGATTTCGAATGCCTTTTTGCTTGCGAGTAAAAACACGAACGGTTGCATTCGAATTTATGCACGTTATCGAATGCTGTCATTAGAAATTTCAATATGTGTTATTCGAAACTGAATGCGAAAATCCCAAAAGTTAAAATACTCGAACATTCGAGTAATAACTCGCTCGCAATCGAATGCGAGAATTAGGCCCCAGTATTATTTCAATTTGACAGCATGTGTTAAGAGATTATTGCTCAGCAATGTATTTTAACATTTGTTGGTGAATATATATTCGAACACATATTCATACGGTCTACACGCTACTATATTGTTATTTACATGTTTTTCATGCAATATATTCAGAAAAGAAATTAAACATTTTTCCCACAGTTGTATTTTTTGTACAAACGAACACAGAAATGTAAATCATGTAACATATGTGCAACATATTTGTCAGAAAAGAAATCGCTACTAATTCAGCTGGGAGAAAGACAGAAAGAGATAGTATTCCTCCCTCTGCCGTCCACACAGCTGAATTAAGACTTTGCAAAGTAAACTTTCCCTGTCTAAAAGGGGTATTTGCAACAACTATTTGTCATTTTAATGAATTTCTTAATGTAGATAATGTGAGAGTGTTTCTGCAACAATATTTTTTGAAAAGTTTCTCACAAGAACTGTCAAAACAACTCGCATTTTAAATTGGTGCGAGAACAACCAAATTATATAATAATGTTAAAAGGAAACTAACAAATCTGTGCAAAGATATATGTATATATGTACATATATATGTACATATATAAGTATGTACATATGTACATTTTGCACACTAAACCATAAACAGTCACAACTAAAAGTTTTGAAAATGGTTTTGTTTTTTCATGGACCGCAAACATTTCTTTTGCAGCAGTCTTCTTGAGAAGTTTTTTGCCACTCCTGAGCATCTGGGATTTTTTGAGTTGTGACTGCTAATGGTTTAGTGTGCGACATGTGTGTATATTTCTTTGCACGGATTTGTATGTACATATGTACCATTTTTTTTTAGTTTTATCTGGAAAACTTGTACATCAAAAGCGAATCTTCAACGCAACACGAAGCAAAAGTTTTATCTGACATGCACAGAAAAAATATACAAGACTTATGTTCAACAAAACCATGTTATTGAATAAAATTTTTAATTTCAATAAAATTTGACATTAACTTAAATATTGTATTTATCAATACTCCGTATTTTAAAATATCATTTAAATTACTTTGGTTGCGTTGGTTTTTATCTTGCTTGTTGGTTGACTCAACGTGGTCATGTGCTGATGTTGTTGTTTATTTTGATTGTTGGTGTTGTATACGTGTAAATTCCGACAAGAAGCTGAAAAACGTCGTGGTTTTTTTTTAATCAACAAAGTTATTTTTAGATTATATAAACGAAATGTGCCATGCAGAAAAAACATAAGAAATTGTGTTTTGCGTGTATTCATTATTTGCGTACCCAATAGCGATTTGCTCTTTAGTTGAGTGGTAAGTACGTTAGTCTATTAGTCAAGAGGTTGCCGGTTCGACTCATCCCAAACATCTTTAAATTAAAATTTAATAAAAAACCAAGTTCTAAAAGAAAATTAAACAAACAACGAAAAACAACATATTAGAATTTGAAAAACAAATTCATTAAAAATTTTTGTTTTCTGTTAACAAACTCAATTGTAAATAACACAATAATTTTAATTGGAAATAATTGAGTTGATTTTGTTTTCTTATGTTACAAATGTGTGTTTGTATTTACAAAAATCGTTGAAGGTGCCTTTTTATATAATATTTTATTTGTATTCACAAATAAATTAGTTGTATTTACAATTCTTTTTTTTCTGTGAAAAAGAACACATTAGAATTTGAAAAACAAATTCATTAAAAATTTTTGTTTTCTGTTAACACTCTCAATTGTAAATAACACAATAATTTTAATTGGAAATAATTGAGTTGATTTTGTTTTCTTATGTTACAAATGTGTGTTTGTATTTACAAAAATCGTTGTAGGTGCCTTTTTAAATAATATTTTATTTGTATTCACAAATAAATTAGTTGTATTTATAATTCTTTTTTTTTGTGTGGGCTTAAGTCCTCAACTTCAGGAAAAATCGCCGTCAAATTAACAAAGCCCATAATAAAATCTAGGGCAGTAAGTCCCAGTTTAGACGTTGAAGATTTTTAGAACGTTTGCGTCTAATTTTTATTCCTTATTTTTTTTTTTTTGTCATATTCACTCCTTTTTATATATTTTGAGATGCTTTGCTAAACTGCATTTGGGGCAAATATTTATTTTTTTCGATGTACTTCAGAGACGAATAAAACAACTCTTCTCAATTTAGCTTATTTTTTTGGGATTTAGCTGCAAAATTTCCATTTAGCTCTTAGCTTATTTTTTAGATTTTTTTTAAAACTCATTTAGCTTTTTTAGCCGTTTTTTAATCTAAATTGCATGCTCTTCAAAAATATGTTAAATAAGTGCTTTTTCATAGTTTGGCACTAAAGCTCAAAATTTGGCGTTTTGAGTCTTCAAAAAGCACTAAAAAGAGTGCCAAAAGCACCAAGTTGGCATCGCTGCTTTCTACACGCCACACTCTAGCACTCTACTCTCATTGATTTAGGCCCAATAATTGACTTCTCAATTATGTGTCATTTATCTTTAAGTGCCTCTTAAGTACCGAATTCATTATTTCAGTATAAAGTTGAGAGCCATTTAAATGCTCAACCTTGTCTATTTAAATCACACTTAAGTCTTACGAGCATACCATATGTTATTGTGCTTGTATGTGTTTATTGAAAACATCTACATAAACATCATGTGGTCGTATTAAAAAGAATTTCGCATAATTTCGATAAATATATAACATATACAATGCATAGTATCATATCATGGAATAAATAAATAGAAAAATGCGTTCTGATGCTCTTTTGGTTTCATAAAATGTGTTTTTATGCAATTTTAATTTTCTACATGTTGATAACCTAACTTTCTTATTTACATTAAACATCTGTTTTCTTTTAGAACTATCAACATTTCACAGTGCTACCACACTTTCTTAGTATTTAAGTGATCATTTAATTTTACGACTGAAAAAATGAAACTGCAATTAAGTGCAACTTAAAATTAAGTGGCTATTAGCTAAATAACACTTAATTGAGAAGTCGATTATTGGGCCTTATTCTACTGTGATCGCCTCACACAGCGTTACCGTTGGAAAATTTCAAAAAGGGGCACAAAAAAATGGTTTTTCAAAAAAAAAAGTGGCACAAAAAGGGGATTTCTAAGAAAAAAAGGGGCAACTTTAAAATCAAAGAAAATTAAAGAAACAAACATATTTATCAACCAATTTTTATTAGAAATAAACAATAAAAACAAATATCTCATGTATAAAAAGTACACAAACATTAATTTTATGAGAACTCATATAAGTTTATTCGTACGTTTTATTTGCAAGTAAAATTGTAACTTGTGGCAGAATTAGGTTTTACTTTATATTCTGCTATGAATCACCTGACTCTATTTTGATTTTAGAAATTTTACACAAGTCGTTAGTTTTTCTGTTTCGTTCTGTTCTGTTACGGTTCAACCAGTGAAAATCCAGAAAATTTTAAGTAATTCTAAGTGAAAGCACAAATAAAATAAAAATTGTGACTATGCTTTTAAAAAATTTAATTCTTATTAGAAAAACATAAAATTGTTTCGAAACAGTTGAAAACTGTGGCCGTTCTGCTCAGAAACAGTTGATAAGTTATAACATAAAATGTAACTATGTAAATTCAGAAACAGAACGGGACATCACAGAACATCAACAGAAAGTAAAGAATAATGAAGCCTCTATTAACTCACGTGAATAATTACTGATTCCTTGGGACGTACTCGTATACAAAAAAAATGTTTAATTTTATAATTGTTTATTTGACGACTGTGAATATATTTCTATAATACCGGCTAGTTGAGTATTTGAAAATACAGTTTTTATTTACAAATAAGACGAATATAAACGTAGTATACATAGCTACTAAACATAAAAAAAAATCATAAAATCTATGATAATAATGAAACACTGGTCAAAATGTGGCACTTGATATTGATCGAAATTACAATAGAAAATAAATGTAAATGTCGTTCGATATTGAATGCCGTAATTTGCCCCAGTTTTTAAGATTTGCAAAAAATTAAAAAATACATTACTTTTTTGGCATCTCTTGGGGCATATCACTATTTTACTTAAAACCAGTATAATTCAAAAAATTTACTTAACCATTTAAAGTTTTGATAAAAAATTTTAAACTTCGATTCTGAAGAGGATAATATATTTGTGGTATTATTTTTATGCATAGTGCATTCTTATTAAATACCTTTAATATCAATTCTTTTGAAATTGTACATCAGTATTTATTAATAAGTTCCTCACTTGCAATCCATTCTCTCAAATCTTTTTGAAAAAAAAAAATTTAACGCAGAAAGCATGGACAGACAAGTGTCTGTCTAATCTCAGTCTTTTTGAACATTTTTTAGAAATGCTTATTTAAGTTTACTCTCTTTGTTTTTTTTTTTTGGTAAATTTTTGTATAAAGACGAAATAAGGTGTAACTCACCGACCTTGCAACTGCTAAATCTGGGTATATTTTTGCATTTAATTTGGCCAATTTGTCCATTGACTTAAACGAGTAGTTGAAACTTATCATCAGCAACAGTCCCTTTCTTCCGAAAATAAATATTTTTGTGGTAAAAACTCCGATATTTTTAGATCATTTGCTTTTGGGAATTGGCCACGTGTTTGCCTGTTTTAGTTTTCTAAAATCATGCGATTTCAAAAATATTTTAAAAATATGTACTTTAATTAAATTTGGCTTCCACAATGGATATCGAAAATACAGTTATAATTATCAAGTATGAGTGTGCAATTGTACTCGTATATTTAAAAACCTTAAACAAATGAAAAGATTCATACAGAGCTGTATGTTTTTATATTAAGTTTGACACATAGGAAATAAAATCTTGTTTAATGTGGTAGAATCTGTACGAATCTGCGTACAGTTATTGTCAAAATAAAAACGAAAGTTGACTTTGAACAAAAAGGGGCACAAAATAATGCAAATGATACTAAAAGGGAATTTAAAAGCAAGGGGCATAAAAAATGGCAAGGCAGTTGAAAAAGGGGCAAAATGCGACTTTAGTCGCACAACGGTAACGCTGGCCTCACATACTGTGTTGTTGGTATTGCAATGACTGCTTAAGCTGTGTAGTTATGAGCGAAGACCAAACTAAAAACTTGGTGTATTTATTTGTTTAGAGTAAAGCATACCTTTTTCGTCTGATATAGTTCATTAAAAATGTTGATAATATTGCCGAAATAGGGAATAGCTTAGAAAACATTTTGTAATCTCACTCGTTTTTCACTTTAGTGCTTTTTACGCTTTGTAGATTTCAAAATTACGCTTTTTAGTGCTTTTTTAAAATTCTGATTGCTTTTAGAGCCAAAAAAGTTGGCATCACTGATCCGAAGATGTGTTATGAACGAGGCAATGACACACACACGAGATAGTGACTAAAGCTATGTACAGACGATTGTCAGATCTTACAATATTGTCAGATCTGGCAATGTGCTGACAATGTACTGGCACTCGAAAATTGCCAGCACAATATTTCTTGTCAGTTCACACGGATGTCAGAAAATCTTACAATTTAACAACTGGATGGTTGTATGATAGTGTTGTAAAAAGCGGCTACTTTTGAATACTCAGTACTACTTGATACTTTTTCAATTGGGTACTCGATACTACTCAATACTTTATATATGTATGTATATGGGAAGTTAAAAATTATTATTTATAAATATTATTTTATAGATAATGCAATATGGAAAAACAAAGATTAAATACAACTATATTTAAATTAATTTAAGATAACAAATGACAATAAATAAGTTCGAAGATTAGTTTTTGTACACAGTGTTACCATATGTGAAGATTTATCTTATTTTTGAAGTTTTCAGACAGGTTAAAACGACAAAAAAGATTTCTTATCTAAAAATAAGATTTTTAAAAATTTTACTTTTGGTACTTTTAATATATTATTGTGGGATTTTTTGACTAAACTACTTACAAATTTTCTGATTTGCTTCATAATGATCTTACACACATTCTATACAGTAAATATTTTGTGTTATTTGGCTTTACTTTTAATAGTTCACAAGAATCTAAATGAATTTTTACTAATTTTCATTCAATAAAATAACGAAAAAGATTTTTGGTAACAAAAAAAGATTTTTTTTGCTCGATTCGAAGATTTTTGAAAAATAAATATGGCAACACTGTTTGTACATAAACATTTTTTAACGTACTCTTACACTTCTAGTATATTAATCTCTTAAATTATCTTCTAAATATTTTTTAATAAACATTTTTTTCTCACAATTGATGTTATTACTTAGTCATTGTGTAAATGTAGAAATAATATTTTACCGACATTGAAAGAATTTAAAATAATTTTTTTGTTTGTGAGGACCTTGCTGGTTATATTGTATCACTTGCCTTGCTTCCACTATTCTATTTTTCTGTCCAATAGTATTTGTTAATGACTGAAGTAGTTCAATAATGCATTCTGTAGTACTTTTTTTAGTGGCTATTTTCGTATCAAAATAATTCCTAACAGAATTGGTATTTGTTACACTAACTCCATGAGGTTCAGAGTCATATTTGTTTGTTTCAAACTCACAGATTTGTATAATTCTGATGTATTTTAAAGGAAGACTTTCACTTGAATACTATAAAATGCAACCCTGAAAGTATTGGGTAGTTACTTTTGCGTATTGAGTACCGGGAAAAATTCCTGGTATTAAGTACTCAGTACTGTAATACTCAATACTTTTACAACACTGTTGTATGAAAATAAATTCATCTGACAAAATCTTCAGTAGAAAAATTGTCAGTTCACACGGTTGTCATATGCACAAATTGTTCGATCTGTTGTTATGCGTTGCCAGACTTAAACCATTTGTTGGAAATTGTTAAATATTTATCGTTTGTGTTTGTGTTAAATGTAAAAAGTAAAAGTATAAATTATTATGGACCATAAAGAAGCAATTGCAATGATTTTGTCTGCATATATTTTATTATAAACTTTTTCTTTAAAATCAAGCGTGTGCAGTGTTTATTGTTTATTTTTATACCAGCAAGGAAGGCCAATTTTTCTTTTGCAGGTACCAATTATGATATTGTTTTAATTATATTAACCAAATTTTCGATAGCAAGAATGACATTTATTTCAAATTCCATACTGTCAACCAAGTTTTTCTGTTGCTGCAACTATTGGGTTGAGGGTTATAATTAAAATATATATAATATATATATGGTACCACAAGAAAATTTCAATCAGAATTCTATGATAGTTGCTGCAACCGCCAAAATTCAATTGGCAACAAATTCGGTTGTCACAACGAATCTGTTTTCTCTGTGTAGAGTTTTTTGATTTTTTTAAATTAATTTGTTGTTTTAAACTTTTTATTGTTTATTAAAGTAATTTTATGAGAGGTCCCAAAAATTTTTAAACCAATTTATTTACTATTCCTAACGTTATAATGAAGAATTAATCATCATATAGTTATTCATGTACACATATTGTGCAAAAATTCCATACAAAAATCCTATTTACTCAGCCCTGGAGCGAAAAATAAAATTTTCTTTCTCCATTAAGTTGTGTCTAGGGTGATAGATTATTCGACTTTTTCCAAAAACCGGTTTTCGAATATTTGAAATTATGAAAAACCCGGTTTCGGTTTTTACAATTCAGGAAAAACCGGCCAACCGGCACTTTTTCAATAAAAATTTATAGCCTTGCATTACCGCAGTATATATGCCGAATTTCTAAAATTTGGCTAAAATTTCCGGGTTTTAAGATTTTTTTATTTTATTTCTCACCTAGACCTAGCTCTGTATCGAATTTCAGCTCAATAGCACAAATTTTAATTTTTATGGGCGTAGCCCCGCCCTCCTGGTTAAAATTTTAGGGTTTTCAGATTTTTCTGGTTCATTGCTCACCTAGATCTTCTCGTGTACCAAATTTTAGCTCTCTAGCTATAGCGGAAGTGCTTCATCAATTTGATGAGTGTGTCAGTGGTCAAACAGCTCGAATGGCTTCCTGTAAATATACACACTGCGTGCATTGGCCAGAACTTGGCCTGGTGCACTGCCGTGCGCCTAGATAAAACAATACAAAAATTAAAGGTATTACATAAAAATTAACTTTATATACTTATGTATAGTACATAAATTTATATATATATATATAATATACAGTTGAGGAATAAACTCTACATACACACAAAAAAAATCATAGGTTATATTTCCTAAAATAATGGTATAATTTTAACTAAGTGAAAGGGTATAATGGCATTTACAAAGTTTTTTAGGTAATTTAACAAAAATTTTAGTTGATTTCTATGTTCGAAAAATCAACTAAAATTCTAGTTGAAACTCCTTAACGACTAGGTAAATTCATACTTTTGTTTTCTGTGAACTATCTAAATAGCAAAGTAAATTTATACATACATATATAATGCGGCAAATTATCATGGATTTTAGTTATATTAACTATTTATAATTCGACAACTGTCATGGATTTAAAGAATTTTTGAATTTTTAAAAAAATTTGTTATTTATTTTTTTTTTTTTTTTGTAATGCATGTATTTATTTATTGGATCTTCATATATGAACTAACAATAAGTATTCAAATCTTAAATCTATAAAAAAAAATTATTAGGCCCGACCAGTGTCGGACATAAACTTAGTGGTAGTTATAAATAATACATTAGTAAGTGATAATAAAAAAAAGGGGGGGGGGGGGGGGGAAGTATTTTCAAGTAGTCCCATCTGGAGTGTTAGGTATAAGAGCCTGTGTGTCCCTCTTTTTTAAGCGGATGTGTCCAGTAAAGTTCAAAATATTACGAGCAAGCGGATTAGGATGTGATTCGAGTTTTGTTAAATATTTGCCTGCGTATTTTGCAATTTCTTCAGTCACTAGTGGCATATTTAAATCACGATGTATAATAGAATTTTGGATGTACCATGGAGCCGATGTTATTAACCGTAAAATTTTGTTTTGCCTTCGTTGGATTCTCTCGACATTGGAAGCTGAAGCAGTGCCCCATAACTGAATTCCGTAGCGCCATATTGGCTTCAAAAGCGACTTGTATAATAAAAGTTTGCAGTCTAGGCTGAGTGTTGAGTTTCTGCCAATCAACCAATATATTTGAGTTAACTTAAGTTTCATCTGAGTTAATTTAGAGTCAATATGATGTTTCCATGTAAGTCTTCGATCAAGGTATATACCAAGGTATTTCACTTGGGAATGTTGAGGAATATTATGATTGTTGATTCGAATGGGGGAGCAAGTATCTCTTCTTAGGGTGAACGTTATATGGACACACTTTTGTTCATTGACTTTAATTCTCCATAAGTTCAACCATATTTCCAGCTGAGTGATATATTCCTGGAGATTGCGGGATGCCTCATAACGGTTTTCGTGCACACTCATACAGGCTGTATCATCGGCAAAAGTAGAAATATGGATATTATTGCTCACAGGCATATCACAAGTATATATTAAATACAAGAAAGGACCCAGAATACTACCCTGGGGCACACCAGAAGATATAGATTCAGGCACACTCGTGAACTCTCCTTCCATAACAGTGAACTTCCTATCAATAATATAACTTTCCAAAAGTTTTGAATGTTTATTGGCAGATATGTCTTCAATTTTAAAACTAGGCCTTCGTGCCATACTTTATCAAACGCCTGAGAAACATCAATAAAGAGAGCGGACATACATATAAATAAAATAAAAAAAAAACACCACGAAAATAAAACATCTAAAGGTAATGCTAGGAACACAACTGGGACGAACGAAGAATTTTTTCATAAAAAATAAAACACATTCATGCATATGCAAATTAACACAACAATGCCGTAGAACGAAACTCGTCGTGCGTGACGAACTCTCTGATACATTTATTTATATTCTTTTAACCAGGAAAAAACAGTTTTCTCTTTCTTTGCACAAACAATAAGCAACCTTATCAGTTATAAGAGCTCTTATTTATTCGTCGTTGTTGTGCTTCACACGACGAATTTACTCAGCGAATTATTATAGATGAATTCGTCACCGTCCACGAAATTCGTCATTCGTCCCAGTTGTGTTCCTGGCATAAGACCACATTTGCCAGCATTCGTAAAGCAGCTTTGAGTTGGTGGAGACCATTAAAACTTGGGATGGGGATCTTCCTGTGCGAAGGTATAGGTCGTCTGCAGCTTCCGATGGAAACATCTATATACATATATGCAGGATACACAGGACATCAAGGAAGAGAGAGGACGTTTGCGGGCTCAGCTAGTTTATCTATAATAATTAAAAAGAATTATTTTACATAAATTTAAATATTTTAAAAATTTAATACATACAAACCTTCTTGCTCAAAAATTTACTTTTGACAATAAAATATAAAACATTTCAATAAAAAAAATTTCGAAAAATATATGTATATATGTACCTTATTGTAATAGTTTATATTAACCCTCTAGTGCGCCGTGATGCAAATTTGAATCATACCGAAAATCTCTCCGTAGTTTCAAAATTTGAGAACAGTTTTGTGTAAATCTTCGTTATATATTGTCTCCATTTAATAGGCGTCGTTTTCTCTGCTTTTGAAGTACCGTTATAGCAGCATTGAATTATTGTGCAATTTTGAAGTGTCTGCTCATTCGTTTGTTGTGCGTAGAGGAAACAGTGTTTTTTTCTGACCTTAAATTTAATTAATTTCAACAAGTTTATAAACAGTTGTGATTTTTTACATAAGTTACACTCTTTTTTTATTAAAATCTTACAGTGTTTATAGTTTTTTTATGGTAAGTATTTTGGTGTGTATAAAAAATGGTTTGATGCAAATTTGCATCACTGCGCATTTAAGTGATAGTAAAAAAAAAATTCGTATATAACGGATTTTCAGAATATGTAAAAAAAAAACTTTTAGAGGAGGATATTATACGTATTTTGCTTGATCCTGCTGCAAGTGAAGATGGATTAGACGACTCCGATGATGAAGATGAAATTATGGAAGATAAGCTTCTAAATAATGAAGATCTAGAGCATCTTCTGTGTAATGAAAATATTGTGGATCTCATGAACGACTTGAATAGTGAAGATGAAAATATAGCTCCAAAAATTCCGGAAAATCTACTTGATGCCACAAATTTCTTAACACGAGAGGCTTGCAGACATATTGTCTGGAAAAAAATAGATTTTCTGTCACTGAAGACGAAATAAAATTTGGAGGAAATACCGATTTGCCGGAATTCATAAAGAACTTTCAGACTCCATTCCAATTTTTCAACTACTTCTTTGATGAAGACATTTTACAACATATAGTTGAGGAATCTAATTTGTATGCCAAGCAAAAAAATATTGAAGAGAGCTTTATTTTGGAAAAAACTGATATTTACCAATTTATGGGAATTCTAATTTTGTCATCAATAGTGAATTACTCCAATATTTGCCTTCTATGGGACAGCCAAATTGGTTTGGACTGTGTAAAGGAATGCATGCCTCAAAAAAAATTTTAAAAGATACGATCAATATTTCATTTGAACAATAATGAAAATTTCATTTCCGATCAAACAGATCCTTGTTACGACAAATTATACAAGATTCGGCCACTGGTAGACTGTTTAAATGAAAAATTTTCATCCATTCCGTTAGAAGAACGCTTATCTGTTGATGAACATATGTGCGCAAGTAAAGCCTCGCATCATTTGAAACAATATATGCCTGCAAAGCCACACAAGTGGGGTTACAAATTAATTGTACTTTCCGGAGTATCAGGTTTTGCATATAATTTCGAAATATATACGGGCCAAGACAATTTGCCGCATAAACGTTTGCCAAGTGAGCCTGATCTAGGAGCTTCTGCCAACGTTGTTGTACGACTATTACGAAATGTCCCAAATGGATGTAACTATAAACTTTACTTCGACAATTATTACACTGCCATCCCGTTGCTTGTTTATTTAGGAAAAAAGGGCATACATACAGTTGGAACAGTCAGACGAAATAGGATACAAAATTGTAAATTACCAACTGATCAAGAAATAAAAAAATGTCCTAGGGGATCATCATTTCAATTCGTTGCTGACTTTGAAGGTTTAGAGCTCGCAAACGTCTTGTGGAAAGATAATAAGAACGTAACTCTTCTGTCCTCATTCGTTGGCGTGGAACCAGAAAATGATATTAGCAGATTCGACCGTCGGGAACGCAAGTCGATCAAGGTTAAGTGCCCAGCGATTGTCAAAGAGTACAACCGTCATATGGGCGGTGTTGATCTTTTAGACAGCATGATGGGGCGGAACCGAATCAAAATGAAAACTAGAAAATGGTATATGCGTTTAGTTTACCATCTACTGGACCTAGCAGTTACAAATGCTTGGTTTTTGTATAAGCGAGCAACAGGGAATACGACTCTTACACTATTAAAATTTCGTAAAGATCTGGCATTGACACTTCTAAAAATAAACACAAAACAGAAACGTCCAAGAACCAACGATTCACCTTCTGTCGAAAGATTGCATGTCCAAAAGCAAAAACGAGGTCCAGCATCAGCTATACCATCCGAAGATATCAGGCACGATCATGTGGACCACTTACCGGAATTCCAAGAAAATAGGGTAAGATGCAATCTGCCGGGCTGTAAGGGCCAAAGTCAACTGATTTGTAGCAAGTGTAACATAGCTTTATGTCTAACAACAAGTGAGAGTGCTATATTCGCCTGTGCCGAATCTTATATACCCTTTACCAAAGTGCGTTTATGTAGTATAGAGATACATACATAAGCACATACGTAAAGTAATTTGACCTAGTTACTTTTATGTGCAAAAAAAATTAATTTTCAAACCCTAGAATCATCAAATTAGATTTTTCTCATTCCTTTTATCAATATAGTAGTTCTTAAAAAAAATATGGAAAGTGTGTTAAGTGATAAAAAAAGGGAATTCCAAAAAAAATGTTTTATTTAGTTAATTTAATATCTAGAAAAAAGTTCAAAGTTTCCAACTCTGGAGATGTGATTTTTATTTTTATAATTTTTCAAACCAAACTTTTTATTCCAAAACGTAAAATATGTATAATTTAAATATAAAGGAAAAGATAAAAATTAATTAGACTTAGTTACTTTAATATATCACAAAAAGTGTAAGTTTCCCAACCCTGAAAGCATCCTTTTTGATTTTTCTGATTTCTTACACCAATATCTTTCTTTTAAGAATTTAAGAAATGTTTAATTTATAGAAAAAAAGGAAAATTTGTCTTAGTAACTTACTTTTGTACAAGAAAAAAAGTTAAGGCTTTCCAACCCTGGAAACGTCTTTTTAATTTTTTTAAACTTTTTTTTTTATTTGAAATATTAATTTTATTCGTACTCAAGCAAAAAATAAGTTTATTTAATAAAAATAAACAAAAATAAATTTTCGGTAGTTAATTTTTTATATCACAAAGAGTGTAGGTTTCCCAACCCTGGGATCCTCCTTTTTGATTTTTTTGATTTCTAATACCAATCTTTTTTTTTAAGAATATAATATATGTTAATTTATAGTAAAAAAGGAAAAATTTGTTTAAGTATGTTACTTTTGTATAAAAAATAAGGTTTTCCAACCTTGGAAACGTCGTTTTAATTTTTTCAACTTTTTTTATTTTGAAATACCAAATTCATTCGTACTGAAGTGTAAAATAAATTTATTTTATAAAAAAAAAATAAATATTAGTTTGCGGTAGCTAATTTTTTATATCACTAAAAGTGTGGGTTTACCAACCCTGAAATCATGGTTTTTGATTTTCCTGATTTCTTATACCAGTCTCTTTCTTTTAAGAATATAAGATATCTTTAATTTATAGAGAAAACGAAAAATTTGCTTTAGTAACTTGCTTTTGTAAAAAAAAGGTAAATGTTTCCAACCCTGGAATCGTGTTTTAAACTTTTTTAAATTGAAATACCATATTTATTCGTACTATAGTATAACATAAGTTTATTTATTAAAAAAAATTAAAATTACTTCTTGGTAGTTAATTTTTTATATCACAAAAAGAGTAAGTTTCCCAACCCTGGAATTATCCTTTTTATTTTTTCTGATTTCTTACACCAATCTCTTTCTTTTAAGTACATAAGATATCTCTAATTTATAGAGAAAAAGGAAAAATTTGCTTTATTAAGTTACTTTTGTATAAAAACGTTAAAGTTTTCCAACCCTGGAAACATCTTTTTAATTTTTTGAAGTTTAATTTTTAATTTGAAATACCAAGTTTATTCATACTGAAGTATAAAATAATCTTATTTAAAAAAATAAATAAAAATTAGTTTTCGGTAGTTAATTTTTTATATCACAAAAAGTTCCAGTTTCCCAACCCTGGAATCATCCTTTTTGAATTTTCTGATTTCTTACATCAATCTTTTTCTTTTAAAAATGAAAGATATGTTTAATTTATAAAGAAAAGGAAAAATTTGTTTTAATAAGTTACTTTTATATAAGAAAAAAAATAAAGTTTTCCAGCCCTGGAAACGTCTTTTTAAATTTTTAATTTTTTTTTTATTTGAAATACCAATTTTATTCGTGGTGAAGTATAAAATTGGTATTTTAAACTAAAGATATCTTATATTCTTAAAAGAAAGAGACTGGTATAAGAAATCAGAAAAATCAAAAACCATGATTTCAGGGTTGGTAAACCCACACTTTTAGTGATATAAAAAATTAGCTACCGCAAACTAATATTAATTATTTTTTTTGTATAAAATAAATTTATTTTACACTTCAGTACGAATGAATTTGTTATTTCAAAATAAAAAAAGTTGAAAAAATTAAAACGACGTTTCCAAGGTTGGAAAACCTTATTTTTTATACAAAAGTAACATACTTAAACAAATTTTTCCTTTTTTACTATAAATTAACATATATTATATTCTTAAAAAAAAAGATTGGTATTAGAAATCAAAAAAATCAAAAAGGAGGATCCCAGGGTTGGGAAACCTACACTCTTTGTGATATAAAAAATTAACTACCGAAAATTTATTTTTGTTTATTTTTATTAAACAAACTTATTTTTTGCTTGAGTACGAATAAAATTAATATTTCAAATAAAAAAAAAAGTTTAAAAAAATTAAAAAGACGTTTCCAGGGTTGGAAAGCCTTAACTTTTTTTCTTGTACAAAAGTAAGTTACTAAAACAAATTTTCCTTTTTTTCTATAAATTAAACATTTCTTAAATTCTTAAAAGAAAGATATTGGTGTAAGAAATCAGAAAAATCAAAAAGGATGCTTTCAGGGTTGGGAAACTTACACTTTTTGTGATATATTAAAGTAACTAAGTCTAATTAATTTTTATCTTTTCCTTTATATTTAAATTATACATATTTTACGTTTTGGAATAAAAAGTTTGGTTTGAAAAATTATAAAAATAAAAATCACATCTCCAGAGTTGGAAACTTTGAACTTTTTTCTAGATATTAAATTAACTAAATAAAACATTTTTTTTGGAATTCCCTTTTTTTATCACTTAACACACTTTCCATATTTTTTTTAAGAACTACTATATTGATAAAAGGAATGAGAAAAATCTAATTTGATGATTCTAGGGTTTGAAAATTAATTTTTTTTGCACATAAAAGTAACTAGGTCAAATTACTTTACGTATGTGCTTATGTATGTATCTCTATACTACATAAACGCACTTTGGTAAAGGGTATATAAGATTCGGCACAGGCGAATATAGCACTCTCACTTGTTGTTAGACATAAAGCTATGTTACACTTGCTACAAATCAGTTGACTTTGGCCCTTACAGCCCGGCAGATTGCATCTTACCCTATTTTCTTGGAATTCCGGTAAGTGGTCCACATGATCGTGCCTGATATCTTCGGATGGTATAGCTGATGCTGGACCTCGTTTTTGCTTTTGGACATGCAATCTTTCGACAGAAGGTGAATCGTTGGTTCTTGGACGTTTCTGTTTTGTGTTTATTTTTAGAAGTGTCAATGCCAGATCTTTACGAAATTTTAATAGTGTAAGAGTCGTATTCCCTGTTGCTCGCTTATACAAAAACCAAGCATTTGTAACTGCTAGGTCCAGTAGATGGTAAACTAAACGCATATACCATTTTCTAGTTTTCATTTTGATTCGGTTCCGCCCCATCATGCTGTCTAAAAGATCAACACCGCCCATATGACGGTTGTACTCTTTGACAATCGCTGGGCACTTAACCTTGATCGACTTGCGTTCCCGACGGTCGAATCTGCTAATATCATTTTCTGGTTCCACGCCAACGAATGAGGACAGAAGAGTTACGTTCTTATTATCTTTCCACAAGACGTTTGCGAGCTCTAAACCTTCAAAGTCAGCAACGAATTGAAATGATGATCCCCTAGGACATTTTTTTATTTCTTGATCAGTTGGTAATTTACAATTTTGTATCCTATTTCGTCTGACTGTTCCAACTGTATGTATGCCCTTTTTTCCTAAATAAACAAGCAACGGGATGGCAGTGTAATAATTGTCGAAGTAAAGTTTATAGTTACATCCATTTGGGACATTTCGTAATAGTCGTACAACAACGTTGGCAGAAGCTCCTAGATCAGGCTCACTTGGCAAACGTTTATGCGGCAAATTGTCTTGGCCCGTATATATTTCGAAATTATATGCAAAACCTGATACTCCGGAAAGTACAATTAATTTGTAACCCCACTTGTGTGGCTTTGCAGGCATATATTGTTTCAAATGATGCGAGGCTTTACTTGCGCACATATGTTCATCAACAGATAAGCGTTCTTCTAACGGAATGGATGAAAATTTTTCATTTAAACAGTCTACCAGTGGCCGAATCTTGTATAATTTGTCGTAACAAGGATCTGTTTGATCGGAAATGAAATTTTCATTATTGTTCAAATGAAATATTGATCGTATCTTCTAAAATTTTTTTTGAGGCATGCATTCCCTTACACAGTCCAAACCAATTTGGCTGTCCCATAGAAGGCAAATATTGGAGTAATTCACTATTGATGACAAAATTAGAATTCCCATAAATTGGTAAATATCAGTTTTTTCCAAAATAAAGCTCTCTTCAATATTTTTTTGCTTGGCATACAAATTAGATTCCTCAATATGTTGTAAAATGTCTTCATCAAAGAAGTAGTTGAAAAATTGGAATGGAGTCTGAAAGTTCTTTATGAATTCCGGCAAATCGGTATTTCCTCCAAATTTTATTTCGTCTTCAGTGACAGAAAATCTATTTTTTTCCAGACAATATGTCTGCAAGCCTCTCGTGTTAAGAAATTTGTGGCATCAAGTAGATTTTCCGGAATTTTTGGAGCTATATTTTCATCTTCACTATTCAAGTCGTTCATGAGATCCACAATATTTTCATTACACAGAAGATGCTCTAGATCTTCATTATTTAGAAGCTTATCTTCCATAATTTCATCTTCATCATCGGAGTCGTCTAATCCATCTTCACTTGCAGCAGGATCAAGCAAAATACGTATAATATCCTCTAAAAGTTTTTTTTTTACATATTCTGAAAATCCGTTATATACGAATTTTTTTTTTACTATCACTTAAATGCGCAGTGATGCAAATTTGCATCAAACCATTTTTTATACACACCAAAATACTTACCATAAAAAAACTATAAACACTGTAAGATTTTAATAAAAAAAGAGTGTAACTTATGTAAAAAATCACAACTGTTTATAAACTTGTTGAAATTAATTAAATTTAAGGTCAGAAAAAAACACTGTTTCCTCTACGCACAACAAACGAATGAGCAGACACTTCAAAATTGCACAATAATTCAATGCTGCTATAACGGTACTTCAAAAGCAGAGAAAACGACGCCTATTAAATGGAGACAATATATAACGAAGATTTACACAAAACTGTTCTCAAATTTTGAAACTACGGAGAGATTTTCGGTATGATTCAAATTTGCATCACGGCGCACTAGAGGGTTAATATAAACTATTACAATAAGGTACATATATACATATATTTTTCGAAATTTTTTTTATTGAAATGTTTTATATTTTATTGTCAAAAGTAAATTTTTGAGCAAGAAGGTTTGTATGTATTAAATTTTTAAAATATTTAAATTTATGTAAAATAATTCTTTTTAATTATTATAGATAAACTAGCTGAGCCCGCAAACGTCCTCTCTCTTCCTTGATGTCCTGTGTATCCTGCATATATGTATATAGATGTTTCCATCGGAAGCTGCAGACGACCTATACCTTCGCACAGGAAGATCCCCATCCCAAGTTTTAATGGTCTCCACCAACTCAAAGCTGCTTTACGAATGCTGGCAAATGTGGTCTTATGCCAGGAACACAACTGGGACGAATGACGAATTTCGTGGACGGTGACGAATTCATCTATAATAATTCGCTGAGTAAATTCGTCGTGTGAAGCACAACAACGACGAATAAATAAGAGCTCTTATAACTGATAAAGTTGCTTATTGTTTGTGCAAAGAAAGAGAAAACTGTTTTTTCCTGGTTAAAAGAATATAAATAAATGTATCAGAGAGTTCGTCACGCACGACGAGTTTCGTTCTACGGCATTGTTGTGTTAATTTGCATATGCATGAATGTGTTTTATTTTTTATGAAAAAATTCTTCGTTCGTCCCAGTTGTGTTCCTAGTATTACCTTTAGATGTTTTATTTTCGTGGTGTTTTTTTTTATTTTATTTATATGTATGTAGATAAATAAATTATTAAATAAATAACAAATTTTTTTAAAAATTCAAAAATTCTTTAAATCCATGACAGTTGTCGAATTATAAATAGTTAATATAACTAAAATCCATGATAATTTGCCGCATTATATATGTATGTATAAATTTACTTTGCTATTTAGATAGTTCACAGAAAACAAAAGTATGAATTTACCTAGTCGTTAAGGAGTTTCAACTAGAATTTTATTTGATTTTTCGAACATAGAAATCAACTAAAATTTTTGTTAAATTACCTAAAAAACTTTGTAAATGCCATTATACCCTTTCACTTAGTTAAAATTATACCATTATTTTAGGAAATATAACCTATGATTTTTTTTGTGTGTATGTAGAATTTATTCCTCAACTGTATATTATATATATATATATAAATTTATGTACTATACATAAGTATATAAAGTTAATTTTTATGTAATACCTTTAATTTTTGTATTGTTTTATCTAGGCGCACGGCAGTGCGCCAGGCCAAGTTCTGGCCAATGCACGCAGTGTGTATATTTACAGGAAGCCATTCGAGCTGTTTGACCACTGACACACTCATCAAATTGATGAAGCACTTCCGCTATAGCTAGAGAGCTAAAATTTGGTACACGAGAAGATCTAGGTGAGCAATGAACCAGAAAAATCTGAAAACCCTAAAATTTTAACCAGGAGGGCGGGGCTACGCCCATAAAAATTAAAATTTGTGCTATTGAGCTGAAATTCGATACAGAGCTAGGTCTAGGTGAGAAATAAAATAAAAAAATCTTAAAACCCGGAAATTTTAGCCAGGGGGGCGGGGCTACGCCCATAAAGGTCAGAATTAAAAATGCTAATCTAAGGCGCTTCATGGAAGCTATTTTATTGAAATTCGGCATATATACTGCGGTAATGCAAGGCTATAAATTTTTATTGAAAAAGTGGGCGTTGACACGCCCATACAATTTAAACCTCATTTTAATGCCCTGCGGCTCAGCATATTTAGATATACTATTTATCTAGCTATTATTATCCGTTTGTAACGAAACTAGACACGAATAATAAGCACGGACCCAAAAAAATTTTGACTTTTGGAAAAGTGAGCGGCGTTAAGCCCATAAAAATTTAAAATTAAAAGTTGCGCAAAGGAGCTGAAATTTGATATACAAGTAGGTCTAGGTGAGGAACCAACTAGAAAAATCTGAAAACCCGAAAATTTTAGTTAGAGGGGCGGGGCTGCGCCCATAAAACCTAAAAATTAAAAGTTGCGCTAAGGAGCTGAAATTTGGTATACAAGTATTTCTAAGTGAGAAACAAACTAAGAAAATTTGAAATCCCAAAAACTTTTACCAGAATGGGCGGTGCCACGCTAATATTGTTTTGAACTAAATACTTAATATACAGCTTTTAATTCAAGCCAATTTAGTGAAATCTTGCATCACCTTAAAAATTGGGCGTGATCACTCCCATAAAGTGTTAGCTTTGTGTTTAATCTACATCGGTCTAGCATATTTTAGAAGAAAATTAGCATGAATTATAAGCGCTGGTCACAACAAAATTTTGAGTTAGGAATAGTGAGGAGAGGTAATGCTGATAAAATCTAAAGATATAATTCGCGTTAGAGAGCTTATATTTTATACACTAGTAAGTGTAGCTGCGTAAGCCAATGGGAAAATCTTAAAACCAAATAGTTTTACCCGGTATGCGGGGCCACGACGTTAAAACTCCAATTAGCACTAGCGATCTTACATTTGATACACAAATAAATCTAGATAAGATATCACTAAGAAAAATCTGAAAACCCAGAAGTTGCTATCAGAGGGCGGAAATAAGCACTTCAAATTCAAAATTAACATACATTTTATTAAAACTTTTCATACACATTGCACTTATCCAAAAAAAAAAAAAAAACAAATTCCCTATTTTGAAAAGTAGCCGTGACTTCACCCATAAATCTTAGCTTTTTCGTTCAGGTACTTCGGCTTAGCAGTTTTTAATTTAATACTCAGGTATTTCTTATTAACTTTTTAATACCAAACTTTGCATGAACCATAAGCACTAGCAGATAAGTATAAAAGTCAGCGGGGCCAGGCTCATGAAAATTTTACGTAATATTATACTATAGAGAGCTGACATTTTGTACACGAATAGTAATTGATTTACTCAATCGGAAAACCAAAAAATCAAAAGCACCAGCTACCCTATTGAAACTTTGCATACACATTGGGCATATCCTTTTGATTTATGTACTTCGGCTAAGCAGACTTTATTTAACATGTAAATATATTGAGCAAATAGGCGGGGTCATGCCCAGTAAAATTTACGCTGTATTTTACATGTTTCTTCCAGTCGCCTCTTACCAAATTGCATACACACTGGCGACCCGCTGTAATGACACAATGGTGCATATTTAAGGTCAACAATTCAACACCCATCACACTCTTACCCATTATTTTATGTAACTCTGCCATTTTCAACTGGCACAGTGATCATGACTAGAAAAAAAAATACACTAGAAATTTTAAGTTTAAAAAGTGTTATTATAGAAATCTTTTCAAAAAGTAATCAGATCCTCACAAAAACATAAATGTGAAAAACGGCCAAGTTCCTATCCAAAATTTCGGCCATTAAAAGTTGTGAGATATAAATTTTGACCAAGTTCTTCTTTGCCACAATACCTAACACAGAAATATATTATGTATGATATAAATTTGTAATCGTAAGGGTGTCATTTAATTTCTAGGTAATCTGATAACTTGGCAATATTTTTACCTTTCCAAAAAAGGAGAAAATAATGTATAAATGTTCATTTCTTTATATTGATAAAAATGTTGTCAAGTTGGCAGATTATCTAGAAATTATATGACACCCTTACGATTACAAATTTATATCATACATAATATATTTCTGTGTTAGGTATTGTGGCAAAGAAGAACTTGGTCAAAATTTATATCTCACAACTTTTAATGGCCGAAATTTTGGATAGGAAAGTAGATTAGTAATGGGGACGGACGACATGTTTTGGGAATTCAAAACCGGGAAAAAATAAAAACGATGGCAACCCTGTTACAAATGGGGGGATTTTGGGGATTTTCATGCTGAGAGTTTCTTGGCTATGTGTGTGTGTGTGTGTGTGTGTGTGAGAGATTGATTCTTGGTTTATGTGTATGTATACTTGTGTGCCCAGCTTTTGTTGTTATTGTAGAGAAACGTTGTGATTACAGTGCATGGATGTATGTATATGTGGGTGTTGTATGTGTGTATGTGTGTGAGTTTGATTCTTTCTGTGTATGGGAATGTATGTACACTTATGTGTACAGGTTTTGTTGTTATTGTAGAGAAACGTTGTGCTTACAGTGGATGTATACATACAGTGTATGTATGTGTGGGATGTTTGTGTATGTATGTATGTATGTGTATATATGTGTGCGTTTTTGTATTTAATTGTATGTTTGTCGGTCTCAGATAATTTTGTCGTAGTAGCAGACAATCATTATACCCAGTGGGAAATGTCGATGGTGAAAATGTACTGAGTCGCTTTTGACTTTGTCACCAGTACTACTATATAATTATATCCCATTCAATAATTTTCACTATAAACACTAAAACAATTGAATAGGTATGACTACGTGGTTCTTATTGGAACGTAGAGACATACCAACCAGACAGTTAGTTACTGTTATATTTCTATAATTTATGTACATACAAAAAGGTATGTATATTGACAAGTTGTTGCAAAATCTATCCTTTTTACTGACAGATAGAATAAAACGTATTTTACTATAATGGTCACTAGAATTTTAGTGTTGATCCCTGTCTGACTGCAGGGTAGTGACAACGAATTCGTGTGTATGTAGAATCATTATTTTTGTTGTTGTGAGTTGTCGTTGCTATGCATATGTATGGTTATTGTGCTCGTATGTATGCATGAATTTTTTTATTTCTGGGGAAATATTCTAGTAGCTGCAGATAGTGGCAACCCTGATATCTGCTGAAAATGGAAGTGGAGAGGGAATGTATTTGATAATGTATGTACATATATGTTTTTGGAGTAATGTACGTGATCGTATGGTGGGGGACGAAGGTGATGTTATGAAATCTTCGTTTATTTATTTAAGAAATATTGTTTCGTATTTCATGACAGGGGAGTTTGAATTTCATAATATTATAAAATTTCATTATGTATGTATGTTTGTGTATTACGTGATCACTTCTTTGTGTGTGTGTGTGTGTGTGTCTGTGTGTCTGTGTATGTTTGTATTAATTTCAATGTACATATGTATTTCTGTAGGAGCTTAAGGCTGATTGTGATTTTTGAGGGGCGAAGCATTCTATTAATATGTAACCGGGGGAATCTGTGTGTTTGTATTTCTGTAGGAGTTTAAGGCTGACCATGATTTGGGTGGGCAGGGTTGTTGACGTAATATGTAGCCATGGGGATTTGCGAATGCGTCTGTCTATAGTAGTTTAAGGCTGATCGTGATTTGAGGATCTTGTTGAGGTAAATTGGTTATGTGTATGTATGTATGTATGTATTTTTGTAAGAATTTAAGATGATTGTGATTTATTAGGGGCGAGGTGTTCTTGTAATATGTAGCCGTGAGAATCTATGTGTATAGACGTCTGTAGAAGTTTAAGACTATCTGTAATTTTAGGTAGGTGAGAGTGTTGTGTTGTTGAGATTAATCTTATATATTGTATATGTATGTATGTATGATCATGGGAATTTGTGTATGTATATCTGAGGGAGAATTTAAGGCTGGTCATGATTTGCAAAAGGTGGGGTGTTGTTGAAACTTTCTTGGATATTTCTTATATGAATTCTGCTATGTGTGTGTATTTGAGCTGGTATTTATATGTAGGTAGAAATAAATTGTTTTCAATATCGACATTTGGTACTATAAAATACTATCATATATCTGGACTTCCCTAATCTTATTATGTTTTTATACTTACGCTTGTTTTATATTTTCTCATACTTAAATTTGTCTCGCGTTAAAGTCTGCCTATATGAAATTTGTTTATATTACAGATTTTGTTTATTTCAATCTTTGAATACATTTTTTTTTTTTTTTTTTTTTTTTTGTCATTGATGTCTTTTGTTCTTCTTGTTGTTGGTGTTGTTGTTGTAAATATTCGTCTGTGTATAGATGCGATATATTCAGTTTTTTTTTTATTTGAAAATAAAAACGTTTTAATTTTTATCTGCGTTTACTTAAAAGTTTGTGAGGATTTTCTGTTTTTAAGTAAAACTGAATTCCTGAAGATACATACTCTATAGTAATAGCAAATAAAATAGAAATATTTCTTATACTTAATTTAAATTTTTTTAAAGTTGATGCAACGTTAGTAAGTTAACGTTAGAAATTTTTGGGGTACATAATTTTTTCTAACTATAGACTTTTTTCTTCACTTTCTACATTTATTTTGGAAAGCTTGCTTTGCTTTATGAAAATGTATAAACATTTTTAAATGAAACTGGTCCGGCACTCCAGCTTAGGTACTGATAGTTTTTTTTTTTTTTTTTTTTTTTTTTTGTTAGTTAACTTACTTCTTTTTTTATTTTTATTGATAAACATTTAAAATCAAAAGGGAGCTTTATATTGAAATTATTATTTATTATTATTATAATTGTTGAAAACAATCACTAGTTTTTTTTTGTGATGAAATCATTTGAAGTTGAAGCTGATATCTTTGCTTACTGTTTTAAATTAAAATTTTATTCAATAGAATAAAAGGAGCTTTTTTCTTAAATTCTGATGCAGTTAAGATCGGATATGAGACTGAATTTAAATGTACTTTTAAATTAGTCACAATGAACAAACTTATTTTCTTGTTGAAAAGCGATCATCAGAAAACGAAGTGGTTTTCAGAGACTTTAGGTATACCCTTTCGACGGTTCCTCTAGGATACAAGATGACTTTTTTTGACGAAATTTCTGTTGCTTTATACTGATAATATGTTTACATTAATAAGGTACATATGTATATGTTTATTTTATGAAGGGCTATTACCTATGGCTTTCATTTGACGTTCTATATGATTTTTTTTTCTCATTTTATTAAAGTTCAGCGTGTTGTGTATATATTTCTGAAATGTTTAAGTGTGCTTTGTGTGTCCATCGGACAGAGTGCACGTTTTAGTTGGTCAGTCAGTCTATATATTTATTTTTTTTTCTTCTAATGTACCACACCTTTTTTTCACATTTTACTACTTGAAATAGAGAATTTTAGTCTAATTTTTTTTCTGGGTATATACGTACATTAGTTAAATATGTGTATGAATTTTTAAGAAAAAATTTTAAATAAAATATTGGAAAAAGAATTAATTATGTGAATGGTTTTTATTTCTTTATTAGCTTTACTTCGCTAGATCAAAAAAAATTTTTGTTTTTGCTTATTTGCAAATTCTTGTTTTCATGTCGCTTAAACATGTACAGTCTTGTTTTCATGACGCTTAAACATGCACAGTCTTGTTTCCATATCGTTTAAGCATGCACAGTCTTGTTTTCATGTCGCTTAAACATGCACAGCCTTGTTTCCCCTGAGGGGTTCTGCACAAAACAAATTGAATTTCACAACATTGTGAAATTCCATTAAATTTCATATTTTCATAAAGAGAAACAATTTAGATAATCGGATAAGTCCTTATATTTTTCACTACATACAAGTTTCTGTTATTTTATATTCGAATAGATGAATCCTAAATTTCCTTTAAAAAATAACACAAAACAAGGATAAATTTAATTTAATTTTATTTATATTACTAATACATTTTAATTTAATTTTATTTATTTTTATTATAAAGATGGAAACATTTCATAATATCCAATTATTAATTTTTCTAATATACTTTTACGCAAAAAATATATTGTACATCTGCAAGTATCTGGTCCTTCCTCACACTCAGGATTATACCAAGGACAGCTTCTGAAGTGGCCTTCTGTGTTGTCTTCATCTTCCATGATACCATATTCTTCGTTCTCATCCAGCATATTTTGAAAAAATTTGATCATCTCCCAATGATCAAAAAGCCTGAAGCTTTCAAAATCTCTTATAAATTGGTTTAGAGTACGTCTGATTTGACTCATTTTATTTGTTTATAAGTTAATGAATGATGATTGTTTGAAGGTTTCTTTAAGACTAATTTCCTCTTTTAAATTTTTAAAGTAGTATCTCTTGATCTTTAAAATATCTATACCATCATCTATATTCCATACTTCTTTTTTAGCACTCTATCTCTCTCTACCCCTTTTCTCTCTATAACTGTCTCTTTCTGTCTATCACTACCCCTCCACTTATTCACTATTTCACCATATTTTCGATTAGCCTTCTTGAAGTCGTCATCGCTACTTTTAAGATCATTTTCAGTTAAACATTCAAAGTGCGGAGAAGTAAATAAAAAAATAAATAAATAAAACAAAAATGGAGTCTACAACAAATCTAACATCAAAATTTAATTCACTAAAAAATAAAACCTTAATCCACATAAAGGAGCTTGAGACATCAACTAAATACACCAAGAGTAACAACAAAATATGGGCCAACACTAAAAGTTGAAATGGAAAACCACATAATGTTCCTCCCAAAGCGATATAATGCTTTAACCGATGCTGAAATTAAAGAACTCTCGAGCGGATCATATTGCTTAAGTAGAGAAGGTGAACAAAGCTTAATTGTTGAAAGCGAGCTGAGTGAATTTCTAATTCAAAATTCCCAATTTCCAATTTGGCAATAATGTATAATAATTTTGTATTTTAAATTATAAATAAAAATACATGAAAGAGTTTTGTAAAATATAAATGTTTGTGCTTTTTTATTTAATATTTTCAGTTATTTCATAAAGAAATTTAAGACATAAATGACCACAGGTAAATGTATTGAAATTCTGATGTTGATTATAGTTGTATTTTATATTTCTACCAAGATATTTGACTACTTCCGAAGGAGGTTGTAAGTTTCCAAAGCTGTCGAAATATTCTTTTTCATTGTTGTTTTTATAATATGCTACCCAATGTGTACCAGGTCCTGTTGATACGTATAAATTGATTATTCCACATTCTATTCTCTTTGTTCGTTTTGCTAGAGTATTCAACATGAAAACTCCTCTAAAATATGGAATATTTATAGAGAAACGGTTTATGTCCACATCAGATAGTGGTCTGTTCATAGCATCTCTAAGAGTTTTTTGATTCCTCTTTGTAAACTAAACCATAACCCTTTTTATATGGTTTTAAGTAAAGTCCCTTTCCAACTGCTATAGATTCCATCGCTATATTATGTCTAATTGCTTCATCAAGTTAATTTTTTGCATTCTTTGTTGCATTAACAGCTTTAGCTATAGCAGCACCTCCAGTTGTTAGACTACCAATTGCACCCAGGGCAGTTAAAATCGGTATTAGAGGCAAAAACCCACCAATTTTTGGTACACGTATTACATGTGGTACTATAATTTGAGATTTTCTTCCTTTTAATGATTTGTTGATAGTTTTTCGGGCAATTTTAATTGCTGAGTTAATATCTAATGGCTTTTCCTTCTTTAGTATTTTTGTTGCAGCTCTAATTGATGTTCTAAATAGGTTTTTATCATTTATCTTGTTCTTTTTAACATTTTTCTTTTTCTCCACACCCATACCAAATTTTGTTTTGGCTTTCATTGCGTTAGTAACCATATAAGCAAATGATTTTTCAGCAATACTACTATCTTTTGATAAAACTCGATCACAAGCTAAATTTTCAAGTATTTTATCAGCTTTATGTCTAGTGCTTAAATCCTTATTTTTCGAATAAGCTATATCGTGATCTTTACAAGCAGAGTCCAATAAATTAATTCCTTTGTCACCTCAATTTAAACGTTTTTATAGTTTTGTTTCAGGTCCACAATACTAATATCCAGGAAGATAAAGTTCACCAGTTAGAGAGTTTATTTTTTTATCTACTATACCTCCTCCAACGAAGGTGTTTTTATGACTAAACGTTTTCTGATATTGTATAACTATATCATCTAATTTTGTCGATAATAACAGGTCACATTTATAAAATTTATTTAGTTCGTAATATTGTTCCTTCTACTATTTTTTTTTTTTTTTTGTTTACTTGCCTCTATCTTGACTGATGGTTTCTCAGCCTTTAAACTTGTATATTCTCAACTTCTGTCTTGATGTTAATTTCTTCTTTCATGCGAATTCTTGTTTTTTCTTTTCATATCGCTTAAACATGCACAGTCTTGTTATCGTTGAAAGGTTCTGCACAAAACAAATCGAATTTCACAATATTATGAAACTCCATTATATTTCATTAGGTATTTTCTTATCGACACCAACTGCTTTAACACCATCTCATTTACGTTTGCTAACAGCAAATAGTACAATAGGTGTCAGCTATTGGATCAGCTTATCAGCTATTAGATCAGCTTATTAGCACCTGGTCTGTTTTTCAGATCAGCTTTTCAGGAGCTGGTCTGGTTTTCAGATCAGCTTATCAGGACCTGGTCTGGTTTTCAGATCAGCTTATCAGGACCTGGTCTGGTTTTCAGATCAGCTTTTCAGGACCTGGTCTGGTTTTCAGATCAGCTTATCAGGACCTGGTCTGGTTTTCAGATCAGCTTTTCAGGACCTGGTCTGGTTTTCAGATCAGCTTTTCAGGACCTGGTCTGGTTTTCAGATCAGCTTATCAGGACCTGGTCTGGTTTTCAGATCAGCTTTTCAGGACCTGGTCTGGTTTTCAGATCAGCTTTTCAGGACCTGGTCTGATTTTCAGGTCAGCTTATTAGGAGCTGGTCTGGTTTTCAGGTCAGATGAAATAACTAAAGTCTATCTTTTATTAGCAGTATTTTTTTTTTTTTTTTTTTTTTTTTTTCTATAACGAAAATCGTTTAATTCAATATATTTGCTTATAATCAAAAATCCATATTTATCCTTCCAACACTCTACAAATTTTTTAAAACTTGTCAAAATTCATATTACTGCCAACATGAACCTTGTAAACATGCTTCATATTTTCCTCATCTTACTTAAACATTATAATTACATTTGCATTGTCTCTTATTAAATGCTTATAGCCATATTCATAAAAATTTTAAACAGCATTTCAAATGTTGTTTGAGCAAAATTCGCTAAAATTGTATTCATAATAGAATATTAGCGTAAAAACGTTTTTTAACTTGCTTGCGTAAATCACCAAATCTTAAAAATTAAATGCACCCATATTTAAAATAATTTTGAATTGACGTCGTTGTAATTTTGCTTCTTGCTTATTTATATTTTTAACTTTGTCTGTATGTATGTATGTATGCATGTATTAAGAATTATGTTTATGTTTGGCACAAGTAGAATGAGTCATCATTATTCTGTCGCCCCGTAAAAAAAATATACACGTACACGTACATATGTATGTATATTATTCTGCTTTCCACATGCAACATCAGCAAATATCATAATTGAAATGTATTAAGCTTCATTACCAAAAAAAAAAAAAAAATAAATGTATAATAACCCATTCTTTTAATTATGAAATTATGTAATTTCTTTAACTATTCATATTTGTAGTAGTATATAGATAATTTTAGTATAAATACATGTTTTTAAACCTCAGATAGTAGTAGGGAACTCCCACTCCGGCCCCAATTAAAATTGTTAAATTGTTGCTGAAATTGTTAAATTTAGGTAATTAAAATTTGAAAATTTTAAAATTCTTGAAATTTGATACCTACGAGGGTGGTTCAATAAGTCCTTTAAATATTTTTCGAGGGTGGTTTAATAAGTCACTCTTATTTTTTTAACATAAGGAGTGTTTGTTTACATGACCGTGGAAATTTGAGTCTTTCAGTGATTTGGGTTGTGTAATAATTTCTGGGTGTCCTTTGTCGGGGTTATGGGTAATTAAACTTAAAAATTTTAATTACCCAAATTTAACAATTTCAGCAACAATTTAACAATTTTAATTGTCCCAGGAGTGGGAGTTCCCTACTACTATCTGAGGTTTAAAAACATGTATTTATACTAAAATTATCTATATACTACTACAAATATGAATAGTTAAAGAAATTACATAATTTCATAATTAAAAGAATGGGTTATTATACATTTATTTTTTTTTTTTGGTAATGAAGCTTAATACATTTCAATTATGATATTTGCTGATGTTGCATGTGGAAAGCAGAATAATATACATACATATGTACGTGTACGTGTATATTTTTTTTACGGGGCGACAGAATAATGATGACTCATTCTACTTGTGCCAAACATAAACATAATTCTTAATACATGCATACATACATACATACAGACAAAGTTAAAAATATAAATAAGCAAGAAGCAAAATTACAACGACGTCAATTCAAAATTATTTTAAATATGGGTGCATTTAATTTTTAAGATTTGGTGATTTACGCAAGCAAGTTAAAAAACGTTTTTACGCTAATATTCTATTATGAATACAATTTTAGCGAATTTTGCTCAAACAACATTTGAAATGCTGTTTAAAATTTTTATGAATATGGATATAAGCATTTAATAAGAGACAATGCAAATGTAATTATAATGTTTAAGTAAGATGAGGAAAATATGAAGCATGTTTACAAGGTTCATGTTGGCAGTAATATGAATTTTGACAAGTTTTAAAAAATTTGTAGAGTGTTGGAAGGATAAATATGGATTTTTGATTATAAGCAAATATATTGAATTAAACGATTTTCGTTATAGAAAAAAAAAAAAAAAAATACTGCTAATAAAAGATAGACTTTAGTTATTTCATCTGACCTGAAAACCAGACCAGCTCCTAATAAGCTGACCTGAAAATCAGACCAGATCCTGAAAAGCTGATCTGAAAACCAGACCAGGTCCTGAAAAGCTGATCTGAAAACCAGACCAGGTCCTGATAAGCTGATCTGAAAACCAGACCAGGTCCTGAAAAGCTGATCTGAAAACCAGACCAGGTCCTGAAAAGCTGATCTGAAAACCAGACCAGGTCCTGATAAGCTGATCTGAAAACCAGACCAGGTCCTGAAAAGCTGATCTGAAAACCAGACCCGGTCCTGATAAGCTGATCTGAAAACCAGACCAGGTCCTGATAAGCTGATCTGAAAACCAGACCAGCTCCTGAAAAGCTGATCTGAAAAACAGACCAGGTGCTAATAAGCTGATCTAAGAGCTGATAAGCTGATCCAATAGCTGACACCTATTGTACTATTTGCTGTTAGCAAACGTAAATGAGATGGTGTTAAAGCAGTTGGTGTCGATAAGAAAATACCTAATGAAATATAATGGAGTTTCATAATATTGTGAAATTCGATTTGTTTTGTGCAGAACCTTTCAACGATAACAAGACTGTGCATGTTTAAGCGATATGAAAAGAAAAAACAAGAATTCGCATGAAAGAAGAAAGTAACATCAAGACAGAAGTTGAGAATATACAAGTTTAAAGGCTGAGAAACCATCAGTCAAGATAGAGGCAAGTAAACAAAAAAAAAAAAAAAATAGTAGAAGGAACAATATTACGAACTAAATAAATTTTATAAATGTGACCTGTTATTATCGACAAAATTAGATGATATAGTTATACAATATCAGAAAACGTTTAGTCATAAAAACACCTTCGTTGGAGGAGGTATAGTAGATAAAAAAATAAACTCTCTAACTGGTGAACTTTATCTTCCTGGATATTAGTATTGTGGACCTGAAACAAAACTACAAAAACGTTTAAATTGAGGTGACAAAGGAATTAATTTATTGGACTCTGCTTGTAAAGATCACGATATAGCTTATTCGAAAAATAAGGATTTAAGCACTAGACATAAAGCTGATAAAATACTTGAAAATTTAGCTTGTGATCGAGTTTTATCAAAAGATAGTAGTATTGCTGAAAAATCATTTGCTTATATGGTTACTAACGCAATGAAAGCCAAAACAAAATTTGGTATGGGTGTGGAGAAAAAGAAAAATGTTAAAAAGAACAAGATAAATGATAAAAAACTATTTAGAACATCAATTAGAGCTGCAACAAAAATACTAAAGAAGGAAAAGCCATTAGATATTAACTCAGCAATTAAAATTGCCCGAAAAACTATCAACAAATCATTAAAAGGAAGAAAATCTCAAATTATAGTACCACATGTAATACGTGTACCAAAAATTGGTGGGTTTTTGCCTCTAATACCGATTTTAACTGCCCTGGGTGCAATTGGTAGTCTAACAACTGGAGGTGCTGCTATAGCTAAAGCTGTTAATGCAACAAAGAATGCAAAAAATTAACTTGATGAAGCAATTAGACATAATATAGCGATGGAATCTATAGCAGTTGGAAAGGGACTTTACTTAAAACCATATAAAAAGGGTTATGGTTTAGTTTACAAAGAGGAATCAAAAAACTCTTAGAGATGCTATGAACAGACCACTATCTGATGTGGACATAAACCGTTTCTCTATAAATATTCCATATTTTAGAGGAGTTTTCATGTTGAATACTCTAGCAAAACGAACAAAGAGAATAGAATGTGGAATAATCAATTTATACGTATCAACAGGACCTGGTACACATTGGGTAGCATATTATAAAAACAACAATGAAAAAGAATATTTCGACAGCTTTGGAAACTTACAACCTCCTTCGGAAGTAGTCAAATATCTTGGTAGAAATATAAAATACAACTATAATCAACATCAGAATTTCAATACATTTACCTGTGGTCATTTATGTCTTAAATTTCTTTATGAAATAACTGAAAATATTAAATAAAAAAGCACAAACATTTATATTTTACAAAACTCTTTCATGTATTTTTATTTATAATTTAAAATACAAAATTATTATACATTATTGCCAAATTGGAAATTGGGAATTTTGAATTAGAAATTCACTCAGCTCGCTTTCAACAATTAAGCTTTGTTCACCTTCTCTACTTAAGCAATATGATCCGCTCGAGAGTTCTTTAATTTCAGCATCGGTTAAAGCATTATATCGCTTTGGGAGGAACATTATGTGGTTTTCCATTTCAACTTTTAGTGTTGGCCCATATTTTGTTGTTACTCTTGGTGTATTTAGTTGATGTCTCAAGCTCCTTTATGTGGATTAAGGTTTTATTTTTTAGTGAATTAAATTTTGATGTTAGATTTGTTGTAGACTCCATTTTTGTTTTATTTATTTATTTTTTTATTTACTTCTCCGCACTTTGAATGTTTAACTGAAAATTATCTTAAAAGTAGCGATGACGACTTCAAGAAGGCTAATCGAAAATATGGTGAAATAGTGAATAAGTGGAGGGGTAGTGATAGACAGAAAGAGACAGTTATAGAGAGAAAAGGGGTAGAGAGAGATAGAGTGCTAAAAAAGAAGTATGGAATATAGATGATGGTATAGATATTTTAAAGATCAAGAGATACTACTTTAAAAATTTAAAAGAGGAAATTAGTCTTAAAGAAACCTTCAAACAATCATCATTCATTAACTTATAAACAAATAAAATGAGTCAAATCAGACGTACTCTAAACCAATTTATAAGAGATTTTGAAAGCTTCAGGCTTTTTGATCATTGGGAGATGATCAAATTTTTTCAAAATATGCTGGATGAGAACGAAGAATATGGTATCATGGAAGATGAAGACAACACAGAAGGCCACTTCAGAAGCTGTCCTTGGTATAATCCTGAGTGTGAGGAAGGACCAGATACTTGCAGATGTACAATATATTTTTTGCGTAAAAGTATATTAGAAAAATTAATAATTGGATATTATGAAATGTTTCCATCATTATAATAAAAATAAATAAAATTAAATTAAAATGTATTAGTAATATAAATAAAATTAAATTAAATTTATCCTTGTTTTGTGTTATTTTTTAAAGGAAATTTAGGATTCATCTATTCGAATATAAAATAACAGAAACTTGTATGTAGTGAAAAATATAAGGACTTATCCGATTATCTAAATTGTTTCTCTTTATGAAAATATGAAATTTAATGGAATTTCACAATGTTGTGAAATTCAATTTGTTTTGTGCAGAACCCCTCAGGGGAAACAAGGCTGTGCATGTTTAAGCGACATGAAAACAAGACTGTGCATGCTTAAACGATATGGAAACAAGACTGTGCATGTTTAAGCGTCATGAAAACAAGACTGTACATGTTTAAGCGACATGAAAACAAGAATTTGCAAATAAGCAAAAACAAAAATTTTTTTTGATCTAGCGAAGTAAAGCTAATAAAGAAATAAAAACCATTCACATAATTAATTCTTTTTCCAATATTTTATTTAAAATTTTTTCTTAAAAATTCATACACATATTTAACTAATGTACGTATATACCCAGAAAAAAAATTAGACTAAAATTCTCTATTTCAAGTAGTAAAATGTGAAAAAAAGGTGTGGTACATTAGAAGAAAAAAAAAATAAATATATAGACTGACTGACCAACTAAAACGTGCACTCTGTCCGATGGACACACAAAGCACACTTAAACATTTCAGAAATATATACACAACACGCTGAACTTTAATAAAATGAGAAAAAAAAATCATATAGAACGTCAAATGAAAGCCATAGGTAATAGCCCTTCATAAAATAAACATATACATATGTACCTTATTAATGTAAACATATTATCAGTATAAAGCAACAGAAATTTCGTCAAAAAAAGTCATCTTGTATCCTAGAGGAACCGTCGAAAGGGTATACCTAAAGTCTCTGAAAACCACTTCGTTTTCTGATGATCGCTTTTCAACAAGAAAATAAGTTTGTTCATTGTGACTAATTTAAAAGTACATTTAAATTCAGTCTCATATCCGATCTTAACTGCATCAGAATTTAAGAAAAAAGCTCCTTTTATTCTATTGAATAAAATTTTAATTTAAAACAGTAAGCAAAGATATCAGCTTCAACTTCAAATGATTTCATCACAAAAAAAAACTAGTGATTGTTTTCAACAATTATAATAATAATAAATAATAATTTCAATATAAAGCTCCCTTTTGATTTTAAATGTTTATCAATAAAAATAAAAAAAGAAGTAAGTTAACTAACAACAAAAAAAAAAAAAAAAAAAAAAACTATCAGTACCTAAGCTGGAGTGCCGGACCAGTTTCATTTAAAAATGTTTATACATTTTCATAAAGCAAAGCAAGCTTTCCAAAATAAATGTAGAAAGTGAAGAAAAAAGTCTATAGTTAGAAAAAATTATGTACCCCAAAAATTTCTAACGTTAACTTACTAACGTTGCATCAACTTTAAAAAAATTTAAATTAAGTATAAGAAATATTTCTATTTTATTTGCTATTACTATAGAGTATGTATCTTCAGGAATTCAGTTTTACTTAAAAACAGAAAATCCTCACAAACTTTTAAGTAAACGCAGATAAAAATTAAAACGTTTTTATTTTCAAATAAAAAAAAAAACTGAATATATCGCATCTATACACAGACGAATATTTACAACAACAACACCAACAACAAGAAGAACAAAAGACATCAATGACAAAAAAAAAAAAAAAAAAAAAAAAATGTATTCAAAGATTGAAATAAACAAAATCTGTAATATAAACAAATTTCATATAGGCAGACTTTAACGCGAGACAAATTTAAGTATGAGAAAATATAAAACAAGCGTAAGTATAAAAACATAATAAGATTAGGGAAGTCCAGATATATGATAGTATTTTATAGTACCAAATGTCGATATTGAAAACAATTTATTTCTACCTACATATAAATACCAGCTCAAATACACACACATAGCAGAATTCATATAAGAAATATCCAAGAAAGTTTCAACAACACCCCACCTTTTGCAAATCATGACCAGCCTTAAATTCTCCCTCAGATATACATACACAAATTCCCATGATCATACATACATACATATACAATATATAAGATTAATCTCAACAACACAACACTCTCACCTACCTAAAATTACAGATAGTCTTAAACTTCTACAGACGTCTATACACATAGATTCTCACGGCTACATATTACAAGAACACCTCGCCCCTAATAAATCACAATCATCTTAAATTCTTACAAAAATACATACATACATACATACACATAACCAATTTACCTCAACAAGATCCTCAAATCACGATCAGCCTTAAACTACTATAGACAGACGCATTCGCAAATCCCCATGGCTACATATTACGTCAACAACCCTGCCCACCCAAATCATGGTCAGCCTTAAACTCCTACAGAAATACAAACACACAGATTCCCCCGGTTACATATTAATAGAATGCTTCGCCCCTCAAAAATCACAATCAGCCTTAAGCTCCTACAGAAATACATATGTACATTGAAATTAATACAAACATACACAGACACACAGACACACACACACATACACAAAGAAGTGATCACGTAATACACAAACATACATACATAATGAAATTTTATAATATTATGAAATTCAAACTCCTCTGTCATGAAATACGAAACAATATTTCTTAAATAAATAAACGAAGATTTCATAACATCACCTTCGTCCCCCACCATACGATCACGTACATTACTCCAAAAACATATATCAAATACATTCCCTCTCCACTTCCATTTTCAGCAGATATCAGGGTTGCCACTATCTGCAGCTACTAGAATATTTCCCCAGAAATAAAAAAATTCATGCATACATACGAGCACAATAACCATACATATGCATAGCAACGACAACTCACAACAACAAAAATAATGATTCTACATACACACGAATTCGTTGTCACTACCCTGCAGTCAGACAGGGATCAACACTAAAATTCTAGTGACCATTATAGTAAAATACGTTTTATTCTATCTGTCAGTAAAAAGGATAGATTTTGCAACAACTTGTCAATATACATACCTTTTTGTATGTACATAAATTATAGAAATATAACAGTAACTAACTGTCTGGTTGGTATGTCTCTACGTTCCAATAAGAACCACGTAGTCATACCTATTCAATTGTTTTAGTGTTACTAGTAGATATAAATGACAAGCATATGCTAAATGTTTATAGTGAAAATTATTGAATGGGATATAATTATATAGTAGTACTGGTGACAAAGTCAAAAGCGACTCAGTACATTTTCACCATCGACATTTCCTACTGGGTATAATGATTGTCTGCTACTACGACAAAATTATCTGAGACCGACAAACATACAATTAAATACAAAAACGCACACATGTATACACATACATACATACATACACAAACATCCCACACATACATACACTGTATGTATACATCCACTGTAAGCACAACGTTTCTCTACAATAACAACAAAACCTGTACACATAAGTGTACATACATTCCCATACACAGAAAGAATCAAACTCACACACATACACACATACAACACCCACATATACATACATCCATGCACTGTAATCACAACGTTTCTCTACAATAACAACAAAAGCTGGGCACACAAGTATACATACACATAAACCAAGAATCAATCTCACACACACACACACACACACACATAGCCAAGAAACTCTCAGCATGAAAATCCCCAAAATCCCCCCATTTGTAACAGGGTTGCCATCGTTTTTATTTTTTCCCGGTTTTGAATTCCCAAAACATGTCGTCCGTCCCCATTACTAATCTACTTAGGAACTTGGCCGTTTTTCACATTTATGTTTTTGTGAGGATAGTATTTACATGAACTATTAACTTTTTTTTAAATAAAGCAATTTAAAATCAAAACTTTTGTATAATAATTTCTTACTAAAAAAAACCGGTTGGCCGGTTTTTCCTGAATTGTAAAAACCGAAACCGGGTTTTTCATAATTTCAAATATTCGAAAACCGGTTTTTGGAAAAAGTCGAATAATCTATCACCCTAGACACAACTTAATGGAGAAAGAAAATTTTATTTTTCGCTCCAGGGCTGAGTAAATAGGATTTTTGTATGGAATTTTTGCACAATATGTGTATATGAATAACTATATGATGATTAATTCTTCATTATAACGTTAGGAATAGTAAATAAATTGGTTTAAAAATTTTTGGGACCTCTCATAAAATTACTTTAATAAATAATAAAAAGTTTAAAACAACAAATTAATTTAAAAAAATCAAAAAACTCTACACAGAGAAAACAGATTCGTTGTGACAACCGAATTTGTTGCCAATTGAATTTTGGCGGTTGCAGCAACTATCATAGAATTCTGATTGAAATTTTCTTGTGGTACCACTATATTTTAATTATAACCCTCAACCCAATAGTTGCAGCAACAGAAAAACTTGGTTGACAGTATGGAATTTGAAATAAATGTCATTCTTGCTATCGAAAATTTGGTTAATATAATTAAAACAATATCATAATTGGTACCTGCAAAAGAAAAATTGGCCTTCCTTTCTGGTATAAAAATAAACAATAAACACTGCACACGCTTGATTTTAAAGAAAAAGTTTATAATAAAATATATGCAGACAAAATCATTGCAATTGCTTCTTTATGGTCCATAATAATTTATACTTTTACAACCGTGTGAACTGACAATTTTTCTACTGAAGATTTTGTCAGATGAATTTATTGTCATACAACAGTGTTGTAAAAGTATTGAGTATTACAGTACTGAGTACTTAATACCAGGAATTTTTCCCGGTACTCAATACGCAAAAGTAACTACCCAATACTTTCAGGGTTGCATTTTATAGTATTCAAGTGAAAGTCTTCCTTTAAAATACATCAGAATTATACAAATCTGTGAGTTTGAAACAAACAAATATGACTCTGAACCTCATGGAGTTAGTGTAACAAATACCAATTCTGTTAGGAATTATTTTGATACGAAAATAGCCACTAAAAAAAGTACTACAGAATGCATTATTGAACTAGTTCAGTCATTAACAAATACTATTGGACAGAAAAATAGAATAGTGGAAGGAAGGCAAGTGATACAATATAACCAGCAAGGTCCTCACAAACAAAAAAAATTATTTTGAATTCTTTCAATGTCGGTAAAATATTATTTCTACATTTACACAATGACTAAGTAATAACATCAATTGTGAGAAAAAAATGTTTATTAAAAAATATTTAGAAGATAATTTAAGAGATTAATATACTAGAAGTGTAAGAGTACGTTAAAAAATGTTTATGTACAAACAGTGTTGCCATATTTATTTTTCAAAAATCTTCGAATCGAGCAAAAAAAATCTTTTTTTGTTACCAAAAATCTTTTTCGTTATTTTATTGAATGAAAATTAGTAAAAATTCATTTAGATTCTTGTGAACTATTAAAAGTAAAGCCAAATAACACAAAATATTTACTGTATAGAATGTGTGTAAGATCATTATGAAGCAAATCAGAAAATTTGTAAGTAGTTTAGTCAAAAAATCCCTCAATAATATATTAAAAGTACCAAAAGTAAAATTTTTAAAAATCTTATTTTTAGATAAGAAATCTTTTTTGTCGTTTTAACCTGTCTGAAAACTTCAAAAATAAGATAAATCTTCACATATGGTAACACTGTGTACAAAAACTAATCTTCGAACTTATTTATTGTCATTTGTTATCTTAAATTTATTTAAATATAGTTGTATTTAATCTTTGTTTTTCCATATTGCATTATCTATAAAATAATATTTATAAATAATAATTTTTAACTTCCCATATACATACATATATAAAGTATTGAGTAGTATCGAGTACCCAATTGAAAAAGTATCAAGTAGTACTGAGTATTCAAAAGTAGCCGCTTTTTACAACACTATCATACAACCATCCAGTAATAAATTGTAAGATTTTCTGACATCCGTGTGAACTGACAAGAAATATTGTGCTGGCAATTTTCGAGTGCCAGTACATTGTCAGCACATTGCCAGATCTGACAATATTGTAAGATCTGACAATCGTCTGTACATAGCTTTAGTCACTATCTCGTGTGTGTGTCATTGCCTCGTTCATAACACATCTTCGGATCAGTGATGCCAACTTTTTTGGCTCTAAAGGCAATCAGAATTTTAAAAAAGCACTAAAAAGCGTAATTTTGAAATCTACAAAGCGTAAAAAGCACTAAAGTGAAAAACGAGTGAGATTACAAAATGTTTTCTAAGCTATTCCCTATTTCGGCAATATTATCAACATTTTTAATGAACTATATCAGACGAAAAAAGTATGCTTTACTCTAAACAAATAAATACACCAAGTTTTTAGTTTGGTCTTCGCTCATAACTACACAGCTTAAGCAGTCATTGCAATACCAACAACACAGTATGTGAGGCCAGCGTTACCGTTGTGCGACTAAAGTCGCATTTTGCCCCTTTTTCAACTGCCTTGCCATTTTTTATGCCCCTTGCTTTTAAATTCCCTTTTAGTATCATTTGCATTATTTTGTGCCCCTTTTTGTTCAAAGTCAACTTTCGTTTTTATTTTGACAATAACTGTACCCAGATTCGTACAGATTCTACCACATTAAACAAGATTTTATTTCCTATGTGTCAAACTTAATATAAAAACATACAGCTCTGTATGAATCTTTTCATTTGTTTAAGGTTTTTAAATATACGAGTACAATTGCACACTCATACTTGATAATTATAACTGTATTTTCGATATCCATTGTGAAAGCCAAATTTAATTAAAGTACATATTTTTAAAATATTTTTGAAATCGCATGATTTTAGAAAACTAAAACAGGCAAACACGTGGCCAATTCCCAAAAGCAAATGATCTAAAAATATCGGAGTTTTTACCACAAAAATATTTATTTTCGGAAGAAAGGGACTGTTGCTGATGATAAGTTTCAACTACTCGTTTAAGTCAATGGACAAATTGGCCAAATTAAATGCAAAAATATACCCAGATTTAGCAGTTGCAAGGTCGGTGAGTTACACCTTATTTCGTCTTTATACAAAAATTTACCAAAAAAAACAAAGAGAGTAAACTTAAATAAGCATTTCTAAAAAATGTTCAAAAAGACTGAGAGTAGACAGACACTTGTCTGTCCATGCTGTCTGCCTTAAATTTTTTTTTTCAAAAAGATTTGAAAGAATGGATTGCAAGTGAGGAACTTATTAATAAATACAGATGTACAATTTCAAAAGAATTGATATTAAAGGTATTTAATAAGAATGCACTATGCATAAAAATAATACCACAAATATATTATCCTCTTCAGAATCGAAGTTTAAAATTTTTTATCAAAACTTTAAATGGTTAAGTAAATTTTTTGAATTATACTGGTTTTAAGTAAAATAGTGATATGCCCCAAGAGATGCCAAAAAAGTAATGTATTTTTTAATTTTTTGCAAATCTTAAAAACTGGGGCAAATTACGTCATTCAATATCGAACGACATTTACATTTATTTTCTATTGTAATAAGATATGTTTAATATATAAAGAAAAGGAAAAATTTGTTTTAATAAGTTACTTTTATATAAGAAAAAAAATAAAGTTTTCCAGCCCTGGAAACGTCTTTTTAAATTTTTAATTTTTTTTTTATTTGAAATACCAATTTAATTCGTGGTGAAGTATAAAATAAGTTTATTTAATAAAAATAAATAAAAAATTAGTTTACGGTAGTTAATTTTATATATCACAAAAATTGTAGGTTTTCCAACCCTGGAATCATCTTTTTTGATTTTCTGATTTCTTACATCAATCTCTGCACTTTAAGAACATAATATATGTACAATTTGTAGAAAAAAGGAAAAATTTGTTTTAGTAAGTTACTTTTGTATAAGAAAAAAAAATCAAAGTTTTCCAACCCTGGAAACGTCTTTTTAATTTTTTTGATTTTTTTTAATTTTTTTTAAAGTGAAATACCAATTTTATTCATTTTAAAATTTAAAATAAGTTTATTTAATAAAAAAATAATAAAAACTACTTTTCAGTAGTTATTTTGTATGGCAAAATGAAGTTTAAGTTTCCCAGCTCTGAAACCGTATGCTCGATTTTGCTGATTTTCAATACCAATCTTATTTCGACCATTTCTGACCCACCAGTCCAAGAACGAAGTCTCTAGCTTTTCTGGGAGCTTCGGAAAACCGATTTCACGTACAGACAGACGGGCAGACGGGCAGACGGACATCGCCAAAAACTGCTTTGTAAAATTTCATAAAAAATTAACAAAATTAAAATGTTATTTTTTTTAAATGTAAAATTTCATAAACAATAAATAAATAATGCGTTGGTTTTTTTAAAAGAAACAAATACATTGTCCATTTAAATAACTATTGAAGTATAAACATTTTAGCTAAATGCGCAATATTTAGATTTTGAATTTACAGCTAAATGAGCAATGATGCAAATTTGCATCAAAGGATTTTTCGCTTCCTGCGACCTTATAAACGAAAATTATACAAACTGCTAGAACAAAAGTTTGTTTTTTAAACATTTCCTTTCGTTTAAGTGGTATTTTATTTAATTTGGTTTTCTTGCGCAATAGAGGGTTAACTTGGATTTTAGGTAATGTGTAATGTACAAATTACCTAACTGCATAGTTAATAAAACCCAAGTTTTTTACTTTCATATAAAAAAAGTTACCTATATAAGCTTAGTTAATATTACAACCATAATTTTTTGGGTTTGCGGAAACTTGGGAAGAAATTCTAAAAATTATATATACCAATTTTAGGTTGCTAATAAATATGTTTATACAAATAATAAAAAAATAATTATAACACCTACAGTACCAAAAATGTTAAAAATACATAGGAGAAAAGTCTACATACAGGCATAAAATACATGAAAATATACGTGCAAAATGTTTGATGTCGTCAACTTGTTTGAAAATTCTGTGATTTCCGTATAAATTTTTGTATAAACATATATATTAGCAACCAAAATATTGGCATATTTAATTTTTTGAATTTCTTTCCAAGTTTCCTCAAACCCCAAAAATTATGGTTGTATGTGGAGTTTATTCCTTAATTGTATATACTATACATATGAATGTATGGACAAGGTGGTTATCTACCTCTATATAAAATATGAAGCAAAATGGCAACAAAACTAAAAAACACTTTTTCCAACTGTATTTTGACATCCATTGCACACCATAAGGCCAATTAAATTCGCCTCTGCTATTATCTCATAAAATAATTTCTCTTAAATTTCATCTTTCAGTAAAAAAAAAAAATCCTTACGAAAATCAACAAAACATGCAAAATGTACAAATCGAAAAGTATTCGACTCAGCCGGTTTTTAAATTGTAAAAAAACCGGACTATTCGACATTCAAAAAATCAAAATTTTGAAAAAACCGACAACCGTATTTTGAAAAAACCGGGTTTTAAAACTGGTTGAAAAACCCTAGACTGCCTTGCCACTTTTTGACCCCCTTTATTTAGGGAGATTTATATGAAAATACATTACAAATAAAAAGTTTAGTGCAGTTTTCTCGTTTTTTTTAATTTTGCCCCTTTATTTTTGATAAATCCCCTATTTGGTGCCACTTTTTGAAAAATGTCATCGGTCACCCTGCTAACATACGATTCGTAATCAGCGACGCCAAAAAAAACCCCGTGTTAGTGCCCTTTTAAATTTGGGAAATTGAAAGACAGACAGACGAAGTTTGTTGAAGAAGGGATAAAGATGCAGAGTGTGTAGCAAGGCTTATTAATAACAGGTGACCTTAACAGTCCCGATGATTATCAGGTGTTAGAAGACTGCTTAGACCCCAACTGTCAAAATGTCTTCTTTTATCTGATGTTTGTTTACATTTAAAGTGAAAAAAATTGTATCGTTTTTTATGTTAAAAATATATATTTTAAAGTAAAAAGGATTATAATGTATGAATATTTATCACAATGGAACCAAATAGGGTCTCCGAGTGGAGGTGCGGTATAGCACCACGCTTCCTATCCTATGCATTCTAAATTAACTCTTGCAAAATGATTAACTCCATTAGTTTATTGATGATGATTTTTAAAAAATTGTATCGAATATAAAATATTTTTACCACATGTGTCTCGCCTAAATGCATGATAGCTTTTGGTACAGAATCTTGTATGGATTTTCGCACAATGTAGAAATTGAGGCAAAGAATTAATACTATTCGACGCATTTGCACGTCGTTGTGGTTGCTGATGTCCATATGGTTCCATTGTGTCAGCTTTTAGTAGACTAGGCATGTTTATGAAAATTGGATATTTATATAGTCCATGGACTATTTGGACATGGACATTGCAATTCAATGGCTCCCAAATTCTCAACCATGACATTGGTGGCTGGTAAACGACGACGCAATAACGTTGTCACCACATCAACAATTTTCCCGTGCCATTTTGGGAAACCTTAAATAGATATAAGCATACATACATATGTATGTATACATATATTATAAATTATGTTTATACATAGAAATAAATATTCATACCTTAACATTTCCTGTTGCACTTCATTGCCACAATGCGCTGCATTTCCTCATGTATCAACTCAACACAACGCAAGTTCTTAAATGTGGGGGTAAGACAACTCTTCCGGGCTCAGCTAATACGAGCTGACTTCTTATATATGTATGTATGTATGTAGAAATAAGACGCACGTTTATTTTTTGTACACTTAAGTATTTCATTGTCCGTTTTTGTGAATAATTTCATGCATTTAAGGATAATATTTTGTTTACGGCCATGATGGCCAGTAAAGCACATTTTACATCACTGATTTCGCGTTAAACAAACCATCGGAGAGGCTGCAATAAGGCAGCAAGTAAGGTTTCTTTACGTTGTCCCAAAATATCAGGATAATTTAACTAGAACCGTCTTTCATCATTTTAATTACATTTATTTTACAAATATTATTTTCTGTGTTGTTGATAGTAGATGCACATGGATAGTAAAATGTGTTTTTATAAAATGTATGTATTGGTATTTTAGTCAACTGTCTTTGACAGATGGGGTTTTTTGAAGTCAGACGAATTGCATGTTGTTTTTAGTATTGTTGTATTGTTGTAGCGATAAGGTCACCTGTTATGAATACGCCTTGAGTGTGTAGTACATGATCCTCTGTACCACGATACAATTATAACAGGTACATGCACAAGCCTGTTAATGTATAAAATACCTATAGTTGTCAAACTTTGTTTACAAGCTGCAAAAATGTTAGTGTATGTGTGTGCATAAAATGATTACAGTGTTGCCAATGAAATTACAAATGGCTGTCTTTCCAGTTATATGTTAAAGAAAATTACACTACACATCTTTTGTGTAGGTTAAAATTAAAACAAAAATAAATAAAAATACAAGCCAAAGTAGAATTACACACAGATTATACATGAATGTAATTACATGGCCTACAAATGAGAGTAATTGCACACTCTGTGTAATTACAAACCTATTGGCAACACTGAATGACTATAATCATTCATGAATGCCTTGTCTGCAATTGTACTTTAGTTACCCTGTAATTGTTATTTTTAAAAACAAAAGGCATTTGCTTCTGACAATTATTCGTTTGTTTATACCAACAAAATGAATGTGTTTTTTGGTGTTGTAATTTTATTGTAGTTGTGCATGTACCTAGTGTAATTGTACCATGCTCTGTACCGGACATTTTTTGCTTTTCTACTTTTCGCAATTTATTCTTGTTGCTTCATATGATTTTTCTCATTTCAACGCATGTATGGATACTTGATGTGTATTATCAAGGCATATAGTATGTATGTGTATGTGTGTAACTAGCAAATGCGAAGAAGAAGTAAACAAACTACAAAATTTCTGTCTGTCTATTAATTTCCAATATGTAAAAGCTTCGGGCAAGAACAAAAGAGAATTGAAAAAATGTCCGGCAAGAAATGTCTCAAATGTAAATTTGGACTTATGAATTTGAAGCGAATTCGATAAATTTTTCAAAAATTGTCCGCCATATTGGATTCGCAATTTTAAATTTTTAAAAACTGACATCATATTCGTAACCAACGACTCTAAAAACCTTGAGGTACCTAGTTTTATTAAAATTTATTGAGTCCATATGAAGTTAATAATTTTGTCGCACTAAATTCCCAATCTGTCCCTGTGTGAGCCGTTCGGAAGGTAAATAAATAAAGAAATTTACACACATATGTATGTACATACGCGCGAAAAACATAACCCTTCTTGGCAGTCGGGTAAAAGCGCAGTCTTCAACCAGCCTTTACTGCCACAGTTGATATTTTTATTTGACGGCTGATTATTTGATCGTCTCCAACTCCGATTGACGAAAAAAAAAAACAATCTAAAGCCTACAAGCAGTTTTATTCTTACTAATATTATAAATGTGAAATAAATGTGAGTTTGTTTATTTGATAGAAAGCTACCCAGCAAAAAATTAGACCAATTAGTACCATCTGGGCGCAAATCACCGCATTCGAAATCGAGTACTTTGTTATCGAAATGTTGCTAACGTGGATCACGGCAATCGTTTTCGAAACGTATCTACTCGAAGTTGCACTCGATTGGTAATCTACTATCGAAAACAAGTAAACTCTAGCTTTTTGCCCCGAAACAAACCAAAGAAACAAAACAAAGGAAAAAAATAAAGAAGTAATAATAATATAAGTACTTTTCTGATATTTTCGCACAACTGCATAAACTTATTAGCATTCGGCAAATTTCAAATAAAAATAACTGAAACAAGCATTTATGATTTAAAACCGCAGAACTTAGCCTATCTTAAACTACATACAGAAAGACACATAATAACGTCAGGAGAATTTCCAGCATGTCGGTTGAGTTTTGTTAAGTAAGCAGTAACGGCTACAAATGTAACACAAATTTTTTATAAGAAGCACTTAAAACTTATATATACAATAGGCCCTTAAAATTTAACCACCCTTGTGCGTTGAACACAAATTTACCTACATTTTGTTGTAGACGTGAACATTTTGATTTACTTTGCACTTACAAATTAACAGCCTTATGTAAAGTGGTTAAATTTTAAGGGCCGAAATCGGCCCTAGTACGTGGTATGTACCATATGCAGCTTCATAGTGATGCCAATATTACGCTCAAGCTACATGCGCACAGGCTTTATTTTTTATGCGAATCGAATGGGTTTTAAGTTATTTTGGAATATTAGTTATTTTAATTTCAAACTTCAGTAAAAAATAATGTTTTTTCTTTTATTTTTAACACCAACAAACAACCTACATACACATCATAGCTGTTAAGTAATGATTAATAATCGTAATGTTTACTAATTTGATTACTTTTCTTTTAAAGGTGAAGTAATGATTAAATTACGATTATATTCAGTTTCGTACTTAGTAATCATGATTACGATTACTAATAATGGAAAAGTAATCTGAATTACTTGAAATTACTACAAAATAATCAAAAAGAATCAAAAGAATTAAAAAATAATCCAATTACTTCTAAGGATTACTTTTAATTCTTTTTGATTATTTATTAAGTTTATTGCATTTCACTTATATTAAAATTTAAAATATTTAATAATTTGACAAATGAGAAAAATTTTGAGGAAAGCTTGAAAGATATCTATTGATACATTTTTATAGTCTTTCAAAAAATTGGCGTGAATATGTTTTTTTTTCTTTTGTGATTTTCAAAAATATTTTTTGTGAATTCTCAAATCATTTTTTAAAAGTCTGTGAATAAGATAAGAAGTTTGTGACTGTTCAAATTGTGTGGTTTGAAGTCTACTGACATTTTTTCGAATCGACTATGAAATTCATACAGACAATGCTTAACCACCAGCAAAATATTTCACTTTATGTTTTTCTTTATATTGTTTTCTCGATTGATATTATTAATGTTGTTATAAATATAAACGAATATGTTAAGAATTTCTTAAACAAAAAACATCTAATTATATAAACTTCTTTAGAACTTTTTCAAAATAAAGTAATCTTAATTCAGAATGTTTGAAAATAATCAAAAAGAATCAAAAGTAATCTTTGAAAGTAATCGGATTACTTTTTGATAAATTTTGATTCTTTTAGATTATTTTGTAGTAATTTCAAGTAATTCAGATTACTTTTCGATTTTAGTAATCGTAATCAATTATTTATCAGCAATTCTTTTGAAGGCAATTATATAATCATTACAATTCTTTTTAAAATGTAATCTAATTGATTACTAATCGTAATCGTAATTTAACAGGTATGATACACATAAATATGTAATTAAAACTACTGCTTTTAAATCGTCTGTTTCAAAATACTTTTCATCTAATTTGGAACACATACTATTAATTTGTGGATTCAAAATTTCAAGTTAGGCAGGTGTGGCATGTCTTTTAACAGCTGAACTCACATCAAGACAACACGTCAAACGACTCGGAAGCTATCACATAACGTATATAAAACTATAGAAATTGTTTTTTACTTATTTCAACGTACAACAAATTACCTAACTAACCAATTGAAACTACTATTTCCTTAATTTATTTTAATACATTATAGTATTTTTTTTAATTTGGATTTTGGTCCTTTAGGCGAAACAGTGAGAAAAAATAAAGAAAAAAATGAAAAAAAGAAAGCAAAGAAAAAAAACAAATTCAAGAAAAATATTTAGAATTAGGCCTAATGATCGATCAGCCAAAGCAAGGATAAGGAAACACAAATGATGGAAATACAGCAAGGAGATTTTTTCAGATCCAGAAATTGCATCGTCTATTACAGGTGTAGACTTGGAACTAATAAGACGATTAAACATTATATTACAATTTCTAGCATGCAGCAGAAAGATAAATGCAAAAAAATTTGTAGAAAACGCCAAAAAAAAACAAAACAGCTATACTTTACAACGAAAAATACTCTTGGAGACATATGCCATTCACAGTTCACAAAATTTTGTACCATGGGGAACAAATAATTCAACACAATAAGCTATCAATAGGAGATCTGTCTGAAGAAGCGCAAGAATAAAGAAACAAAGACTACAGATTCTTTCGCGAGCACAACACACGAAAAATGTCCAGATGTTGTAAAGTGTGTTTTTTATAGAGTGATGCAAGTTTAAATCATAATAAAGCATAGTAATATATTTTTGATATCAATGAAACGGTCTTTATTGGATAGAAAATTTTATGACATTAATGTTTAAATATGATTTCGGCTTGCGCGTACAAGGCGCAATCTGGAACACCAATTTTCACAAACTTTTCGCAGCATTTGAGGCAGTATCTCGCCGATAACTCTTCGAATGTTGATTTCCAGGGTTCAATTGTTTGTGGCTTATCGATGTACACAAGTGACTTTACATAACCCCAAAGAAAATAATGCAATGGGGTTAAATCACACGATCTTGGGGGCCAATTAATTGGGCCATTTCGTGAAATTATTTTTTCGTCAAAAGTTTCCTTGAGTAAATCAATTGTAACGCCCGCTGTGTGGCATGTGGCTCCGTCCTGTTGGAACCACATATCAGCAAGATTAATGCCAGCTAATTGAGGTACGAAAAAACTTCGAATCATGTTCCTATATCGTTCACCATTGACAGTAACATTCTGACCATCATCGTTTTTAAAGACATATGGGCCAATGACTCCGCCAGCCCATAAAGCCAAACAGTAATTTTCTGTGTATATAATGGTGTTTCGACAAAACCTTGTGGATTATTCTCACTCGAAATGCGACAATTCTGCTTATTTACGTACCTAATCAACCAGGGATAGGCTTCATCGGAAAATAAAATTTTTAATGAAAATTCAAAATGAGTTTGACGAACAGAACCATTATTTGATTAAAAATTTCCACAATTTGCACACGTTACTCTGGTGCAAGTCGATCCATAATGAAATAAATAACATTAATGGTTCATCCAAGTAATTATGGGCACATCGCAAGTGCTACAACAGCGAAACAAGCCTGGGATGCATTGATGAGTGCGTATGAAGACACAGGTCTCACAAGAAAGGTGGAATTACTAAAGCATTTAGTAAATATTAAATTGCAGAATTACAATTCAATTCAAGAATTCGTAAATAAATTGGTAATTGTTGCATTAAAAGTAAAAAATGCTGGCCTAAATATAGATGACGAACTGACAGCTTCTTTGATGTTAGCAGGCTTACCAGATGAATACAAACCATTGGTAATGGCTGTAGAGAATTCTAAGGAGAAGTTAACTATAGACATGGTAAAAAAATCTGTTATTGCAAGATGCCAAGTTTGATGAGAAAACAGATAAGGAAGCGGTTTTGTATTCTAAAGAAAATCGCAGGAAAAAGCAAGTTCAATGTTATAAATGCAAGGAATTTGGACATATTTCGAGAAACTGCCAAAGAAAATTTGAAACTAATAGTGATCAAAAGAAAGATAAATTTAACAAGAGTGCTATATTCGGCTGTGCCGAATCTTATATACCCTTTACCAAAGTGCGTTTATGTAGTATAGAGATACATACTCAAGCACATACTTACTTTTATGTACAAAGAAAAAATAGTAATTTTCAAACCCTAGAATCATAATTTTAGATTTTTCTGATTACTTATACCAATCTAGTAGTTCTTAAAAAAAAAATAGAAAGTGTGCTAAGTGAAAAAAAGGAAATTAAAAAAAAATGTTTTAATTAGTTACTTTAATGTCTAGAAAAAATATCATAGTGTCCAGCTCTGGAGCTGTGGCTTTTATTTTTATAATTTTCTATACCAAACTTTTCTTTCCAAAACGTAAAATATATATAATTTAAAAAGGAAAAGATAAAAATTAATTAGACTTAGTTACTTTTATATATCAAAAAAGTGTAAGTGTCCCAACCCTGAACTCATCTTTTTTGATTTTTCTGATTTCTTACACCAATCTCTTTATTTTAAGAATTTAAGAAATGTTTAATTTATAGAAAAAAAGGAAAATTTGTTTTAGTAACTTACTTTTGTAGAAAAAGTTAAAGTTTTCCAACCATGGAATCGTCTTTTTAATTTTTTTAATTGTTTTTTTTTATTTGAAATACCAATTTTATTCGTTATCAAGCATAAAATAATTTTATTTAATAAAAATAGATAAAAATTAGTTTTCGGTAGTTAATTTTTTATATCACAAAGAATCCTCCTTTTTGGTTTTTTTTTATTTCTTACACCATCTTTTTTTTTAAGAATATAAGATATGTTTAATTTATAGTAAAAAAGAAAAAATTTGTTTTACACTACAGCCACACGTTCAATAAATCACTTTCAATTCCATCACACATATTGTGTGTCAAAATTCTTTGAAATTGATAGCTGTGAAACGAATTGCTAATCAATTTCATTTTTTAAATACCACCGACGAAGAAACAACTCAAATTTGTAGCTTCAATCAATGTGTGCTGTGACCAGCTGTTCAAATTGAAAACTAAATTGCCATATAAATGGATAGGTGAATTTGATATCAATCTAGTTTTCAATTCAAAAAGTTTGATTGTGTTAGTGAAAAAAGTGTGAGTGTATTGAAAATTGAATGGAATTGAAAGTCAAAAATTGAACGTGTGGTTAGTAAGTTACTTTTGTATAAAAAATAAGATTTTCCAACCCTGGAAACGTCATTTTAATTTTTTTTATTTTGAAATACTGAAGTATAAAATAAGTTTATTTTATAAAAAAAAATTAGTTTCCGGTAGCTAATTTTTTATATCACAAAAAGTGTGGATTTTCCAACCCTGAAATCAAACTTTTTAATTTTTCTGATTTCTTATACTAATCTATTTCTTTTAAGAATATAAGATATCTTTAATTTATAGAGAAAAAGGAAAATTTTGCTTTAGTAAGTTACTTTTGTATAAAAAAAGTTAAAGTTTTCCAACCCTGGAAACATCTTTTTAATTCTAGAAGGTTAATCTTTAATTTGAAATACCAATTTTATTCGTACTAAAGTATAAAATAAGTTCATTTAATAAAAAAAATAAAAATTAATTTTCGGTAGTTAATTTTTTATATCACAAAAAGTTTCAGTTTCCCAACCCTGGAATCATCCTTTTTGATTTTTCTGATTTCTAACATCAATTTCTTTCTTTTAAAAACATTAGATATGTTTAGTTCATAGAAAAAAAAGGAAAAATTTGTTTTAGTAAGTTACTTTTGCATAACAAAAAAAGTTAAAGTTTTCCAACCTTGGAAACGTCTTTTTAAATTTTTTAATTTTTTTTTATTTGAAATACCAATTTTATTCGTGGTGAAGTATAAAATAAGTTTATTTAATAAAAATAATTAAAAAATTAGTTTACGGTAGTTAATTGTATATATCACAAAAATCGTAGGTTTTCCAACACTGGAATCATCCTTTTTGTTTTTCTGATTATTTACATCAATCTCTTCCTTTTAAGAACATTAGATACGTTTAAGTTATAGAAAAAAAGGAAAAATTTGTTTTAGTAAGTTAATTTTGTAAAAGAAAAAAAAGTTAGTTTTCCAACCCTGGAAACATCTTATTAATTTTTTGAAGTTTAATTTTTTATTTGAAATACCAATTTTATTCATGGTGAAGTATAAAATGTTTATTTAATAAAAATAATTAAAAAATTAGTTTACGGTAGTTAATTGTATATATCATCATCATCAATCAATCATCCTTTTTGTTTTTCTAATTTCTTACATCAATCTCCTTCTTTTAAAAGCATTACATATGTTTAGTTTATAGAAAAAAAAGAGAAAAATTTGTTTTAGTAAGTTACTTTTGCATAACAAAAAAAGTTAAGGTTTTCCGACCCTGGAAACGTATTTTTAGTTTTTTAAATTTTTTTTTTCAGTTAGAAATACCAATTTTATTCATACTGAAGTATAAAATAAGTTTATTTAATAAAAATGAAGTTTAAGTCTCCCAGCTCTGAAACCGTCTGCTCGATTTTGCTGATTTTCAATACCAATCTTATTTCGACAATTTCTGATCCAGCAGTCCAAGAACGAAGTCTCTAGCTTTTCTGGGAGCTTCGGAAACCCGATTTCACGTACAGACAGACGGACATCGCTTATTCGTATTCCCTATACATAAGGATCCAGAATATATATACTTTATAGCTCGCTTATTAATATTCTAGAAATTACAAACGGAATGACAAACCTATATATACCCTTTTACCATTTTTTGGTAAAGGGTATAAAAAGGCAAACAGAAAAGATTTTTCATCAACATTAGTAGCATTCACACCAATAGCTTCAATAATTGTGAAAAAAAAAATAACAATAATCAAAATAAGGCAAATAGAACTGATTGTGTGAATTGGATTATTTATAGTGGTGCAAGTAATCATATGATTAATAATATTGATTACATAAATAGAAAGAAAAATATTGCAAATAAAAAGGTGATCATAGCAAATAATACTGAATTGAATGTTGAATGCGTTGGTGATGTCGATTTAACGATATTAAATCAAAATTCCAATAAACAACTAACAGTTAAAATGTGGAATATGTTCCTAACTTATGTGCAAATTTATTATCTGTAAAGCAAATGGTACAAAACGGCAAAAAAGTAGTATTTGAAAAGGATTCGTGTAAAATTTTTGATGAATATGGCAATTTAATTGTGAAATCCAAAATAATTGATGATCTTTATCAAATCGAGACTGAAATAAATATGAAAAAAGAAATATCATTTTTATCTACAAAAAGTTTTGAATTGTGGCATCGAAGAATGGGCCACATTTGCAACAAAAATTTGCGAGAGGTTAAAAAAGCTAATAATGGGGTTAATTTTGAGAAAGAAATGAGTGATCCTTGAGTAATATGTGTGAAAGATAAACAAACCCGAAGGCCAAATAAAGATAAAGGTGAAAGAGCAAAAGAATTACTGCAGTTAATTCATTCCGATGTTATTGGACCGATAAATACGAAATCGTTTGCGGGATCAAGATTCTTAGTAACGTTTGTTGACGATTTTTCAAAAAAAGTTTTTGCATATTCATTAAAAAACAAATCAGATGTTTTTAAATCTTTTATTGAATTTAAAAAAATGGTGGAAAATCAGTGTTCAAAGAAAATAAAGATACTACGTACTGATAATGGAGGAGAGTATTTAAGTAAACAATTCACTTCATTCCTAAAAGATAATGGCATAATACATCAAAAAACTTGTGTATATACTCCTGAACAAAATGGTGTGGCGGAAAGATTAAACCGTACAATAATCGAAAGAGTACGATGTATGTTAATTGATAGCGGTTTGGATGATCGATTTTGGGCGGAAGCTGCAAATACATCTTGTTTTTTAATAAACAGAATTCCTTGTCGTGGTGAAAGTCAAAGTCCGGAAGAATTATGGTCTGGTCGTCGTCCAAGTTTAAAATTTGTTCGTGTTTTTGGTTGCCCTGCTCTAGTTCATGTTTCACGTCGCAAATTAGATCCGAAATCGGTTGAATGTATTATGGTAAAGTAAAGCTTACAGATTATTCAATCCAAAAACTAATGATGTCATAATAAGTCGAGACGTAATATTTTTAGAACAAAGCAAGTCATATATGAAAAGGAGTGGAGATTTTTATTGTCCGGAACTTTTACAACACGAAAATGTCAATTCAGGGGAGAGTATTAATCAGTTTGAATTGCCACATTAAATTTCTTATGATGAAGGAATCTGTCCGATAGAAGAAACTAATGAATCGATGCAGCCAAGTGATGATGTTCAGAATAGTGATACCGATGAAAGTCTATATGATGATTCAGCAGAATGGTCTTCATCTTTACGAGAACCAATTGAAGCTGTAGATGAAGAGTGGTCACCAAACACATATGAAACTGAAAATTTACCATCAACCAGCAGCGTTCGCAGATCGGAAAGGATAGCGGTAAAACAAAATAGTCGGAATTTTTGTGCGATGAGCTTCGTGTCTGAAAATTCTTCAAATATAAAAAATGCATTGTCTTCCGAATATGCCGATAAGTGGAAAATTGCCATGCAAGAGGAGATGACATCTTTAGCTGCAAATAAACGAGGGTGCTTACTGATTTACCGACAGGTCAAAAACCTGTTAAGTCAAAATGGGTGTTTAAGACAAAACACGACGAAAGTGGTTACCCATATGATGGAAAGGAAGATTAGTGGGTAACGGTTTTACACAACGAGAAGGCAGAGATTTCAACGAAACTTTCTCACCAGTTGTAAGGAGACGGCATGTATGAAAAAAGCAATTTATGACATAAAGCAATCTGGCAAAGTCTGGAAATAAACTTCTAATAGAATAAAGCTGTTACCCCGCATAAATTAAAATATTTAGTTAACAAATTTAGACTTATGTATACCTGATTTACATTAAGCATTTTTTCATAAAATTTCATGAATTTTGTTGCACGCAACTTTTTCTATTTGCTAATTGCAGCACTATAAAAGAGAATTTTATATAAAAAATGGTGTTGAGTGAATCTCTGATGCACTTTTGAGATCTCTTTTGACATAAGTTGAAGCTCCAGGCCTCGTATTGACAAACTAATTTCATGAAAAAAATGCTTAATGTAAATTAGGTATTATTTAAAATTGTTTTTTTGTTTTTGAAATGTAATATTTTTTTTTTTTGTTATGATATTTTGTTTCTTTATATAAATAGTGCAAGAGAAAATATGTATGCTTTTAGATAATGTTAGCATTCAGGGAGAGTGTTGAGAAGAGAATGAAAATTATATATAACGTCCTTTGTTTTTTTTTGGATTTAAGTAAACACCCTACGTCTTCTTCATTAAAACCTCTTTATCTAAGGAAAATTTATAACAATGTTTGCATTTTGGATTTTCGCTTCTTATTAAACTAATTTTTAACTCAAACTTCTTCAAAAACCAACCTTTGGCCCTTCGTACTAAAAATTTTCCGGGGCCCACATTTTGACCCTTTCTGAAAGAATTTAAGTTTTTAATAAGTATAAGTTGTAAATCTTACACAAAATATAAGACTGTGATTTTAAATCAATCATAACTACTTCTCTAACAGGTCGATTTTAAAGTTTTATATCTTAAACTGCCTTATTCTTAAAAAATATTTCAGGTTTATTAAGCGCTTATTTAACATATTTCTATGGGAAATTTGTCAAATTAAAATGTAATAAACCTAAAATATTTTTTATGAAGTAGACCGAAAGCCTATAGTGTCACTAGTGAACAAGAAAAACCGAAATTCAAAATTCTAATCCAGTCAAGTTATATATTTTTGACCGCCATCTCGCGAAATGGTCCACTGTGCGGCGCAGCCTAATGAAGATTTTCTGCCTCATAAAGATTTCCTTTAGAATTGCGCTTTTCTCTTGAATATAATCCAGGAAGAAAACTCGATAATTTTTTGGTATTGTATTGGCGTGACATCGATGTTGGCTACTGGAACTAGGGTGATTATTTCATTATGCATACATATGTACATACATACATAAATATATGAAATACATGTGTTTTTAGGGAAATAAGAAGCATAAACATGTATGTAGCTATAACCCTTTTATTTATTTTCATTGCTGTCTTAATATCGAATTTCCATGAGTGTATAATAAACAAAATTTCGAATTTATAGTTGTTTGAACATACAGCACATACATATGTACATATAAACAGTTATTTTGCTGCTTTGGGAGATTCTCCAAACTCCTCAAATTTGTGTATTACTTTATTTATTACTTGGAAAGTATAGCATGGAAGCATTTCAATAAAATGAAAACTTTTTTTAACGCTCTCATTGTAATAATGCTTTGCAACAAAAGTGATTTCTCCAGTTTTCGGTAATGCTGGGATATCGAATGGCATTTGTTTTTCGATCTTTTGCAAATGCGGTCTCAAACCATTTTTAATGTCATTATAAATCTTTTCTGTTTCACTTGGAGTACCCCATACTCCAACTTTTTTTGTATAATAAATAGCACCAACAAACAGCCCAGTACGTATAACAAATCTAGAACAAGCAAAAATAGTTAAAACTTCTTCCAATTGCAGGCACATGCACACATATGTACGTATGTATAGTATAGTTACGTAAACATGCAATGGATAAAAATCAACATTTACGAATACATACCCAACAACCATTTTGGCTATAATATATTAAATATGTAATTATTATTAGCAACAATAAACTAAATCATCTACTAGGCAAAAACACCATAAATTCACAATTTAACTGGATGTGTTATTATTCAAGGAACGACGGCGATTGGCTGAATGCAGGCTTAGCGCCGACATCTACATTTTAAGCTCCATGAGCGGCCGCCGCCAATACATACGATTTGCACCAAGCCATTTGCACCAGTGATGGGAAACGTGGCACAATTGTGCCATTTTTGGCACTATTGGACGTTGCCTGACACTGTCACTGCAGCCACACTTTCAATTCCATCACACATATTGTGTGTCAAAATTCTTTGAAATTGATAGCTGTGAAACAAATTGCTAATCAATTTCATTTTTTAAATACCACCGACGAAGAAACAACTCAAATTTGTAGCTTCAATCAATGTGTGCTGTGACCAGCCGTTCAAATTGAAAACTAAATTGCCATATAAATGGATAGGTGAATTTGATATCAATCTAGTTTTCAATTCAAAAAGTTTGATTGTGAAAAAAGTGTGTGTATTGAAAATTGAATGGAATTGAAAGTCAAAAATTGAACGTGTGGCTCCCAAGTGTGGCACTGCCGCTCCCTTTCTGGCACTTTTTGTTCATTAAATATGGAAACTTTTCTTATTGCAATAATTAGTACTCTTCTCGTACTTTTTACGTTTTTAAGTAATGAAAATTTAGTAGGATTTGAGGCTAACAATAGAGCTGCAAAACTATCGATAGTGGTTCCATTCGATAGTTTCGATAGTATTTTTTGATGCCATCGATACTATCGATAGTTTTTAATTCTTAGAAACACCCCTTTTGCACACGGAAAGTTTACTTTGCAAAGTCTTAATTCAGCTGTGTGAAAGACAGAGTGATAAATACTATCTCTTTCTGTCTTTCTCCCTGCTAAATTAAGGCTTTGCAAAGTAAAGTTTCCGTGTCTATAAGGGCTAAAACTTATCAATTGCGTATTTTTCTAATATAAAATCTTGAATTTTTTAATCATTCCATAAAGTAAAAAGAAAGTTGATTTTTTTAAAACTTTTAGTTCCAATGTTTTTAATACACATATTCAACAAACATATATACACAGTTCTATAAAAAAATAAACGAAAAAGCAAACAGATAGATAGATGGATCAATAAAAATAAATTAAAAAGGAATAAAAAAAGCTTTCATCATTACTTAAACTATTGCAGTTAGCTAAAAAGTATTCGTTTAACAGAAGGAGAAGCAAACTATTTAGCGTCACCTTTTATTTAGCCGCCGTCAAGTTTCTTCATGTATCAAAGCCGTTGGTACATAATAGTTCTATTTTTATGCAATTTGCATCTAGTAGATAGAAACTGACATCTTATGTTGAAACAAATCAAAACTAATTAATTTATTTTCACATTTATATATGTAATGATAACCATTACCAAACCAGGCGGCGAAATTTGAATGTTGCATTTTTTATTACACAGTCGCCATCATTCCGTTTTTATTAACTTTGATTTTTTCTCTTTTAGTAGAGTGTTTTTGTCGATAGTATCGCCATCGAAAAAAAATATCGATAGTCCACTTAAAATAAAACTATCGATACTATTGATAGTACCATCGATAGTTTTGCAGCTCTACCCTAAAGCAAAAAACATTTTCTGCGGTACAATTCGTCAGTAGTATTGTTGACAAAGGCACTGTTGAATCAGTAGTGTTTCTCAATTGATACTTCCTACAGGGTATCTAAGAAACATACATACATACTTACAAAGGTGTATGTATACTAGTCTCCTGCATAAGATATCTTATAAGAACTTTTAAGACATGAGGGATTTTTCAAATGCTGTGGGGGAAGTAACAAGGGAAAAATATATTGTTTGTTATTTGAACAAAACCACAAAGAGAGCACAAAATTTTTGAGCATGCACACTTATATAAATATGTATGTAGTAATGTTGTATGGCATACAATGTATGCACACACATAATTGAAGCTTATAGAGAAATTTAGTTGTGTGTGTGTTATATTTCTTGTTTAAAGCGCAGTCAAGTAGGAGCAAAAATATGAAATAACTAAAAGAAGTTTCTTGTTTTGATATATTCATGTGCAAATAAATCACGAAAATCGAATGCGACCGATTGTGTTATTGTAGGGAAAAAATACGTGTTTTATTGTTGTAAAATTAAAAATAAGTTGATTCGCACCGAACTATAGCTATTTTATTTAGAAATTTCAATTATATTTATATATATATATATATATGTATAAAATAAATAAAACGTGAGCTTACTTACATAAGTTTGCAAACCATGATTATTTATTTTTGTTTACAAAAGAATAGGTTTTATTTATTGCTTTAAAATTTTGAGTTTTTCAGTGCTTGTTGATTTGAATTTATATGTTTCCCACGACGAATGTTTTCGTAGCAGTGTAAGAACTAATAAATTAAGCATCTCCATCCTGTGCTTAAAGCATACGTAGCTCTCGGCCAACCAAAAGGAATATATTGTATTTTTGGTACAATTTACGCATTGTTCAACAATAGTTTTTTGTGTTTTTTATTTCTTTAGAATTAGTAAAAACATTCTCGAAAACTTTTATGAGAATCTTACACACTGCAAAAAATAAGTCTGATGGAGCACACAAACTTCCAAAATCTGTTTCTTTATCATAATTTTTAGCGTGAACAAACATTTAGCGCAAGTAATTCGTTGAGCTATATAACCAACAAAATATCGGCTTGATGTTAACTCTATTGGAACATTATTAGAGTTAAAACAATCTGCATCTTCATTAAAATAATCTTCATTTTCATCGAATATGTTTGTTACATTACGTCAGGTGTGCGACTACTTTCTGCTGTACTTCCACTTCTTTGAGTATCTTCTAAAATTGATTGGAACTCAATAGGTAAAAACATCACATCGTCGTTTGCACAATTTGAAGAGGTACTAAATTGCGTTATTTTAAGAGATAGCAGTTTAGCTACTGCGACATTTAATTCATAGACTGAAGGATTTTTGCAGTGTCCGCCCTTGGCACGTACATATATATGAAAACAAGTTTTCCAATGGATCTTGATTAAAATGGCTCGTTAAAATGCATATCAAATTTGAGTTTTCCGCAAACAATTCTGACGATAACGATAAAATAGCTCTCGTAGTTTGAATTAGGCCATCGATTGAAAATATTTTATTTCCTGCGTATTCAACCTGTTTCATATAGGTAATTAGCTCTTCGAGTATTGCCAAGTTGTGCTTTTCGGCTTCAGGCCACGCTTCAGGGGCATTGCGTCGTTAAAATACATGCTGTTTAAGCAATCAAAATAGCTATCGAGTTTTTTTTTATAAAAGAGCACGTTGAAGTGGATATTGCTGCGGAACTTCGTGTAAACTGGCGATTTTCATTTACAGATTGGATTGCAGCAGCAACTGAATTGCTCAAAATTTGGACAGCTAGGCCAACACGCATCTTCTGAAAATTGTTTGGGTTTATGTGTACCGTTGTTAATTTTGCCATTTTGGTTACTTTTCCATACTCCAACTCGAATATTTCTCTAACAACGTCGAATCGAGCTACGCCATGCGGTGTTTTAAAATCGGCTTTGATGAAAGCATTTCTTATGGATTTGAAAATATGGGGTACGTCGTACATCAAGTAAATTTTTGCATTTTTATAAATAAAATAAGGTTTTTCACAAGATCCGCTTAGCATATCATAGCATTTTCTATTATTGGGTCTTTGATCACACGTAAGCCCACGCACATTTAGTCCCATTTCTCTTAAAATGTCCAAGATTGACTCCACAAGCTTTTTTAGTACATCACCTTTTATTGAACTGGAAGTAACAAAATAATTTAAAACGAACTTCCAATTTTTTACAACTCCTCTTATCATAAAAACGCAAACTTGGGACCCCATTTGATTCACTCGTTCATATCCTAAATCGACAACTCCATCTATAACATCTGCACATTTATTATAAGTAAAATTTTTTCTTAAAGATACTTCATCAAAAATTAAAATGCATTCTTTTTCAAAAGGTTGCATCTTTTTAACAGTTTCTGTGAGCGCATTGTATATACATGAATTGTTACCTGGCTGCAAATTTTTAATGATACTCCATCTACTAAGTGATGAAGGACTCGGAAGGTTCAATTTTAATATATTTCTTAAGAACAAGTATGTGGAGGTTGATCTATAAAATATACTTTGAGAAAAGCTTATCTCATGCTCTTCCCAACGCGCATTTGTCCCTCTATTTATCTTTAGGAGCATTTTGCAAAAAATTTTTTCGTTTGGATTTATATTTAAATTATCAACATCGGCTTCAATAGATTTCTTCATCATTATTTTGCTTTCTAACGTTTTTATCCTTCTTTTTAAACTTTCGGATTTTTTCTTTAATTTAAGTTTATCTTGCGAAACAGTCTTAAGTAAACTTAAGTAAGCGCTTCAAGTACTTCTTTCCTATATTTTCCGACGAAAAGTGTCTTTCACATATATATAATGTCCGCGATTTTTCCAAAGAGCTTTCGTCAAAGTTGCACTTTTCTATCCACGTTTTAAGTAATATGTCATTGCAATGTGGGAAACGAAAGATTTTTAAGTTTGGAAAACTTCTTTTGGATCTGCCACAATGAGGCAAACAACACTTATTGCCTGCTTTAAGCGATAACTTCTTTTGTTTTACTACGGAAGTAATTTCATTTAGTTCACTCATTATGATATAATTTATTTATATTATTATTCAAACTTTTTTAATTTCACACTAGATTACATTTTCAAGCACTTGTAACTCACAACGAAAGCGATACTGAAATAAAGTTAAATAAATAGTTTCCAACGTAAACGCTAAATATATTAAATTCAAATAACGGTAAATTTATATTCGGTGCGAATCCATGTATTTGCAAAAGTACAACAATAAAATACATATTTTTGCCATACAAATAGACAATCGGTAACATTAAATTTTATGTAGCTTATGTCCATACACATATGCATATCCGCAAAAACACAAGTTCTTTTTGTTTGTGTAAATTTTTTCTTTGCTTTAAGTTAAATACACACATCCATTCATACTTACGCATGCAAAGGCACACACACATGCATGCGTATGCAGATGAATAGCGAAGACATGAGAATAATAAGTGCTCTGAGAAAATAAATTACTCTCTTTGAAACAAATGGATTTAGTAGAAAATCCACCAGCAAATTAAGCACTGGCAGTACAATGTATGGACGTAGAACATCTTTATAGATTTATAGTCTTTGATTTAAGTTTTATGATCGCACCATATATTTTTATGCGTGTGTGTTTATTGCAAACATACACATGAACATCATGTGGTTGGGTTGAAAACATCATGTGGTCGTATTAGGAGGAATTTCGTTTAATTTGCATAAATACATAACAAACAATTCATAGTTTCATATCATGGTATAAATAAATACAAAAATGCATTCTGATGCTCCTTTGGTTTCATAAAATGTGTTTTTATACAATTTTAATTTTCTGCATTTTGATAACCTAATTTTTTTTTTTATGTTCAACAGCTGTTATTTGGAAAGCTTTCCATAATATTGGAAATTTTTGAGTGCTGCCGTACTTTCAACGTAATTTAATAATTAATTAACCACTGAAAAAATTAAATCGTATTTAATTACAACTTAATTTTCAATAAAAAATAGCTAATTACGTACTTAATTTTTAAGTTAAAAACTAGGGGTTAATAAAATGTTAATTCGAAAGCCTTTTCTTCCGGCCCCTGGTTCATTAATTTTGTGAAGAATAAAAGGTTGAATTTTTCATATTCTGTGATACATACATACTTACCGGATTATAAAATGTTTGTAAAATACAATGAAAACTTCCAATTGAAATTGGAAACTATTTTGACGCAAACGGAAATTTTTTTTAGTGCATACATATACATATAATTGTTTTCTACATTTATTGTCAGAAATTTATAAAACTTAGTTGCTTTGTATTGTTATTCAAAATAATAACTCAGTTGATTTGTTCTTATCTTCCAATGATTTTCAATATAATTATATAGTTTTCCATGCGAACATCTTCAAATAGACAGTAATATAATAACTGAAAGTATTCCAGCTAAAAGAAGAACTGTAGTCGAACAATCCGATGAAAATAGTTGAATAAAATAGAAAAGAAATTAATTAAAATTAATTAAAATTATGTTACAAGAGGAAAATTACTATTAAAAGAGATTGTTGTACTTTAAAAATTTCGTTGAGTTCGCAAATAAAGTTATTGTTTATGTGATAAATTTTTATTATTTAAGTGAACAACATAGAATGAATTTTATGGCTCGATTATGGATGACAACCGAACCTGTTACCGACCGCAAATAATGGGGGGAAAAATGCAAAATATAAGAAATACAAGTGTTTAACATAGACTAACAATATTCTGTGGTACTTAAAATAAAACCATTACATAGTGCATAGACTAATGGTAGAATTAGTCGATTCGTATCGTTTTACTTTTGAAGTGGTCGTATCGCTTAATTCTGGATCACAGATATAACCTAACCTGTGTTCTGGATAGTCTTGTGTAGTTCATGAACGAACTAGTTCAAATGAACGATCCAGTACTTTGAACTATGTAATTGTTCAATTGTTTTACGCCAACTAGTTAAATTTTTGAACTAGTTAATTTTTTGAACTAAAGGTAGAGGTCCATAATTCGTTTTTTGCGCGTTATGCTTTACACGCGTTTCATCCTCTTGTTTCATTCTATACTTTGTTCGCACTGCTTTTCATGCGCCATTTTATTTTTGTTTGTTTATAAATACTTATAAAGAAAAAATGGAGAGTTAAATCGAGTTTTTTAAAGAATTTGTGGAGTTAGTCGAGTTTGTATATTTAATTTATTAAATTTTCTTCCATTTTATTGTTTAAAAATATGTAATGCAAACAAAGTAAATAATACAGATTTAGCGGAGATGACACTCAGTACGTAAAAGTAATCGATAACTAATATGGAAAATTTGTTACTGAGAAAACTGTGGTAAAAAGTTAATTAAAATACATCGCATTAATGAAAATATTCACATATTTTAATTAAACAAGTTTTTTTACCAAGACATTTTTTTTATTGAAAAAAAAAGAAAAAAATTATCCACGGCAAAATAATATTTATCGATAACGTAAGAAATAAAGTATTATTTAACATCTTTAGCTTTGAAGAAGAGCTGACTTTCTTTCATGGTGCTTGTAACGCGTACAAAAGTAGAAAGTAGACCTACTTTTTGCTTTGAACGCGCCTACGCGTGCTGCGCTTTTTGCAATGTAACTTGTCACATACTATTACATTGATTCTACTTTTTTGACAGTTGCATAGAAAGCGTAACGCGCAAAAAGCGAGCTATGGACCTCTACCTTTATAATTGATAGAGTTAGTTATTGTTAGTGTGACCATATTATCTAATTTTGGGCTAAATTTATTTTATTTCTTCTGGATTTAGCTTTACAATTTTCATTAAGATCTTAGCTAATTTTTTTAGCTTTTTTAAAAACGGATTTAGCTTTTTTAGCCTTTTTTTAATCCAAATTGCGTATTAACTTAAAATATATTAAAGACATGCGTGATTTAGCTTAATTTTATTTTAAATTCTGGTCAGAGTCTAAACACAATGTTTGCGGTGCGGCACGATTTCTCGTTGAGGGAGAGAAAAATAAACATAATACAACGGAAGACGGCAAAAGCAATACTTGTCATCGTCTGTTTAAATTTTTATTAATTTTTTTGTGCATACATTTTTATGAAAAATGTACTCTTTCTGTTAAATATTTTGTAATGGCAGTAACTAAAAACAAAAAATTATTACAATTTTATACTTTCTCAGATATATTTGATAAATTTTTTAAGCTTTTATATTTTATGACAAATATTTTTGAACTTCAAAACCATGTTTTTTGTTGTGAACACCGCCAATTATTCAAAAACTATGGCAACATCAGAAAAATAAATAGAGTCAAAAATTGAAAGAATAAGAAAGTCCGCAATGAAAATAAGAGTCTAAACACAATGTTTGCGGTGCGGTGCGATTTTTCATTGCGGGAGAGAAAAATAAACATAATACAACGGAAGACGGCGACGGCAATACTTGTCATTGTTTGATTAAATTTTTATTAATTTTTTTTGTTCATACATTTTTATAACAAATTTACTATTTGTATTAAATATTTTGTAATGACAGTAGCTAAAAACTAAAAATAATTAACAATTTATACAATTGCAGATATGTTTGATATATTTTTGAACTTTTACATTTTATGACAAAAATTTCTGAACTTCAAAATCATGTTTTTTGTTTAAAATAATGTTGTGAACACCGCCAATTATTCAAAAACTATGGCAACATCAGAAAGAGAAAGTGTCAAAAATTTAGAGAATAAGAAAGTCCGCAATGAAAACAAAATTGATTTTAATTTTATTCCGTTCCGCACTGCGGTTTTTTACTTCAAAATCGTATGAAAAACTGCACCGCAATGAATTCTCGTTACATTGTGTTCAGACTCTAAAATAGATTTTAAATTTATGCCGTTCCGCAGTGCGTTTTTACTTCAAAATCGTATGAAAAACCGCACCGCTTTGAATTCTCGTTACATTGTGTTCAGGGGGCTTATTCTGAATTGCGATGCGAAAATCAATGCGATGCGCAAATGAAATGCGATGCGAAAGAAAATTGATATTCTGTTAGACTTTCGCAATCGCATTCGCAATTTATTTCAAATCGTGGCAACGCTGCTCAAATAAACGTCAGTGCCAACAAACCTCAAATCAAAAATAAATAAATTGTTTGTATTTGGCTGTGAAAATTGTTTATTAAATTTATTTAAGAAATTCTGTAAGAAAAAAATAATAAAAATGGATTCGACGACGAAGAAGGGCATGCGCAATATGAAAGGATACAGAGAAGATTGCTTAGAAGCAAATCAGATATTCTAAGCTTGAATGAAAAAAGTTAATTTATTTTGATGCTTGCGAAAAATAAACGTTTACTTATGCAGAATATATCTTTTTTCAAAATTAAAATTAAAGTTGAAGCCAAATATTTTTGCACTGTTTTATAAATTTCATACTTTTTCCATCCTGCAGCTTCTCTAATAAGTGGTCCATTGATATTTAGTTCTTCAGTTAACATTTGCCACAAATTATTTGCCGACTGACGTGCATTTGGTGTTTCCAAATGGCATCTTGCCAATTGGCTGTGCTTATTCATAAATTCTATCAGACCGCGGTTTGGTGGTCTTATTGCTTGCATCCCTCAATTAAATAATGAATATATGATGATAATAATAAAATATTATCTTTCACTTACATGTTTGTATTTTGCGAATGCTATTTTGTTGTCGAATAAATTTTGCGAATTTGACATGTGTTTGGCATTTGTTTTCGCAATGTAGAATACCGACATGCCACTTTTCGCATTTGAAATGCGATTAAAAAAGAACTTTGCGAATATCGCAATACAGACTGGCAATTGTTCGCATTTATGTATTTTCGCATCGCATTGATTTTAGCATCGCAATTCAGAATAAGCCTCCAGACTCTCACACTGGTTATTGTGTATGTTAAGAGAGAGGGAGAAAATATTCACCCTTATTCTATTTGGCGTCGGCAACATAACACGACGTCGTTTTTAATGTTTTTTATCAAATCGGTATTCCCGTAGATAGTATTGCCATTTATCGATGACTGTCAGCATATGTTTGGTATTCTGAAAGAAACATTGATGTTGATGTTGCCGTTCATTTTGTCGTCAGAGTTTTTGATGTCGTGTTCTGTTGTGTGCATGCCTCAACGAATTTGAAAAATAATTTAAATTATAAAAAAGTGAAATATAAGTAGATATAAAAATGTACATATTTATTTGAAAAAAGTTCTTAAAAAAAGTGAAAAATATAATATGGACAAAATTAAAATTACTAACCCCAACCAATTTGAAAAGCTTGTGGAAGAGTTGGAAAAGTCCTTCTTTTGCTAGAGGATTCCTCAGGGGTAGTGTTCCTAATAATCATTGGCGTAGCTAGACATTTTTTCTGGCGGGGGGGGGGGGGCAAACACAATTTTTTTAATTAGTGTTTTTTATGGGAATTGTTAAAATTTAAGCTTAAAATTTTTTAAACGCACTAATAATCCCAAATTAATATTTTACTTATTAAGTTAAATATATATTTTTTATTAAAAATACATTGAAATTGGAAATTAAAAAAATATATTTTACTTAATAAGTAAAATATTAATAAGTAAAATATTGGTTTGGGATTATTAGTGCGTTTAAAAAATTTTATTCAGATTTTTTTTATTTAACATTTTTTTATTTAAGTTAAAACATAAATTAACAGTCCAGTTTCAATAACAAAAATTAAGTTATAATTAAAACTAAAAAAAACAAAACATTCAAAACAAAAACAATATATAGACAACAAGTAAAGTATGTATTAGAAAAAAACTAAATAATAATAATAATAATCTAATAATAATAAACTAAATAATAATAAAATTAATATTCGTTTCCAACAAGTTTATATGTTCATATGGAAAAATTATTTATGTATATACTATATTTAAATACAATATTTTGAAAAGATACAAGCAAGAAATGATTTCATTCATCATTCATGATTTCATTTCTTAATAATTTATTATTTAATTTAAAAAAAATTTATCTGTTGGTGCATAAATAAAAATAGAAAATTGCCATTTATTATTTAGTTACCCTTCCAATATTGAAGTTCTGAATCAATACTATATTGTTGCGATGAATGAACATACATACATAAATAAGTAGAAACATATGTATGCAAGTATGTATGTATACGTGTTCAATTGAAAAAAATTTTATGTGCATATATATACATACATGCATACATATCGATAGTTGAGTTTTTCAGTGATTTCAATAAATTTCACACTAGTACACCTCATCACAAAAATTTATTGCAATAGGGTAAAAAATAGCGCTTTTACAAGCAGTTTGTACAAAAAAGTTACATTTTCAATATTACACTTTCTATTATGTTTTACCTTTTCCGGTAAAGTTACAATTATTTGCGTTAGGGCCTTTCCATTTGAGACCAACGAAATATTGACCTGTGTAAGTTGATATCCTATCAAAAATTTCGGTCATCAAAAGTACTGATACCAAAATTTGGACCTAGGAATATTTTTCACAAGTTTTCCACTTGTCTAACAAAGTTGTATATGAACATGAATTGTTTTGTTTTGTATTCTAATAAAAATAAAACATATGTATACATGTTTAAAGATGAAATTTTGATTTGTTCGATTTTCTGACGATTTTTCGGACATGAAATGACGATTATTTTATAGTTTTCCGGGATTTTGGCGATTTTTCCATCATTTTATCTGGCAGCCAAGAATTGAACCATAAATATGCATACATACATACATACATGTGTGTGTACGAGTATATATAGTAGGGACGTAACGAATGTTCGCATTCGCTTTCGCATTCGCAAATTATTTGCTTACTTTTGCTATTTGCATTCGCTTTTGCATTCGCTAAAATGTACGCGAATATTTCAAGCGAATACTAAACCAAAATCCGTCAGTATTTTTAAATATTTATCAGTTTTTGAAAAGACTAGTCTGTTTGAAAAACTGAGCACCATTCATTACTTCGTACAGAAAATTTTAAATGTTAACAACTTTAACTAGACGTTGTTTGTTGTAAATTCTATTCGAAACAAGTGCTACGCATATTATTTCGCATGAAAACTTAACATGTTGAAGATATATTTCACATGTTTTTCGCAAGATGAACAAATTACTACTTCTCCAAAAAATTTTCATGAATTCATGCCAATTTTTCTTAATATGTATTTTGGCAGCATTTCACATAAAACGTTCAACAGAGTACCATGATTTAGGACAAAAGTAGAAATGGATTAATTACCTAACATTTTATAAATTTATTTTTTATTGTCTAGACTTATTGTAATATAATTTCTGCTTTAAGAATTTAATAAATTAACAAATATTTACTTAATTCAAGACTCAATTTAAATAAAATGCTATATGTAGTACATCTATCCTAATAAGCACTCAAAAAATTAAATTTCAAGCACTTGAAATTTAACTGGAAACAAAGCTGAATTCAAACATTTTTTCAAGTAGTATTCAAGTTTGAAAGTATTTTGAAATAAAAAAATCAAACAATATACAACATGTTCAAACCTTGTCAAATAAGTAATTTATTTTTTAATTAAATTGAAATTTTGGTGAAAAATATAAAATAAAATAAATAACTGATTTTTTAAAAAACAAAAAAAGGTGATTAAAATCGTGAAAACAATAATGAAGGTAGATATGCAGAAAATAATTCTAAGAAAACTTATCGATTGCATTTTTCTTTCTATTTTAAAAGCAGCGTTTCTGAAGATTGAAATATACTTGAATTCAATTGTAATACAAGGTTGAATGACGGTACAATTCAAGGCTTGAATTGAACTCAACCCTTGACAATTGAATAGTTGGCTTGAATAACAATTATTTTACACTTGATTTCAAGCAAAATTGCTTATTGGGATGTATATAATACAACTTCTTGTTTTTAAACAAATTTAGTTTCATGTGATTTTTTACCGTATTGTAAGTATTTGCATTCGCTTTCGCATTCGCTTTCGCAAAAATTCAAATGCATTATTCGTTTTCGCATTCGCCTTCGCTAAACTGGTATTCGTTACTTCCCTAATATATAGTATATGAATATATACAAAGTATTTGCAGATCATAATTTTTCGCTATTTTTTTAATTTTACTCTAAATAAAAATTGGTGGCTATTGTTACAAACAATTTGACAGTAGAAAATCTTAAGAACACCTTAAAACAACTTGTCTTGCTACTAACTACGTACACTAATACAATTTTATTAAGAATTTGTTGAAAGCTACATACACACATACATATCTACACACATGCATAATAAATTCACATGGAGTTTACTATTTGTGATGTTTTGAAGTGCTGTAAACTTATAGTTTTTTGGGTATTTGTTATCTAATAAAAGTATGCATATTTAGCGATTATTCGAAAAGTTTGTATAAAAATTACTGGTGATTTTCATGAGTAATTTTAAAATAAATAATAGTATAATAATAGAATTTTTTAATATTACAGGCAAAAGAATATGTTTTAAAAAGAATTTGTAATAAATTCCGGGGGGGGGGGGGAGCAAAATCAAGTCTGGGGGGGGGGCATTGCCTAGCTACGCCTATGCTAATAATTTCAAGGTGCAGTGAGAAAGTGAGACTGCACTAAATTCCCTCGGTTCACCAATTAGAACTAGTGGTGGATGGCAAAATGTAAGGTAAATAGTGTGTTGGGAAAGTATACTGAGGTTTAAATTAAAAAAAAGGTTGCAAGCAACAACAGCAAAGCAACTGAAGGCGGGGTATATAAACAATTAGCACTGAGTACCTTTGGAGGAAGCTCCAAGCTCCAATAAACGTTGAACTGATCCCTTTTGTTTCAAAAGTTAGGCTCTATTGTATCCAATACATTCCTAAATGATGTTTTGTTCAACCGAAAATATTTGTAAAATATTAAAAGGATGAACATTACCCATTATTTTCCAAAAACATGAGAGAACTTATCACTTACTTTTCCTTGGGTAACTGGCAAATGCATGACTTTTGTCTGAGAAATCTTATTTTCACTATTAATTTTTTTTTCATCGTCTCAATAGGAAAGAAAAACATTTTATTTTAATTTATTTACAAAGCTTTTACTTATTCAAAAATACTTTTACCAAAAATAGTAAACAAAATGAACCAGCTGACTCAAATATTGGATATGTGTATTGTATTTATCGATAAACAGGCAACGTCGTCATAACACTGTTAGGGAATACAAAGTTAGCATTGATGTTGTGTTATATTGATGTTGTTTCAAAATTGATGACGATGTTGCCGACGCCAAATAGAATAAGGGTGATTGTTTTTTCTTCGTTCGTCGGCGTACAAAATAGAAATTAATCTATCTCAGAGTTCGTCACGCACGACAAAGAGTCTGAACACAATGTAACGAGAATTCATTGCGGTGCGGTTTTTCATGATTTTGAAGTAAAAACCCGCAGTGCATAGAGCGGCATAAATTTAAAATCTATTTTATTTTCATTGCGGACTTTGTTATTCTCTCAATTTTTGACTCTCTTTATCTTTCTGTTGCCATAGTTTTTGAATAATTGGCTGTGTTCACAACAAAAAACATGATTTTGAAGTTCAAAAATGTTTGTCATAATATATAAAAGCTTAAAAAATTTATCAAATATATCTGCGAATGTATAAAATTTTAATTATTTTTTGTTTTTAGCTGCTGCCATTACAAAATATTTAATACAAAGAGTACATTTTTTATAAAAATGTATAAACAAAAAAATTAATAAAAATTTAAACCAACAATGACAAGAGTTGCCGTCGCCGTCTTACGTTGTATTATGTTTATTTTTCTCTCCTGCAACGAGAAATCGCACCGCACCACACCGCAAACATTGTGTTTAGACACAAATCACGCTCTACGGCGGTTTTGTGTTCTTTTTCATATGAACAAATGTGTTTTATTTTTTATGACGAAAGTTCATCCCAGTTGTGTTCCTAGCATTAGTGTCTGAATGCAATGTAACGAGAATTCATTGCGGTGCGGTTTTTCATACGATTTTGAAGTAAAAACTCGCAGTGCGAAACGGCATAAATTTAAAATCTATTTTATTTTCATTGCCGACTTTCTTATTCTCTCAATTTTTGACTCCCTTTCTCTTTCTGATGTTGCCATAGTTTTTGAATAATTGGATGTGTTCACAACAAAAAACATGATTTTGAAGTTCAAAAATGTTTGTCATAAAATATAAAAGCTTAAAAAGTTTATCAAATATATCTGCGAATGTATAAAATTTTAATCATTTTTTGTTGTTAGTTACTGCCATTACAAAATATTTAACAGAAAGAGTAAATTTTTTTAAAAATGTATGCATAAAAAAATTAATAAAAATTTAAACAAACAATGACAAGTATTGCCGTCGCCGTCTTCCGTTGTATTATGTTTATTTTTCTCCCCCGCAACGAGAAATCGCACCGCACGGCAAACATTGTGTTTAGACTCTTACATGAAATAAATTACAAAATTGATTATTAGACTGTTCGTGTTATAAACAATATTGTATCGAGTACTAATAATTAAAATAGTTGAATAGTCAAAAGTTTATATATTTTTCAACACTATGTGGAGTTGGAGTTAGCTGTTTCTATAATCAAATTTTTACTATTTTTGATGTTTTTTTTTTGTTCCGAACTCTTTTTTTTTGCAGTTAAAACAATTTTTAATCAGTAGCAGATATCTTTTCGACATTATCAAGTTGTTGCGGATTTTCGTAATTTTCGCGAATTTGTCAAAATTTTTTGAATTCCTTGCAATTTAAGCGTTTTTTTTTTATTAATTTTAAGCTTTAAAAATTTATTCGCGCATTTTCGCAATTTTTTACACGAGATTATTTTTGTTTCCTAAAATCTACTGAGTTTTTTCGTTTACAGTTTTTGAGGTTTTGGATTTTTTTAAAGACATTCGCATTATTACAGGTTTTCGCGATTTATATGCTGTAAGCCTATTCTCGAGTTATTGCTTTTTTTGCGGTCTACATAATCAGCTTTGGGAAATTTTTGCATTATTTTAATCCCTTGGGAATTTGTATATTTCTTGAAATATATAAATTGTTTTAGTAGAAATTTGCTAAAGGAAACCGCCACGTATTTAAACATTATTGGATATTTTGTCGCAAAAGTTAAGTATAAAGATAAATAATTAGTTATGACAGTAGTAGTATTATATGAAAGAAAATAAACAAAATTTTAAACTAGTTTAAAATGTTAGGACTTTAGGACTTTATGACAGTTAAGACACCCGTTTGAATACCCCAATTATATATTATTCAGTAGTTTGAGATTGGCTTAAGAATTATACTCAAAAGCGGTTAGAATTTATCACATCGATAATTTTGAAATCATTTTGAAAACGACCATTTTCCATCATATATCTGATTATTTCTCTTGTGTAATAATTTTTTTTATTAAAAAATATTGAACTCATACATTTGAGTGTCGTTTTTTGCTTAAGTTTTTAAAATTATTATTAGAATAAACTTTTTTATTCTTTATTCGTTCGAATATTCGGACAAAAGTTCAGAATTATTCTTCTATTCGAAAAAAAAAATCATGAAATTTTATTCGAAAAAAATACAGAACACGAACAATTGACAATACTAGTAAGTACTTCTACCATTGACCACCACAATAGAGCTGCAAAACTATCGATGGTACTATCGATAGTATCGATAGTTTTATTTTAAGTGGACTATCGATATTTTTTTTCGATAGCGATACTATCGACAAAAACACGCTACTAAAAGAGAAAAAATTAAAGTCAATAAAAACGGAATGATGGCGACTGTGTAACAAAAAATGCAACATTCGAATTTCGCCGCCTGTAAACCTTTATAATAATGGTTATCATTACATACATATACAAATGTGAAAACAAATTAATAAGTTTTGATTTGTTTCAAAATAAGATGCCAGTTTTTATCTACTAGATGCAAATTGCATAAAAATACAATTATTATGTACCAACGGCTTTGATACATGAAGAAATTTGACGGCGGCTAAATTTGACGACTACTGGTGGACTGTCTCCGCTTTTTACTTTTATATAAAAGGTGACGGCAAATATCTGCTTCTCCTTCTGTTAAACCAATACTTTTTAGCTAACTGCAATAGTTTATTTAAGTAATGATGAAAGATTTTTTTATTTTATTCCTTTTTAATTTATTTTTTATTGATCCATCTATCTATCTGTTGGCTTTTTAGTTTATTTTTTTATAGAACTGTGTATATAATTATGTTTGTTGAATATGTGTATTAAAAACATTGAAACTAAAAGTTTTAAAAAAATCAACATTCTTTTTACTCTAGGGGATTAAAAAATTCAAGATTTTATATTAGAAAAATACACAATTGATAAGAATCAAAAACTATCGATAGTATCGATGGCATCAAAAAATAATATCAAAACTATCGAATGGAGCCACTATCGATAGTTTTGCAGCTCTACACCACAAGCGATAATATCGTAACTCGAAAAAAAACTTTTAACGTAGTTCGTTTTTTTTAAATCAAAATGGGCATATTAAAATAATTGTTCTTAAAGTAAAGATTACTGTTCTAACGAATACACCCATATTTTGCCAAGACCTATTAATAGTTTTTATTTACAATAAACATACCTACCATCATATAAATCGAATTTCTCGGTATGTAATGAGAATACTTCATCCATTTTAGTTGATTTACACCATAAACGTTATGCAGTTTTGTTGCTCTCTGTCTATCGCTTTGCATTTACTGAACTATTTAATAATATTAAAAGAAATTATTTTATTTGCATAATATGAGGTACTTCATACATATATATATATATATGAATATAAGCATGTATGTATGTGCATATGTAGTATATGTATCACACATACAGTCTGAACACAATGTAACGAGAATTCATTGCGGTGCGGTTTTTCATAAAAACCCGCGGTACGGAACTGCATAAATTTAAAATCCATTTTATTTTCATTGCGGACTTTCTTATTCTCTCAATTTTTGACTCTCTTTCTGATGTTGAGTTTTTGAATAATTGGCGGTATTTACATACAACAAAAAACATGCTTTTGAAGTTCAAAAATGTTTCTCATAAAATATAAAAGCTTAAAAAATTTATCAAATATATCTGCGAATGTATAAAATTTTAATCATTTTTTGTTTTTAGTTACTGCCATTACAAAATATTTAACAGAAAGAGTAAATTTTTTATAAAAATGTATGCACAAAAAAATTAATAAAAATTTAAACAAACAATGACAAGTATTGCCGTCGCCGTCTTCCGTTGCATTATGTTTATTTTTCTCTCCCGCAACGAGAAATCGCACCGCACCGCAAACATTGTGTTTAGATTCATAGTTATGTACATAAATACATATCGCTCATTTACTCAAAGAACGTCATAACTTAAAAAAAACTAGTTTGCCAGAAAACGAGTTTAAAGTTTTCAATTTATTTATTTGGTTTCATGAGTTGAGTAAACAAGATACTTGTATGAAATTTTTACACAGTATGAAGAACGATATGTGGATTAATTCTGCATCATTAACTGAAAAATTTTATTTTTCGAGTAAATGAGCGATATCTACTTCTGCATTTATGACAATGCTGCCCACAGAGAGAAAACCGAGAGCAATGTATAATCGTATGTGCAAAGGCGAATTCACATAAGGTGATCTTAATTCGCCAGCTGACATAAATTTCCTGCTGTCAAATGAACTAAAACGTTAAGAAATATTTTGACAGCAGGAAATTTTACACTAACAAATATACAAGGCGAATACGCAGAGTTGCAAATCAAGACCACCTTATATCAATTCGCCTTGCGTATGTGCATTCATTTGTACAAAAAGCCGATTGATGTTCGCCACTCTGGCTCTTCTCTGGCCAGCAGTGATTTATGAACATATGTATGTATGTATGTCAATTATTGACATGTAAATACTTTTCAGATGCTCATATGTGAAATATACCATCTAGAATTTTCATGCAATATATTTTTATATATGTACCCAGCAAAAAATTACACATTACCATTAGAACTACTTGCCATATAATGACTTACTTTTCTGATTGCCAATTTTCATTACTCGCTTACAAACCACATTACCTAAAATTTAAAAAATGACGTGCAAGTTGCTAAATGAAGAGAATGATTTTTTAGACGAAATAGATTACGTGAAATGTTGACAAATAAAAAAAATGTAAGTACTTCTCAAGAATCGATTATTTTAGTCTCACGACTTGTTAAAATCATTAAGTTGGTAATCCAGTAGGGAAGTGCTTCCACCAAAAATGCTTAATTCCAAACTCGATTACCTTTTTTGAAATTTTTTGCTGGGTACATACATATCTTCACCTGAAAATCAAAATGAAAAATCATAATTTTTTATAATTTTACAGATGTAAAATTATTATAAATACTAGGACCGCCCGTTGGTCTAAATTAGACCACTGCGTACATATTAGTGATGCACGAATATTCGTATTCGTATTCGAATTGCCGAATATTCGGCCATTTTTAATGCTAATACGAAGTATTCGTTCGTATTCGTCAAATTCAGGCGAATACGAACACGAATATTTTTCCAAAAAAGAATTAAATAAATAAATGCATAAATCCTAAACTAAATTTAAATAAATGGATAAAAATATTAGTTTGTACGAATACATTAAATTTTTTATAGAAATTTGTGCTTTGTATCATTTCCAAATATTATTTACGGACGATAATTAAAATTTTTGGTAGTTTTTATTAACTTTAAAATACGCCAACAGGAGTATGCAATTCTTTTTCATAACAATCTTTTAATATTTCATATTGCAGGCGTAAATAGAGCCCTATTCGTATTAGCGAATATCGTTTAAAATATTCGCACTCGCATTCGTATTCGATAATATCAAAAATTGACATTCGTTACATTACTAGTACATATGTATGTAGAAACCAAGGCGAATTCAGTAACCGGTGACCTTATCAGCCCGGCTGATTATCACCTGTTGATGCAAAATTGAGCAATTTGAACCAAAATGTCAAAATTTGCTCAGAAATCTTTTGACAGATTGGTTTTGTAGCATAGCAAACTGCATGTTGTTTTTTGTGTTGTAAAATTGTTGTACTGATAAGGTCACCTGATACTGATTTCGCCTCGGTATAAACATGTTAATTCAGCTGTGTGAAAGACAGAGGTAGGAATACTATCTCTTTCTGTCTTTCTCCCGAATGATTTAGAGCAGAGGTAGTAGTACTTTATTTTCCTTTTAGACACGGAAAGTTTACTTTCACCTCTTTTCCACACGTAAAAGTTTACTTTGCAAAGTCTTAGACCCCGATTATGGTTTACAACAGTTATTTTACTGTTTATATTGCGATTATGATTTACAATTGTTGTCGCACTGTTGTACATAGAGTTATCTGTTTTAAATAACATCGATTATCGTTTACAACATGTGTATTTATGTATGTCAGCCCTGTCAAAATCTAACAACTGCTTATTAGCTGTTGTTTTATTAACGTTATAAAATTTGTTTTGTAAAACATAAAAAATAACTAATTTTTAATATTTCTTAGCAAAATTGAAAGCAAAAAACAAATTCAAAAGCTGGTTGAGCTAATGAAAGTGAATTCAGAAATTGGCCGAGGCAAGTTACTATTTGGATGCAACAAAATGCAGCACAAATACAAATAGGATCAATATGCAGAGTAATTAAATAGCTTGTGACCGCCAATCAAAAATACCAACGAATGGCAGAGTTAGTAGCAAATATACTATCTAATTTATATTATTTTATTTTAAAAATATTTTTATTTTATCATAGGTATGGACTCACTATAAAGCCAATCTAAAAAGAAAAATGGGTGCAAACAAAAGAAACTATCAAGCTACTGGTGGTGGTCTGTGGAAAGTGTGTTTTATTTGCATACATATTTCTGACAAAGTATACATAAATACGCTTTTTCAATTTCTTTTTTAAAGCTTGGCAGCATGGTACAATTATAACAGGTACATGCACTAGCCCAGCCTGTTAATGTACAATAGTACAATACAAATAGTTGTCAAACTTTGTTTACAAGCTACAAAAATGTTTGTGTATGAGTTGTATATAAAATGATTACAGTGTTGCCAATGAAATTACACATGGATGTGTTTCCAATTACCTTATTCAAGAAAATTACACTACACATGTTTTTTGTAGGTTAAAAAGAAAACAAAAATAAATAAAACAAAGTAGAATTACACACAGATTGTACATGAATGTAATTACATGGCCTACACATGAGAGTAATTGCACACTCTGTGTAATTAAGTCTTTGTAAAGTAAGTTTTGCGTGTGGAAATATCTCTTTTAGACACGGAAAGTTTACTTTATATTTCATGAAATAATTTGTTATGCTCCTCTGCAGGTGTAGGTACAAGTGTAAATTTCAACTCATTTCCATAATTTGAGGTTTTAAATCTCCAAAGGCAAACTTGATTTAATTATGGTCAGAAGAAACACACAAGTTTTGTTTATGAAGAAAGGCATCTTTTGTTGTTGCTACGTCAATGTAATGGTGAGTAAAAAGGTGGTTTTCTAGAAAATTTTCTTCAAAGAATTTAAAAATGTACATACATGCGTGAAAATGCTTTTGCATGTCACGTTTTTTCGTGCATAACAACGAACGTTGACAAATAAAAACTTCTGGTTTGCCATAATAATTTTCTGCAAATAAAAAATTTTGTAAATTGTAACAACCTAGCACCTCGATTGCTATTGAAAAAACGTCTGTTAGGTTTAATACTCGAAACAAAACTATTTTATTATTCACATATATTTTTATAATCAATTTTCATTGCCATTGGCATTTCATCACAGCCTACTAAGATAATTTCCTTTCTAAAAACTTAAGTTGTTTTTAGGTATTAATATTCTGTTCGCTTGAACAGGTTTGCCACATCCCTCCAATGTTTTTTAGATGAATTTTTAGATTTTTCTCGCTAGCCGCAGATTTCTGTTCAGACATCATATCCGGTATTTTCGCTGCCGGCAATGGCTGTTTGGTGCACTCTGATGACTTTTGCGTTCTCACACAATCAGAAACTACTTCAGGAATTTTCTTGAGGTGGCTAACATTCCTACGAAACGTCTTACCTCCGCTCGACACCTCTACTATGTTACCTGATCTTTGATGTTACCACATATTCCGTTGTATCGAAGTTTGGTGTTAATTTATGGGAAAATACCATATTCTTTAGCAACACTTTATCCCCTACAGATATATCTGCTTCCTTTGCTCCTTTCTTTTTATCAGCCAATGTCTTACCCTTTTGTTTATTGATACAGCCGCGATCTTTTTCGACTGAGTCCATGAATTCTCCGGTTAAGTCTTGTATTCCAGGTAATTTGTCTCTAATGACTCTACTAAACATAAGCTCGGTTGGAGGAGAACCAGTGGTACCATGTGGTGTAACATTGTACATATGAACGAATTTCTGTATCTCTTCTAAATAGTTTTTCTTATTTACAGATGCTATTTTCAAACGTTTTCCTACGCATCTATTCATATTTTCAACTTCGCCGTTTGCTTGGAGCCAGTATGTTAATATTTGTTCAATGCCATTTGTTTGGCAGTACTGATTAAACTCATAACTTACGTATTGTCTACCGTTGTCAGTTCTCAAATACTTTGGAAATCCTAATCTACAAAATATTTCGTTCATTGATTCGATAATGGCTTGCGAAGAAATTGAACGAAGAAACTTAAACTCCATATATCGGGAATAATAATCAATAAAACGAGGACGTATTGGCCATTTGGTAATGGACCTAAGAGGTCAGTAGCCAATGTGATCCAGGGGCCAGTTGGGAATGGATGTCTGTCCATAGGAGCTGGAGGTGATGGCTGCGATACCAAAAGACAATCTCTGCAAGATTTGACAAAATTCTCTGCTTCACGGTCCATTAGGGGCCACCATACTTTCAACCTTAATCTTCGCTTCATGGCCGATTCTCCTGGATGACCCTAATGAGCCAGTTCAAGGACTTTTATACGTAGACACTTTGGGATCACTAATCGAGTCCCACGCAAGGGAATACTGCCAACTGCTGACAATTCAAAACGGAAAAGATAAAAACTGTTTGTTAAGGCAGAGTTCCAAGATCCGCTATTAAGACATTCCATTGCATCAACTATCTCCTCATCCTGTATGCTACTTTGAGCAATTTCGGAAATAGAAAGTGCCATTGGCACGCAGTTTGTGATCACGTGGCAAATACTTTGATCACCCATAGAATCAAAGCAATGAGCGTATGTTGATTGGCAAAGCCTTGATAGCGAGTCGGCAATATTTTCTTTTCCTGGCCTGTAGATGACCTTAAATTTAAAAGATTGGAGTCGTAAAAGAAATCTTTCGATTCGAGCTGGAGGTTTCGATGTAGGTTTAAAAATTGCTTCTAGCGGCTTATGGTCTGTCACCAGTTCAAATTCCAGACCTGCTAAATAATAATAAAATTTCTCAACTGCCCATACTAGCGAAAGACTTTCTTTTTCTGTTTGAGAGTATCTCTTCTCCACATCAGATAGACTTTTGCTTGCAAATGATATAATGAGTGGCTCATTATTCTGGTCAAACTGCAACAACACTGCACCCAAAGCAACAGGGCTGGCATCAGCAATCAACCGCGCTTTAGGTTTCGGATCAAAAAAAAATAGACAAATTCGATATTTCTGACAACTGGAGTTTTAGGTTATCGAAAGCTAGTTTTTCCTCTTCACTCCAAGTGAATTTGCTATCTTTTTTAAGTAGACGTCTTAAAGGTTCGGTATGATGTGCCAAGTCAGGAATAAATTTACCGACATATGTGACAAGTCCAAGAAAACTACGTACTTCTTCTTTATTTTTGGGGTCTCTAAACGATGATATTACCTGAACTTTCTCTGGATCGATTTCAATACCCTGATCAGACAGTACGTGACCAAGAAATTTAAGTTTTTGTGTTTTCCATACGCATTTGTCTTCATTTAGATAGACATCATTGTCTCTAAATATTTTAGATGCCAACTCGACAGCCTTGTCATGCTGCTCCTCGGTACTCCCAAATATTATAATGTCGTCAATATAATTCATGACATTTGGACATGGAGACAACATTTCCTCCAGCATTCGTTGAAATATCTCTGGAGCGGAGTTCACTCCAAACAGTAGTCGTTTAAATCTGTATAAACCCTGAAAAGTTATAAATGTTGTTATTTCCCTGCTATCTTCGTGAAGTTCAAGTTGATGATATGCGTTTTTCAGGTCTAATCGTGAGAAATATTTAGCTCCCATCAACTTTGTCATGAAGTTTTCAAATGTCGGAAGTGGATAATTTTCTCGTAATATAGCCTTATTTGCTCTACGCATATCTACACACAATGTGATATCACCATTTTCTTTGAAAACTAATGCTATTCGCGAGATCCAGGAACTTGGACCAACTACTTGTTCAATAATATCTTGATTAACTGCATCATCCAGCTTAGCTCTTACTTTTCCTTCTAGGGCGACTGGCACACGTCGTACAGGCTGCTGAACTGGTACAACCTTAGGGTCAATGGACAATCTTATAACCACATCTTTCCACTTAGGGAATGGCTTCATTTCATTAACTTGATTCACGTTTAAACCAAGTTTTAAAACATTAAGTTCTAAAGCCGTTTCCCGCCCCAAAAGTGACTGTCTTCCATTTTCAATGACATAAAATGCAGCAATTATTTCATTATTTCCCTTAATAGAAATCGGAGCTTCGAAAATACAAATAACTTTGAGTAATTCCTCAGATGCGTATGCCCGAAACTGATTTGCCGATTTTGTGTGATTGTTAAACACCGTTGCGCTTTTTCGTTGTAAGACTTGCCAATCTTTGCGACTTAAAAGATTAACTCGACACCCTGAATCTATAATCAATGGTATCTTGTGGCCTCCAATCTGACATACCAAACGTTCTTCATTTTCATCATCACTTGTTATCCTAAAACAATAACTTTCGTCCTTCTCAATGTCAAACTTCTCTTCATCTATAGATCGTACTGCAGTACGCCGACGTTTCAGTTGAAAATTTTCATTTTGTGAATTCTGTCGCTTAATATTCGTACGACCCTTACGAGCGTAATGGCCAATACGGGAACATTTATTGCACTTCATGTTTCGAGCCGGACAATTTATTGAATTTTCGGCATGGTCAGTGCAACCACATCTATTGCACTCTACGTCAAACGACTTTGTCCTCCATCTTTTTGAATCAATTTTATTAATTATGTTTATATCTAGATTAGGCAACATTGATTGCGATTGTTTACTAATTTGTTCATCTATTCGGCACGCATGTAAAATTTCATCAAGGCTGTATTATTTTTCTAATAATTTCTACTTCAGTTCTAAAGGTGTCCATACATCAATAATTTTATCTTTATAGCAGACCTCCTCGATCTCGGTCTTCGTATCACCGAAAGAGCACTTAGCTATCTGTTGACGCAACCGCAAAACAAATTTATTAAAACTTTCACCTTCTAAAGGGCTGATGTTACGAAACAGATGTCTTTCAAATGCAGAATTTCTTTTTGGCGTAAAATATTCATTCAGTTTATTTACCAATTTTATTACCAATTTATCAATTGTATCGCATAAGAATGGTTTAATTATTTCTACCATGATGATTTCTGAAGAAAATAAAATAAATATTAGCTTTCTCCTTTTTTTTCCCGATGTCCTTAAGATCATCATTATGGACTTGCGTTCAACGCACAGTCTCTGACCTACATCAGATAATCGTAAACGGCTTGCTCTTAACGCCCAGCCACTGACCTTTGTCAGATTCTAATATATATTCTTTTCCCACGGCATGTAGCCTGTGATACTTTATAAGATAATTCCAATTTCTTTTCAGTCTGCATTTTAAAAGCACGACTTCTAGCATTTGCCAGATGATAAAAAAAATGGATTATTTACAAACCTTTTTCTTTTATTACCGAGATTTCACATTCAATGTGAATTTATCTGCTTATCTCTCTCTTCTCTCAACAATTATATTGAATGTTATCCTATCCCCGTAGCCAATGTAACAACCTAGCACCTCGATTGCTATTGAAAAAACGTCTGTTAGGTTTAGTACTCGAAACAAAACTATTTTATTATTCACATATATTTTTATAATCAATTTTCATTGCCATTGACATTTCATCACAGCCTACTAAGATAATTTCCTTTCTAAAAACTTAAGTTGTTTTTAGGTATTAATATTCTGTTCGCTTGAACAGGTTTGCCACATAAATTGTTGGGAATTTTTTTCTGGCAGCGCTGATTCTTAAAAGTATGCGATACACACAACTTGTTCTAAACAATGCGTGCAAGGCGAATTCAGTATCAGGTGACCTTATCAGTACAACAATTTTACAACACAAAAAACAACATGTAGTTTGCTATGCTACAAAACCAATCTGCCAAAAGATTTCTGAGCAAATTTTGACATTTTGGTTCAAACTGCTCAATTTTGCATCAACAGCTGATCATGATACAACAAATTCTATTTTTGACATTTTGGATAAACTAAAAGCTAAAAGCAAGGCATATCAAATGTGCCTTGGCTAAAAGCTTCAACTATGTGTTGTCAGAGTATTTACAACTAACTTTGGTGTTATTTGTTCATTAATAATTACCACATGTAATTTGGCTTAAAAAGCGATACGAACTTTAGCCTATTCAAATCATAAATATAGAAACAAATGAAGTTCGAAAAATAATAATTAAATTAAAAGCTATGTTGTTTTTTTCATTGTTCTTGTAATCCTGATATTACCTGGAAGCAAATGTGCCTTGCATGATATGTACTTAATTTGACGCTTTACTGAAAAAAAGAACGAAAACAAACAAAAATAAGTTTTGAAAAAGATCTGTAAAGAAAATAGGTTTTTTCTTAATTTCTTGAATTCTACCAATATTTTTTTTTTTGTTCTCGAACGCATGTTTATTTTATAAATTTTTATTTTAAATGATGATTGATAAGTTTGTGGTAAAATATCAATCACACACGTATACCAAGTGTTCATCGGCAGCACACGTCTCCACCTGACATGAAATTTTGTTGTAAAACAGATTCACTAAAAAAAATGTTATCACTTAAAAAAAGCATTAACTTGAGCAGTATACTCCTAACATTAATTAACATTGAACTTAATGTTAAAGTTAGTCAAATTATATCAGGTGGAGACCGAAAGTTACTCTACGTCTCCACCTGACATGAAACTTTGCTGTAATTTGAAATTATAACTGAGTTGTTAAAGCAGATGCACTAAAAATAATGTTATAACTTGCAAAAGGCATTATATTGATCAGCCTACACTTAACATTAACTTGAAGTTAATGTTAAGCACCCCATGCACTATTCAATTCAATTTTCAATTGAGTCGGTTGTTGTTCAAATCAAAGCCATACGGTTTTGTCAATTGATTAGTTGGGCAGTTGTCGAGTTGGTTGAAGAAAAATCAAAAGATTTTGATTTTTCATGTTGACTAGTAAATCGTTCAATTCGATTTTGCTGTGTGTGCTTGAGTTTCGTGATTAGGTGTCAAAATTTATGTTTTTAGCTTTATTTTGTATACAAAAAGTTATGTATTTTTAAAATTGTATTTTACTTCATTCATTTCATTTTTTCATTCATTCATTTTTTAGATAAAAAATTTCAAAAGTGATGAATGAATGCAATAGAAGTTTTAAATTTTTAAATTTGTAATTGTGAAAAATATATAAATTTGGCAGTTGAATGAAAATCTTTCAATTCAATTTATGAAGTGTGTGGCCAAGAACCAATTCAATTGAAAGACTTAATTCACAATTGAATTGAAACGTGTATGGAGTGCTTTAAAGTTAGTCATTTTATGTCAGGTAGAGACCGTAAATTAACAACTGTTTTGAAGTATGTATATGCCTGATGATGCTAATAAACAATTTCTTTTAATTTATAATTTTTTTATTAATAAAATTTATTTTATTTAATATATTCAAACTGTCTTTTATTTCTTCCGCTGCTTTTCCTCTAAAAGTCATGTTATATGAATAAAACTGATATTTTCACCTTTTATATTTACTATTTAAGTAAATATACATATACAGTAATTTAACCTACTTCAACATGTAGTGAACAATATTGTTATTATGATTGCAACATGCGTTGACAAAGATTTTTGTAATTTTTCTTTAAATCCTAATAACTTTTCATGTTTGATGTAAAAAGTTTATCAACTTTAAGTTTGAATAAAAAACATACACATGAATCTATTACTTAACAAAAAATTTAATCGTGTATTTTTATTAAACTAATGAACTTAACATTCGTCATCGATTTTCTCGAAAACACATTTTTGTTCCATACATCAAACCAGTAACCAACCCACGATATGTATGTAGAAGAATGAGCAATTTTCTCACAAGCTGACTAAGGATGTCTACTCTGTAATTCGAAACGAAAGGAAATGTTTTCGAAATGCAATGTTAATAACATACAAATTCGGAATCATTTTCTTTCGTTTCGAAATAAAGAGTAGAGCCCCAGCAAAGGAAATATTTGGGCATGTGGCAGGTTTTAAATAGTGTAAACAACGCAGCGTTGTTTACATGCACTGTTGAAATTATATTTCAGTTGAACTTTTAGCTTGGATTAGACAAAAAACTCGTGTAACTTTAATTTGGCATTATTATTTTAAAACTAAAAAAGTGGTAAATGTAGTTTAGTGAAGCAGCTCCAAACAAAATAAAAAGTGGCCTATGCGATAGAAAATTAAAAATAGAAAAAAATATTAAATAAAAAAAGTTAGCGGCGACGCATATTTTCTGAGTAAAGGCCGGGGCACAGTGAATCCGTCATGCGTTAAACTTCGCCTTTTTCAACTGACAGCTAAGTTGAAATACATGGTTTCTTATGAGGTATGTTACATTCACTACGTGTACGTCAACGCAAAGTACAAAATTTGCTCAACTTTTAACTTTTTGTGTACGTTGAGTAGTTTGACAGATATTGGTTGATTTGATTGGTATGTTCTGATTTAGTTTTTTGTGTTTTGTGGCAGCAAAAATAAAATTAATCAAAAGAAATAAACGATATGAATACCAAAAGTTGAATTTAATGAATAAAATGGATAATAGACCTATTAAGCTGTTCAAATGCTTGCGTCAATAAAGTACTCATTGTGCCAAACTTCTCCGTCGTTGCGTTAATGTCAGTTGAAAAAGGCGAAGTTTAACGTATGAGGGATTCATTGTGCCCCGGCTTTAATGGGGACGGAATTTTACATAGGAAACTGCGATAAATCTCAAAAAAAAAAATTAAATACATAGCTTATCTGATAGGAAATTGAAATATTAAAAAAATCAGTAGAATAAATAGCTCCGACCTTATTTCTCGAGTTATAGGCCTTTAACCCAAATATGCCCAATGACCTATAAATAGTACTAGATATACCAAACGGACGACACACTCGTCCATATTCTAGAATCAAAATGTAAATAATTTAAGATTCAAAGAAAATGTATCTAAGCTTCATAAAAAATTCATTAAAACCAGAGTTTAAAAAAACTAATATATTTACTAGAAATTGTCAACATATTAACTAATTTCCTATGAAAACTAAAAAATTATTTTTCTGTTACGAAATAATTTTATTGCGCTAAATAAATATTTTATACCTTCACACTATTTAATATTTTCCATAGCAATCAGAACAGAAATATTTTTGTAGTAATATTTTTCTATGCACACAAACTGAAAATATATCCACAATAATATTTTACGCAGTACACAGATTTCAATTTTTGCATATTAGCTTGTGTTATATTTTTGTGACTGCAAAATATTATAGCACACAAATATTACTAATAACAACTACCGAAAAATATGCATAGAAAAATATTTCAACTCTAAAAAATATTTCGCCATTTCGCCAAAAACAATAATAAAACAGTTAAGTTTTGACTTACTTATATAAAGTCTATAGTACACGGCATGTAAAAAACTACGTGCGCATGTGGTTCTGACGTAATTTTGTCGTCATCACAAAGCTACATTTGCTACATGCCGTGTACTAGTAACATATGTACATGTAAATATTCACATGCTTACAAATTTGCTGCCTTAGAAAATGTATTCAACTCGGCTAAATATGTCATATTTGTATTTTCGAACAAAATTTTGTATCAAAATTTTACGGCATGTAGCCACTACTAGTAATTTTAAAAAATGCATCCTACATGCTGAAAATTTCCGTGACGTCATCGCCACATATGCATGTGGCTTTTTACATGCCGTGTACTATAGACTTTAGACCACTTCTATAATTAAAGGCACATTTGATTTCATAATTTTTTTTATTTTTGGTTTTTTAGGTTTAAAAGCATTTTCTTTTTTTTTAATCTCCCACAAGTGTCCATTTTTTATTTATTTCTTACTGGAATGCAATACAAATAATAAAAATATCAGTGCGAATTCACATCGAGGCGCATACATATACATAAATATGTTTTTAAGGGATGGTTTATTACTTACCTAGAATTTTGTGTTGTCATGAATGTATGTATGTCAATAAATATTTTGCTATGATTCACTCTTCTTTAATAAGTAAAGATCATTAACACTTTATTTACTGAAATAAAGAAAAAAGAAACTCAATACAGCTAGAATTACTGAATTCAAATATTTAACATTCTTAAAGTTCATTACCACCATACATTGTTTAATTCAAAACATTATGAAATAACTAACATTTCAGTAGATCGGGTTACTTTGAATAATAAAGCATGACAAATTAATGACGCTTCACTTTCCTAGCATAAGTATAATATAAATAAGTTTACATTTTTTAAAATAAGCACATTAAGAACAGAATAATAAAACTAGTGAATAGATTGTGAGCATTTAAATTAAATAATAAATATTGGAAAATATACAAAGAAAATTTTTTTTAAATAAATACGTTACATGGCGACCGTGACATTAAAAAGGACCACGGAAAAGTTGCAATCAAAAGTGTTTGTATTTGTGCTTTCGATTGTGCACTTTCTCATTGTGAAAATTTCTCGGCATTTGAAAAATGTGTAGCCCAAAAATTGCTACTGAGTATAAAGACTCAACAAACGATAAAAAAAAAACTAAATCGCAAATAAAGTAATTGCTAAAGTTCTGCAAGTTGTTTATATATGTGAAAAGAATACGTTTGTGAATTGCTTCCTCATAAGAAAGACGGAAGACAATCATCATTAGATCAACGAAAATAAAGCTCATCTGGACTCATATTATGTCCATCACATGTGCGGTATCCCCTGCAACAATTTGGCCAACACCTTATATTGCTTTGGCCAGGGCACATTTAACAGCTGGTGCTCTTCAACAGCGTGCTACAAAACCGAAATATAATACGAATGTTCGTAATCTTATGGAGCGGTTCGTGACATGGATACCATAATAGATTCAACAGCGCAGTGATTGCTATATGAGACTAGAAATAATAATCAACTACACAATAATCAACTACACAGTCATCCCTCAGCCAGATGCAGTACAACATCCACTACAACAACAACAAATATAATCAACGATGAATATTCAGGCAATATGTATGTATAAAATAAGTGAAAATTTTTTTTGTAATTTATAATAACAATTTAGAAAAATAAGCAATTAGAACAGTTAAAAAGAACATTTTATCCGATTAATATATTAAGGAACACTTATTCAAATATACACTTTAGTACGCCCTTATTTATTCACAAATTAATACTATTTTACTCCCTTGTGTTCTGTGACTTTACCCTCTGTCTCAATTATGGTTAAATGGCCAATCCCAACTGGGAAGAATTGGTACAAAAATTTAACAGCTTTAAAATAGAATTCGATAAAAGCTTCAAATGTATAAGCAAATCCCAAAAACCAACAAGAAATACTATTAACAAACACCTTCAAGTACTTCAAACTAACTACAATAACGTGGTTTCATTGGTTAACCTTTTCAAGCATCTTCTAACCAAAGAGCACATCAAAGACTGTGAAAAATTAATATTCTCGTTAAACGAAAAGCTTTTAAAAGTTGCATAAGAGCTGGAACTACCCCTGACATCCTTAACGGTTAATGAAGAAATTAAAATACCACTCCTTAGACCCGACTCACCCCATTCACTAAACACAGCAAATCGTGCCATAATCACAAACAACACGATGGCTGATCCACTAAAATTTATAGAATCAGCAAGCAAAATCCTGCCAGATTTTGATGGCAATTATACCATGCTTGGAAAATTCATTGACGCAATAACTCTTCTGAATTCTGTAAGAGGCGAAAATTCAGAATCAATCCTTGTCAATATAATAAACACTAAAATCTCGAGCGCGGTGCGAAATAAAATTCAAGGACTTCTAACAGTCGAAGCCATTATTACAAGGCTAAAAACCACTATCAAGGGTGACTCAGCTGAAACCATTTTAGCAAAATTAAAAGCGACAAAACAATCTAATAGAGAAAAAACAGAATACACTAAACAAATACAACAATTAGCCAATGAACTAGCCAACACATACATATCAGACGGTATGACAGAAGAGGCCGCAAACAAAATTGCTACAAAGGCCGCCTCTAAGTCTATAATTGATAACGTTGACTATGAACGAGTTAAAATAATCTTGGAAGCTGGCACCTACAACTCCGTAGAAGAAGTCACTTCCAAATTTTTAGAAATTAACTATAATGAACAAAACCCAATAGTGTATTTTACAAACAGAAATCGATTACCAGTATACAATAACAACAACAATAATCGCAATAGAACAACAAATTCCAATAGTTATCGAAGATATCACAACAACAATAACAGAAACTACCGCGGAAACCATAATCGCAACAACAATTATTATCGTAGTACCAACAACAACAGTAACAATCGTCACAATACCAATAATATGTCTCGGAATTCTTACAACAACAACAGAAGAATTAACTTAATTACCTCCGATGAATCGGAAAACTACCAAAACCCTCAGCCCACCCATCTGGGGGAAAATTAAATAACAATAATATTCAGAACATTAAACCCACAATTTCTACTAACAACATTTACCACTTTAACCTAAACCCCTCTAGCTACTGCAAAATATCGAATTCTTTGAGCAATGGCAGTAATACTTTCCTTATAGACACTGGCGCGAGCGTGTCTATATTTAAAAATAATTATATCAATAAAAAAGAAAACATTATCCAAACCCAAGCCAAACTAACAGGCATAGGAGAAAAACCTGTCTTTACTATTGGTAGAATAGAGGCCAACCTCTACAAACACAACAACGGCATACCACACACATTTCATATTGTAGAAGATTCATTCCCAATACCATGCGAAGGAATTCTAGGTTTAGATTTCATAAAGAAATACAACTGCATTCTTGATTATTATGAAAACCATGAAAAACTAATTCTTCGACCCTTCAACTATCCTAGTGAAATTATATTCAAACTGGTTAATCAACCACAAAAATATGATCTCACTATACCACCTAGAAGTGAAGTCATCAGAAAAATACAAATAGACACAACAGTTTCTGAACTATTAGTACCAAATCAAGAAATCAAACCTGGGATATATATTGCAAATACAATCATTTCATGCAAATCACCCTATGTGCTAATAATTAATACAACTCAAAACAGTACTAATATCAAAAACATCAAAATTAAAACAGAAAAATTGTCCAATTATGAAATTTACAAGGTCCACAATATAAGTAATAATTTAGATGCATACAGAGAGAAAGAAATATTACAAAAATTAAAAAAAAACTTTCCAGACCATATTTCCAAACAATTAACTGAACTCTGTAGTAAATATACAGATATATTCGGGTTAGAAACTGAAAAAATTACACATAACAATTTTTACAAACAAGTATTGAGAACAAATAGTAATATCCCTGTATACATAAAATATTACAGAATACCCGAAATGCAAAAAGAAGAAGTCAATAGACAAGTAGATAAACTAATAAAAGACGACATTGTAGAACCTTCTTTCTCTGAATACAATAGTCCAATATTATTAGTCCCGAAAAAATCACTCCCAAACAGTACTGAAAAAAGATGGCGTCTAGTCATTGATTATCGACAAGTTAATAAAAAGCTTGTTGAAGATAAATTTCCTCTACCTAGAATTGACGACATTCTCGATCAACTGGGTAGAGCAAAATACTTTTCATGCCTTGACCTTATGTCAGGTTTTCATCAAATAGAATTGGAAGAAAATTCCAGAGATATCACCTCATTTTCAACCAACAATGGTTCTTTTCGCTTTAAACGTCTACCTTATGGTCTGAAGGTAGCACCAAATTCATTCCAACGAATGATGACTCTCGCATTTGCAGGCCTTAGGCCGTCACAAGCATTTCTCTACATGGATGACCTAGTTGTCATCGGATGCTCAGAGAAACATATGCTTAATAATTTAAAAGATGTTTTTGACACATGCAGAAAATTTAATTTAAAACTTCATCCCGGCAAATGTATATTTTTCAAACATGAAGTAACATTCCTGGGACACAAATGCACAGACAAAGGGATTTATCCAGACGATGGAAAGTTTGACACCATAAAAAATTACCCAAAACCACAGAATGCCGATGAAACCCGCAGATTTGTTGCCTTTTGCAACTATTATCGAAGGTTTATCAAAAATTTCGCTGACCATTCAATCCACCTTACGAGATTAACAAGAAAAAATATACCGTTTGTTTGGAGTAAAGAATGTGAAAATGCATTCCAATACCTCAAAAAAGCTCTCCTATCGCCCAAAATATTACAATATCCTAATTTCGATAAGCAATTTTGCATAACAACAGATGCAAGCAAGAACGCTTGCGGAGCAGTACTCAGTCAAGATCATAATGGTGTTCAGTTACCCATTGCCTATGCCTCACGAGCTTTTACTAAAGGTGAAAGCAACAAATCTGTAATAGAACAAGAACTAGCAGCCATACACTGGGCAATAAATTTTTTCCGCCCTTATGTCTATGGAAAAAAATTTCTGGTCCGAAGTGACCACAGACCTCTAGTATACCTATTCTCAATGAAAAACCCGTCGTCTAAGCTCACTAGAATGAGACTTGATCTAGAGGAATACGATTTTACAATAGAATACATACAAGGTAAAGGGAATTGTGGAGCAGATGCATTGTCGAGAATAAATTTTAGTGACATAAAAACTATGGGTGAAACAATTAACGTTTTGAAAGTCACAACTCGTTTACAGACAAGAAATCAAGATACTAATGAAATACATGATAACAGAAATTCAGATAAAGTAAAACAACAACGTATATATGAAGCAATACACGCTAATGAATCAAAGAAAATTACCCGTTTAACTTTTTCCCAAATAGGTGATACACTTAGATGTACCCTTAGGAAGGGCAAACAAATTTTAACGGACTTCGCGATGGATGATTATATTGCTAATGGAAAGATTGATCTAAATCAATTCTTACCAATGCTTGAAATAATAGCAAACAATCTAAACATTCCAAAGCTACAGCTGTCGTTGAATGAAATAATTTTTAAAGAAACTCGAGTAAATGAATTTAAAGAATGCGCAAATAATAAATTGAAAAAACTAATTGTAATATTGACACCCCAAGTAACAATTATAAACAATGAAAAAGAAAAAATGGATATTCTTAGGAAATTCCATGATGATCCCCTGTCTGGTGGCCACCCAGGGATCACAAGATTATTAAACAAACTGAGAAGACATTATTACTGGAAAAATATGTCCAGGGAAGTAACTAAATATGTAAAAAACTGTGTATCATGTCAACTAAATAAGTCACGTCCCAAACAAAAAGAAAATTTAACAATTACACCAACACCAGCCAAACCCTTTGATATAGTTATTGTAGACACAATTGGTCCATTCGTTAAATCAAATTTTGGAAATGAGTATGCAGTAACTATGATTTGCGACCTATCAAAATACTTAATAGCCGTACCCATACAAGACAAATCAGCAAAAACTGTTGCAAAGGCAATATTCATGAATTGTATATTAAAATTTGGACCTATGAAAACTTTACTTACAGACATGGGCACGGAATATAAGAATCAAGTACTATCTGAATTATGCAAACTACTTAATATAAACCAACTACATTCAACGGCATATCATCACGAAACTCTGGGTACGATCGAACGTTCTCATAGAACATTTAACGAGTACCTACGAGCATATTTAGCCCCAAACAAAACAGACTGGGACGAATGGGTTCCATACTTTGAATTTTGTTATAATACCACCCCTTCCTCTACCCATGGTTATTGCCCTTTCGAGCTAATATTCGGCAAAGCGCCCACGCCGCTCAACTTTCTAATGAAGGGAGGGATAGACCCACTATACAACATTGAAGCATACAGCAAAGAAGTAAGGTACAGAATGCAAGTAGCACATGAAAGAACTAAGGCACTACTTAACAAAAATAAAGCAAAACAAAAACAAATTTATGATAAAAACACCAGCCCACAAAATTTTGAAAAAAATGACCAAGTGCTAGTAGAAAATGCGGCAAGTCATAAATTATCTCAATTATATTTAGGTCCATACAAAGTAAAAGCAGTTTTAGATAAGAATTTAGTAATAGAACTAGAAAATAACAAAACACTAACAATCCATAAGAATAGAGTAAAATTATTTAATAAACCATAAGTTCTATTATCATAATTAGACTAGAGATGCATCCTAGAACTGATATGTAAAAGATTATTAATATAACTATAAAAAAAAAGAATATATAAAAAAAAAAATATATATATAATTGAATAATCTCATAACTTACAGTATAAGATTATTCTTGTAAAGAGGGGAAGTGTCATGAATGTATGTATGTCAATAAATATTTTGCTATGATTCACTCTTCTTTAATAAGTAAAGATCATTAACACTTTATTTACTGAAATAAAGAAAAAAGAAACTCAATACAGCTAGAATTACTGAATTCAAATATTTAACATTCTTAAAGTTCATTACCACCATACATTGTTTAATTCAAAACATTATGAAATAACTAACATTTCAGTAGATCGGGTTACTTTGAATAATAAAGCATGACAAATTAATGACGCTTCACTTTCCTAGCATAAGTATAATATAAATAAGTTTACATTTTTTAAAATAAGCACATTAAGAACAGAATAATAAAACTAGTGAATAGATTGTGAACATTTAAATTAAATAATAAATATTGGAAAATATACAAAGAACATTTTTTTTAAATAAATACGTTACAGTGTGCTAATTCTACAACAACAAACGAAACGCGCTCAAAAGGATCAATTTCAATCCAAGAAACTGTTAGCAGTCAGGTCATTTGGAATTTTCATTTATGAATAAAAATAAATGCCCCAAGAATGAGGTATGTTAATTGCTACCTGTAATATTTTTCAATGTGATCTATTTTGTTTATATTTTTGGTGCACCTCTTTTTGCGTGAATCAAGTCATTTGGAATTTTCATTTATGGATAAAGAAATAAGTCCCGCAAGAATGCGGAATGTTAATTGTTACCTGTAATATTTTTCAAGGTGATGTTTCTTATTTTATTATTGGTTGTACTTCTTCTTTCTCGAATCAAATCATTTGGAATGTAAAATATCATTTGGAATGAAAAATATTTGAAAAGCTAAATTTTATTCGCATGCCTTAAGCCTATAGTGCACGGCATGTAAAAAGCCACATGCATATGTGGCGATGACGTCACGGACATTTTCAGCATGTTGGCTACATTTTTTAAAATTACTAGTAGTGGCTACATGCCGTAAAATTTTGATACAAAATTTTGTTCCGAAATACAAATGTGACAATTTTAGCCGAATTGAACACATTTTCTGAGGCAGCAAATCTGTAAGCATGTGAATATTTGCATGTACATATCTATGATACTAGTACACGGCATGTAGCAAATGTAGCTTTGTGATGACGACAAAATTGCGTCAGAACCACATGCGCATGTAATTTTTTACATACCGTGTACTATAGACTTTATATAAGTAAGTCAAAACTTAACTGTTTTATTATTGTTTTTAGTATATGTGCATGATTTTAATATAATTGCTTTTATCAGCGCGTCCATTTAATTTTAAATCGTTGCACGTTTTGTAAAAAAAAAATATAAAAAATGAGTTCCCAAAGAACATTTTCATCAATTTTGTCTGTCGAGAATTTGGTTTTATAAATTTAAATAGTAAAATAATAAAACACCAATATCTACAATGTGCTAGAAGAAAAACCTACAAAGATATAACTGTGATAATTCTGCATTGACATTTTATTTGGGAAGAGCTTATTAATTATTTAAAATTATGATTTTATCGGACGTATAAAAAGTTTTTGTCATTATTACAACTTTAGTTTAACCTAAAGTGAGCGATAACTTAAGGGCAAGTTTGTCCTATCTAACGTATTTTTTAGTAATATCTAATATGAATTGTAGTTTTACTATTTTGTTCATCCTAGAAGGAAATGTTTCCTTAGTGAACATTTTATTTATTCTAAGTAAAATATATTTAAAAAAAGCAATAATTAAAATTATTATTAGTTAATTTTAATTATTATTCGAACTCCATTTGTTTCTATATTTGTGATTTGAACGGGCTAAAGTTCGTATCGCTTTTTAAGCCAAATTACATGTGATAATTATTAATGAACAAATAACACCAAAATCTGTTGTAAATATTCTGACTAACAACACATAGTTGAACGGAACAGCCAGCCGTTTTCGAAGGCCACTAAACCTTCATCATCAGCGTTCTTTTGTGTTTGGTCCACTGTGTGTGGTGTCAGTTGATGTAGATTTCTGCTTTATATACTTAGCATTTTATTGCAAATGGAATATGTGAATTGTTTTGATTCATCGTATTTCAATTTGCTGAAAGCTTTTTTGTATTGTAAGCTCAATTTTACCATCACTATATTTACAACAGTCTTACCATTGTCGTTTTGTTCTTTTTTTTACTAATTATACACATGTTACTTAATTTGCTTATTTTTTGTTCTACTTAAGACAAACTTTTTTGGTTTGTTACTATTAAGTATATTTTTATTTAATTTTTGCCACAGGCCCATGGCTATTAATTTTTAGTTAATTTTAATTATTATTCGAACTCCATTTGTTTCTATATTTGTGATTTGAACGGGCTAAGGTTCGTATCGCTTTTTAAGCCAAATTACATGTGATAATTATTAATTAACAAATAACACCAAAATCTGTTGTAAATATTCTGACTAACAACACATAGTTGAACGGAACAGCCAGCCGTTTTCGAAGGCCACTAAACCTTCATCATCAACGTTCTTTTGTGTTTGGTTCACTGTGTGTGGTGTCAGTTGATGTAGATTTCTGCTTTATATACTTAGCATTTTATTGCAAATGGAATATGTGAATTGTTTTGATTCATCGTATTTCAATTTGCTGAAAACTTTTTTGTATTGTAAGCTCAATTTTACCATCACTATATTTACAACAGTCTTACCATTGTCGTTTTGTTCTTTTTTTTTACTAATTATACACATATATATAAAACCATATAAATCTTTTTAAAATCGGTGCAGTGGCACCAGCGTAAAAGGGATTACAAAAAACATGTTTGCCTATTAATTATATAGATACCAAAATACTTGTTTACATGATACGTCACATTTAGCAAAGTACCGTTTTTTTTTTGGTTCACATAATTAGTACTCATCAATTCCTCATGGGAGATTGTATGATCGCATTATTTTTTTTCTACTACATATTATTGAATTATTAATTTGTGATATTTTCATAATGACTGAAAATGGGGCCACGTTTGTACGGTAAGTAAAATTTTGAACATTTAGAAGTGAATAAATGTTATATTGTGCTTGAATTTATATTTATGAAGAGTAGCTTGCTTGATTGTTGTATGTGTGAACATTTCATTATTCTGTTTTAGTTTTGTTTTTGTGACACCTTAAAGTGTGGTGACCTATATTTAGGATATTGGGAATATAATATGCTATGTATTTTATGCATTTTCCATAAGGGACTTTCTCTCCATGAACCTTTGGCGTTGATAGAAGACAAGGACATAGATGTGGATAATATAAGTATATTCCCACCCAATAATTCATGTGGAGACATCACTGACGAAGATTCCGGCGATGAAGACTACGTCGATAAATAATTTACTGGCTTCGCGAATGCAAAATGATGTGGAAATTGTAAATAAAATCAATTTTGATAGCGATTGGGACACAGAGGATAATATACCTCTCTCGCAGATTAGAGAAAACTCGTCTAAAAACGCGAAGTGAAAAAAAAAATAAAAAATATAACTATGTGATGGCAGCGACATACATGAGCGTAATCCTACTTCTCTTTTCTGCTCTTTACTCGATGATGAGCAAGTAGAAAAATATTACGAATGAGACAAATCGGTACGCATCACAAGAGAGTGATGAATATACCCGAAATGAAATGCTATCTTGGAGTAATTTGCTTAGCGGATTCGTTCCTCTGCCTAGAAGAAGAATGTATTTGGAACGCTCGAAAGACTCCAAAAATGAACTAGTTTCCCAAGCGATATCTAGAAACAAATTTGAATTTATTTTGTCCAATATAAGGGTGATTATATCGGGAATAAAAGTTCACGTGAAATTTGTTCCCTTCCCTAAAATTGAGATAGCCAATGCTTGCGTTGTTTTTGTGTCAGTGTATTATTTTCTCATTTTGTTCGCCATTTTTTGCTCACGGGATATATTTCACCTAAACAAAGTGTTCGCCTTTTATTACCGATAAGGGCGAATATGGATCAATCTTTAGGCGAAGTGTCGCAAGTACTCTACTTGTTAAAAATAAAATAGTCCCGGTTCATCAAAGGGGTCATCCATCACTACGTCTGAATAATGAATTACGTTAAGATCGATTAGATCACTTGGTAATTCCACAGGAAAAACAAACAAGATATGGAGCATGTCATCAAAAAACATTGATTTTAATAAATTAAAATGTTTTGTGACGTATCACACCCATTGAATAATGTGCCCAATTCCTATATATAGGACGGCTTCAAAAACCACTTTTTTCAATAAATTTTTAAAAACCTATAATTACAATGTTTTTTTATTCTAATATGCTTCCAAAATGATATACATAAAATTATTTTTAAAATGATAATGCTCAAGCATTGGGCATATCTGGGTTAAAGAAGATTGTGATTTCTCTGCATTTCTGAATATGACAGATATGAATTAATTAAGAACTATGCAGAAAACCTTTATTATGCTGCGCTTTGTCGAGAAACACTATGGTGGAGAAAACCCTTAAGCAGTGGCCAAAAACGTTATTAGGCAGGAAACTTTGCAAGGCAGAAAACATTTATTATGCTGTCGCTGTGTCGGGGAACAGCGTCCTTTCGTTTTCTAGCACACTTAGCAATTTTCTATGAAAATTTCAGAGACCAATAACTCGAGATATAAGGGTCTAAGCCAATTTTTTATACTTCATTCTTTTTCTTATTTTTGTAATTGTCTATTAGTCAAGCTATTTAAAATTTTTTTTGTTGAGATTTTTCAGTTACCTATGGAAAGTTCAGAACCTCATAACTTGGAAAGTATGCGTCACCGCCAACTTCTTTATTTAATATTTTCGCCTTATTTATCAATTTTATATGACATAGGCTACTTTTTATTTTGTTTGGAACTGCATTTTAATAATGGCCAATCAGATTTTACAAAAAACTTTTAAACGTTTTGTCACCAAATAAATATATGTATGTAGATATATAGTAATGGACCTTAGCCAGAGAAAAGTTTGCAAAATACCACGACTATTGCACTATAGATTGTTCAACAAGAAATTAGTAAAAATACTAGAAAACACAATTGTTGTTGGTATAAATAACTATCACGCCAGAGAAACAAGCCGTTCGGCTCACAGCCGGCTCGAGAGCTGCCGCCGACTTACAATGTGAATTCAAGCCGCCGTGGATGCCTGCGGCTAACATCGGCTTAAAATTGCAGCCGGCTAATTTTTTTGGTATTAGCAAATTTGTAATACATCGAGGCGAATTCAGTATCACGCGGCCTGATTATCAGCTGTTGATGCCAAATGTATGTACCACGGTGAAAATATACTTGCCTGTGGGGAAAAAATTTAATTTTTCTGCTGAGCCAAATGATATCTTTTTTGACAATGTTAAATTTTGACAAATTCGCTTGAGTATAGAAAGCTGATGATAAAATTGCTGCAGCGGCGAAGCAAAAAATTTGATTATAAGCCACCGACTACCATCAATTTTTTGAAAAGAAAATTTTTATATAAAACAATATTCTTTTATATAAATGATGCAAAATTTTCCAAAAATTAATATAAACAATTCATTTTTCACAGTCTAACTACATTTAAGAGACGTAAGAATGTATGTAAAAGGCGACGGATCAAACCGACGACGGTGGTTTTGCCTTTTATGATACTATGGGCCTGTGCAATCGGTAGCAAAGTACACGAAGTGAAGAAAACAAACTGGGCAAAACGGCAACATTTTTCAGTTTTGACAACATTGTTGAAAAATGTAAACAAATAATGAAAAAATATTGCCAATTTAATTACATTATTTTCTAAGTAATTTTTTAATAAATTATATATCTAAATATAGGAATAAATAGCGAAAAGCCTCTAGTATCAGATTATTTAACTGTCATTGTTGACATTTTACTAATATTGAATATATCTGATGTTTTCATTAGACACTTTTGCAACAATTTTTCATTCATAACTCGTACACTAGAGTTCCTGCGCATATTGCGCTACCTTCAGTCAATAGCTTATTACAATGCGCATCGGCTGTTATAAGGCTTATATCTCGGGAGACTTTCTGAAAAAAGTTATAGAACAAAAAACTTATTTTTGTACTTAAAAAAACAAAATTTTAGTTTTTTGCTTGTAACTTATAAACTAGATCGCGTGCGCATATGACGCTACCTAGAATCGATAGCAATCTAAAATACGCGTCGATTAAAGGTTTAATGACTTTCCGGGAGACTTTCTGAAAAAAGTTATTGGCTTAGCAATTTTTTTTTAATAAAAAATTTGCAACAAAAAAATACTTTCAGTTTTTAGCTCATAGCTCAAAATCTAGATGTCCTGCGCATATCGCACTACCTTCAATAAATTAAGGACAAAAATACGCAACATATATTTTATATGGGTACATGCAATAATTCTGCTAATACTAAAAGCATTAGCTATACATATCATTTTTTAACACATGATCACAAAACATACAGAAGTGTCACGAGACGGAAGATACGGGTATTTTTCTGTTTGTCTCGTTTTCCCTCAAATTTTGTCGTCGTTTTTGTTTTGCTACGTCTTTCTAGTGCAATAAATTTTTATTAGCTGTGTTAATTGGTAAGTAGTAATACACTACAGTATCAAATACACTATGCTTTTCTCTTTTTTCCACGAATTTTAACAAAAACCTAATTGGAGCTTTTTTTACCTGTTACTTTCTTCACTTCTATGTATTCTGTGTCACAGAATATATGTTAGAGTGAAACAACTGACGCAACACGCTTTGAAATGTTGCCAGACGTGCATTATGAACGAATGAAAATGAAATAATTTTTCACCACGCAACTTTTTATTTGGTTAAAAATTGACTAGGTAGCACTGACACCAAGTGAACTTTCTTTTTATATGTTTTACATTTTATAATTTTTTCTGGGCCTATAACTTTTTCTAGAAAGTCTCCCGGGAAATGACAGTTCCCATTATATATGCCTATTTATATCCTAAAGCGACAGAAGGTAAAGCTATGTGGGCACGAGGTTTCGTTTTTAAATTAGTAGCTAAATATTACAGACACTTTTTGGTCTGTTTTTTTAAATTTTGTTTGTTAATCTTATAACTTTTTCCCTAAAGTCTCCTGGAAAATGATTGAAGTCTTATTCGACGCATATTTTTGTGTGCTATTGATTGCAGGTAGCGTCATATGAGCACGCACTCTAATTTATGAGTTATGAGCAAAAAACTCAAACTGTATTTTTTCAAGTACAAAAAGAAGTTTCTTGGTCTATAACTTTTTTCAGAAAGTCTCCCGAGACATAAACCTTATAACAACTGATGCGTATTGTAATAAGCTATCTATTGAAGGTAGCGCCATGTGCGCGCGAAGTCTAGCTTACGAGATATAAGCGAAAAAGTATTTGTAGAAGTGCCCAATTATCACATCAGATATATTTAAAATGACAAAAATTTAAACAATGACAGTCAAATAATCTGATATTAGAGGTCTTTCGCTAATTACTCCTGTTTTTTAATTTAGTAAAAAATTACTTTAAAAATATTGTATTAAAAACCATAATTTTTTTCACTCTTTGTTTACATATAGCACGTACCAAAAAGTTTGCCAAATGGAAAACACGTGCTTCGCTAAAAAGTTGATCAGTGCTGCCCAGTTGTTCCACACTGTAAAATAATTTCTGATATAAAATTTTTTATGTGCTTATAACTTTTTCCAGAAAGTCTCCCGAGAAGAGATAGAACCCATTATCGACGCGTATTATTAACCTTAATCGATTAACAATAGCAACATATAGGTACGAGGTATAGTTCATAAGTAATTAGTGAAAAAGTAAAGATGGTGTTTTGGCAAGTTTTTAATAAAAAAAATGTTGCTGATCCTATAACTTTTTTCAGAAAGTCTCCCGGAATAGGAACGAACCCATTATAGACGCGCATTTTTGTAATAAATTCATTGAAGGTAGTGCGATATGCGCACGAGATCTAGATTTTGAGATATAACAACCGATGCGCATTGTAATAAGCTATTGATTGAAGGTAGCGCAATATGCGCACGAAGTCTAGCTTACGAGTTATGAGTGAAAAAGTGTTGCAAAAGTGTCTAATGAAAACATCAGATATATTCAATATCAGTAAAATGTCAACAACGACAGTTAAATAATCTGATAGTAGAGGCTTTTCGCTATTTATTCCTATATTTAGATATATAATTTATTAAAAAATTACTTAGAAAATAATGCAATTAAATTGGCAATATTTTTTCACTATTTGTTTACATTTTTCAACAATGTTGTCAAAACTGAAAAATGTTGCCGTTTTGCCCAGTTTGTTTTCTTCACTTGCGTTGGGTTTGAACCGATGCGAATCCACTACATCGGCGGCGGCTTAATGGTCTAAAAAGCAGCCGGCGGCGGCGCGCCATCGGCTGGCTCATTTCTCTGAACCATAGCTGTGTAAAGAACCGAAGAATGTCAAAAGCACAAAAATAATTGTACTAAAACCAAAACAAAATCGAAGTTTTTGACATTATTCACCTACAAAGCACATAGAGCAAAATATTATCAGCTGAAGTAGCGCTGCCATCTAGTTAGACACACCTTCATCTTTCCTGAAGGCCGGGGCACAATAAATCCGTCATACGTTATACTTCGCCTTTTTCAACTGACTTTATCGCAACGACGGAGAAGGTTGGCACAATGAGTACTTTATTGACGGAAGCATTTGAACATCTTCAATAGGTTGATTTTCCATTTTATTTATTAAATTAAATTTTTTTTATTTATTTCGTTTATTTTTTTAATTTTATTTTTGCTGTCACAAAACACAAAAACCTAATTCACAACATACCAAAAAAAACCAACCAATATCTGTCAAACTACTCAACGTATGCAAAAAGTTGACCAGTTTTTGTACTTTGCATTGATGGGCACGTACTGAATGTAACAGGCCTCATAAGAAACCATGAATTTCAACTTAGCTGTCAGTTAAAAAAAAGCGAAGTTTAACGTATGACGGATTCATTGTGCCCCGGCCTTTAATCTAGTACAGAAGTCGAACCAAAAAAAACAACTGTTGTAAAAAAGTAGAATAAATGCCTTAACAAATTTCTTCAAAGTACGTGTGAGAAATTTTTCTTATTTTATAATCTGTCAAAGAAAACTTTCCAGTCAGAAATAATTTATTTTTGAATAATTTGTTTTTACGTTTTGAGCATTTTTTATTTACTTTTACCTTATAAATTTTATTTAGGGATGATTTTCCTTTGAAACATTTTATTAGTTGTTTATTAAAATCGATTTAGAAGAACATCTTACCTTAATAGCATTAATAAATCTGGTAATCGTGGTTTCAGAGAACTATGCATTCGTTTTTATTTCAACTCTAAGGCATGTTTTTACAGAGGTGAAATAGATATGAAATTCACCATTGCTACAATGCTTGTATGCCTAAGTTAATAATTACCTTTAGCTTATGTATACGGCTCGTTGGTCTAGGGGTATGATTCTCGCTTCGGGTGCGAGAGGTCCCGGGTTCAATTCCCGGACGAGCCCGGGGAAAAAATAATGTTTTGAAACAATAAATTTTATTTTTATTTGTACGTCTTGTTTCCGTGATCCCAGTAGTAATATGTCTTTTTTTTACAAAACGTCTGCAAATCGCAATGATTTCAAAAAAGTAATAAAAGTTAAACCATTGCTTATGTAAATTTCACGATTTATAGCTATGGAAGTTGGAATAAAATATTCTATTATACATGACAAAAACTTAAAATACTAACAAGTCAGCTATTAATAGTTTGTTTTTGAAACCACCGTGATTTTCAGAAAAGGCCCGAAAGAAAACAGCTCGCGTCATCGTAATCATTTCTTAAGTGCGGTCAGGCTGGTGTGTGTTGTTTGGCCTTAGAGAGTTTTTCGTCTCGCTCGCACTGTTTGACTGATTGGCCACGGGTAACCATGTAGTCTTGCGGTTCTTTTGTGGAATTTCGTTGACAACCACATTGCTCTTTCTATGTGAAGACATAGGTCGGGTATAGTTAGTCACAAAAACATTTTTAAGAATACTAGCGGAATTCACGGTCTTTTACATATTGTAGCTTTAGTAAATCTTGGTAAATATAAAGCAAAGCAACAACACATTACCAAAGCTACAAGATGAAAAAGATCTACATGTCCAACCGCGAATTCCTCTACTGTTAATAACATCATGGACATAGTACATACATATATGTGACAGCGCATAGAGAAAGGGACCTAAGGGTAAAAAAAATCAATTTTCACTTTTTCTTTTGATGTGGACAACATCTGAGCATCGAATGAGACCGATTCCATGCCCCAAAAGTGTTCCCTCCCAGAGATATGCGCGTTTTATGATGTGATGGTACATCAAAGATACACGTATTTAAATCTTTAAAATGGCTCTCCTGAACAAAACCGGTGTTTACCCTTAGGTCCCTTTCTATTTTGCGCGTCACATATATGTTCTTAGTCACCCATTAATTTTTGTGCAACCATATTCTGCAAATTTACTTTGTAAAATAAATAAATAAATATTTTTATTTTTACATCAAAGTGCATACAAACATGTGAATGAAGTTCATATTTAATGTAACAACTTGTGTTTTAACATTCATATCGGAATCAAACAATTGTTTTTAGTACATAATATAAGATATTATTTTTGCAATTTTTTTATTCTTTTATACCTACACATACATACATATGTACATATATATATATATATATATATATATATATATATATATATATATATATATATATATATATATATATACATATGTAGGTATAACATACGAAGTATTTTGCCGGCTTATTCGTATTCCAAAATATTTTTATGGTAAAACAACAAATAGCTGAAATAATAAGAAGTCAAAAATAAGCATGTATACATATTAAAATGCAACAATTTTAATTAAATTACCCTTCACTATCTAAAACTTGCTTTAGGGTTGCTGTGGTTATTATATGGTCATCGCATTTAACCCAAGTGTCCTTATGGTGTCTAACATAAGCCGTATAATGACCCGCATCTATAGTTCCAACATGGTTTACCACAGCGTATAGTGAGTAACGAAAGTCGCCATAGGCATTATTTTTATCAGACATAAATGGGGTCATATCAAATTCCACCGGAAATGATATGAAGGTAGAAATTTTTTTATCTATTAGCGACGAATGCTCGAAACGCTTTAAATGAAAACTAGCTACACTTGGCAATGTGCGCAAGCTAAACTGTTTGGTAGATTCCTGATATGATTTGCATGTGGAGCATTTTATTTTAGCACTTGACCCCAAGTGTTCCGCACGGGTGTAACGTTCTAAGCAATCTATTAAAGACTTTGGAGTTGTACCGCCATGCGCTGTTTCACCCAAATCTAACGAAATGTCCCAAAAAGGATCTATTGTTGTAGATACTCCATTACATGATTGACAAACCACATCACTTTGCAGCATTCCAGTGAAAATTTGGTCTATAATACAATTGCACTGAGTAGGGCAGTTCGTATGAGTTATTCCGGAGCTTGATTTGTTCGTATTTTCAGAATCGGATTTTGCTTTTAAACAATGTCTATGTAGTACATCCAATGTTGCAATGAAAAATTCATGAGCGTCCTGTTGTTCATAACCAGCCAAATGTTTTGCATGATTCCATATTAAATGTAATAGTCGATGTAATGATAATGGTGACCTCGATCCAGAATAAAATTCCTTTAACCAAAGAATTGCAAGTTAGTTCTAAAAATTTAGAATAAAACAATACTTTTACCTGGAAAAGTCTTGAAACTTCGCAAACCAAGCATTTAAGGGAAGATTTTGCATTACACTCGTGGCGATCCGACAAAAAGTAATCACTGAGCAAGGGAGTGTGTATTAAAGCCTATAAGTAAAAAACTAGAAATAAGCAACAAATAATTTTATTGTATGTAAATATGTACATATATTAAACAAGTACCCTTCTCGTACTTTGAATCATTTATTTTTAAGACTCATACATAATTTGATTTGATAAGTGTGAGTCTTAAAAAAGACGTTAGATGAAAACTGCTCAGTAAAATCTTTCAAAACGAAGTCAAAAAAGGAAAGTATTTCACAAACTAAATTCGAATCGAAAGCATTGATTTCCAAGACATTGAATTGTGATGATTCAATTCTTTCTTCATCTGAAGTCGTCGATTTTCAAAGAGTGCAAAAACGTTGTAATGATAATATTATTTCTAAATTTAATCATACAAATAAAAACTGTAACAATCTTTTAAATAGTAACACACATAATTCTCAAAACAGATACGCTATTTTTCAGGAAGAAAAATTATTTATTTATTTTTAATTAATAGTAAATAAATTTACAAATTAATATTCGATTATAGGAACTAGCTGCAGTGGCATTGGTCCTTACTAAAGCTACAGTACACGGCATGTACAAAGCCACATGCGTACGTAGCGATGACGTCACGAGAATTTTCAGCATGTTTGTTGCATTTTCTAAAATTACTAGTAGTGGCTAGATGCCGCAAAATTTTTATAGTATTTTTGGTCCAAAATACATATGGTGCACATGTACCCGAATCGAAGACATTTTCTGTGGCAGCTCGTCTGTAAGCATGTTAATATATACATGTACATATTTTGCTAGTACACAGCATGTAGCAAATGTAGCATCGTGATGACGTCAAAATTACGTCAGAACCACATGCGAATGTGGTTTTTTACATGCCGTGTACTGTAGGCTTATTATAATTACAGACTAAAAATATTGTTTATATTTCAAATTGTAGTGATTATAAATTTTTAATGACTGTAATTGGCAGATGTTTTCTAACGTTTTCATAGTCTAAAATATTTATTGATTCTACCAGGCTCTTAAGCCTACACTACACTACAGCTCATCTGTGCTGCCCCAAAAAATGTCTTCGATTCGGCTACATGTGCCAAATATGTATTTTGGAACAAAAATACTATACAATTTTTACAGCATCTAGCCACTACTAGTAATTTTAAAAAATGCAACGAGCATGCTGAAAATTCTCGTGACGTCATCACCACATACGCATGTGGCTTTTTACATGCCGTGTACTGTAGGCTTTAGATAATGTTGTATCGTTGAAACAAGATAATAGATGTGGCATTGTGAGGTTGTTGTTTCAGGAAGAAAAAATAATACAAGAAAATTGAGTTTTCCTAAATAAACTTCAAATACACCATCCATTTTCCTCTTTAATGTCAACTTAACTCTAAAAACTCTGAAATGAAATTAAAAAAAAAATATTGATTATTATTCACACACGGCATTTGAGCAGAAACGATCAAGTTTAGTTCTAAGAGGTTTATATTATAAAACTGATACAAAATTAATTAAAAAAAGAATTGAAATTCATATTCCTAATAATAGGTCCGTTTGTTTACTTTTCCAGTAAAATTTAGTAGTTGAGCAAATTTTGGGTAATTTAAAATTTTTACTCTCAGGAATGTCTCTTGCACAAAAGTACGCAAACGGAAAAATTGCAAAAATTTGCAGATTAATCTAAACAGCTGATAATATTGTTGTATGTTTTTGTTGTTTTTGAAAACCATCAAATACATATTTTTGGTAATTGATGCATGCATTTTTATTATTATAAATTTGAATCGATATATACATACATATTTCTAAAATACAAGTTGTCTGAAAGCTTTAGCTTGTATTTGGTTTTTAGTTTTATTTTTTCTGGGTAAATGGCATAGGAAATTACATCAATATTTGATTTCTAATAGTCGGTACCCTGAATAATATGCAGAAATAAGTATTCACATATACATAAACCTTACATCTCTAAAAAGGTAAATTAAATAACACAATTAAATTAAGTTTGAAAACTGATATATTTAACGATTATTATTCTTTAATTTGTTTCATCTTGAACATAAAATTTTTTAGATTTGTTTTGTTAAACTTTTACTTCAACTTTTCTTCTTTTAAATGTTTTTATTAAAAAAAATTATACTTTGTATTGCTTACTTTTGTTTATTTTATTGAATCATATGTTTTTCTCGGCTACTGGATTTTACTGGCAAAAATTTGTCCAGTAAAAATTTGCAGACTCTCAGTCAACAACTGTCAATTTACTCTCTCAATTGGCACTCTCTTTTGCAATTTTTGTGTGCAAACGAACGCATTTTAGTAAAATCCAGTACAAATTTGCACAAATTTTGGAGTAAACAAACGGACCTAATGTAGAGTCTGTTTCTAAATTTTCGAAAGAATGATTTTGAAACAGGATTATATTTAGTTGCTTTATTACGGGACAAGACATGCAATGAACTTAGTAATTTAAGATATATATTACATCAAAGAGTTACTTTTGAGTCCCCTAAGAGGAACTCTAAAAGGGCTATTAGACACGCATACTTGTCTGCCGATATGTACGATGGCATACCAAATCTCACTGTCTAATAGCATGTATGTCGAGTACGTTAGACATGTATGTTGGTTTTCAAAAATTTTTGATTTTCTGATGTCTGTCGCATACCAACATACTCGCCTAATAGCGTTGTCGGAGATTATACTTAGGTCAAGTTTCGAAATTATAACACTGAATTTTAAATGTTTGTACAAGTGCGGGTATATTTAGATGTACATAGATATGTAGACAGTTAGTTAGTGTTTTATTTCTAAATAATGAGAAATAATATAATTACATTTAAATCCACATATACAATATAAGTATTATTTACCGCGGTTGCAACTCGACCTCTCTCTAACTTGACAAAAACTATAATGCTGCTTTGTAGCAAAGGCGTCAAACACAGAAATGAAGTAAGTGAAGAAGAACAGCAAGCAAGGAAATAAACAAAACAGAGTAGGCAATGAGTGCAATCGTTCAAATCAAATTAACGGACATTTTCAAAAACAATAAATTCAAACCACAAATCACCGCCATTCACAATTAAACAATCAACAATAAAATTCAAGTCAACGGAAATAACATCATTCTACGACATCCCCTCCCCCGTGAATCAACCAGATTCACCATCAGCTATATCCAGGATGTCCAACTTAGATACTGGCCGACACAAACATCCTCTTGAGGTCCGAATTTCAGCTCTTCGAATTATATCGTCCTTTCCAGGTATTACACGTTGAACTATTCCCTTAAGCCAGTCTTTTCTATTAACATTTACTTCACATATCAGTACCAAGTCTCCAACCTCAATTTCCCGAGAGGGCTCACAACATTTTTCGCGTCGGGTTAACGTTGGTAAGTATTCCAAAATCCATCTCTTCCAGAAATGGTCTCTCAATTGACGGGCAATTCGCCATTGTTTTCGCAATACTTTAGGCTGGGAATCAATATCATTTACTGATAGCGTTTGGGCTGTATTGGCGGTACCCAATAAAAAGTGGTTCGGTGTAATTGGGTTCTCATCGCATGAAGAAACTGGGACATGAGTCAATGGTCGTGAGTTCACAACATTTTCAGCTTCTATTAAAAAACTCTGGAACGTATGTTCGCGGGGTGCCACATTATGCATAGTTTGCCTCAATACCCTTTTTATACTTTGGACCATACGTTCCCAAATGCCTCCTTCGGATGGATTTAGTGGGCAGTTGAATATCCACTGAATGTTTCTGGCTGACATCTCGTTATTAATACGATCACAATCGAAAACGTCAGAAAATCGTTTGGCCTCACCTTCTAAGCCAATAAAATTTTTTCCATTATCGCTTCTTATTTTTACTGGCGTTCCTCTTCTATTTATGAAGTTTCTAATGGCTAAAATGCAGGCGTCCGTGGACAAATCGAATGCGACCTCCAAATGTACAGCACGTATATTCAAACAGGTGAATATGGCAACCCACCTCTTTTCTTGCTTGCGACCATTCGTGACATAGACAGGACCAAAATAATCAAGACCGGTGTTCGTGAATGGTCGTACGTATGGCGTCAGACGTTCCACTGGTAGTTGACCCATTATAGGCGGCAGAGGTTTAGCCTTTCCGATTCTACATTGCATGCAATCACTCACGACCTTCTTCAAAACTTGGCAGATTCTAGGTATCCAAAAACGTTGCCTTATTTCAGATATTGTGGCTTCATGATTTTGATGTGCCATCTTTACGTGGAACCATCGAACTATCAAAAAGGTTACGCCGTGGTCGGGCGGCAATATAATAGGGTGAGCAACATCATATGGCAACCATGTAGCTGCTTTCAGTCGACTGTTTACTCTCAAGATACCATTTAAGTCTTTGTATGGCATTAACTCATATAGGCGAGACTTCTTCGCCAACGACTCCCCTTTTTCGATTTGACGGATGTCTGTACAAAACGATTGTGACTGAGTGTGACGTATAATTATATTTTCGGCACGATTCAATTCGTCCGCAGAAAGGGCCATTCGAATAAAGTATTTTTTCTTACATTTCAGCTCAATAAATCTTCCAACCCACGCCATCGTTCTCAGCAGCTTTAAATATGAAGAAAAACGTTTGACTTCATATAAATCCATTTCCATAGTTAGTAACGAAATTTCTGGAAATATCTCTATCTCGCTGTCGGGCGTGGTCTGGTCATCTTCAGAGTGTTTTGGCCAAAGTGCGGCGTCTTCTCTCAAAAATTCTGGGCCATTAAACCACCTACAATCGGAACTGATTTTAATGTTGTGACGTAATCTGGTGGCCTCATCAGCTACATTGTGTTGTGTTGGCAGCCATCTCCAATTGCATACATCAGTCATACTCAAAATTTCATTTATTCTGTGGGCCACAAATTGTTTATAACGACGGTTGGGAGCCAGAATCCACTTTATTACTGAGGTCGAATCGCTCCACAGCGTACAATGAATCACTTCAAGCTTATGTTCTTCTCGAATTGTCTGCATTAAACGCGTGCCTAAAACTGCAGCCTGTAGTTCCATGCGGGGTATGGATAATTGCCTCATGGGCGCACATCGAGTCTTGGAGCAAATAAACGAGACATTAAAGGTACCATCCGCTTGGGCAAACCTCCAATAGGCCACTGCGGCGAAGGCACTTTCACTCGCATCAACAAATATGTGTAGACCTAGTCCATTATAAAAGTAGCTTCTGGGTACCTCTACTACTATCACCTTGTCCAAATCATTTTTCCATTCAAGCCATGCGGTGTTGATGTGTTCAGGCAAGTTTTCATCCCACTGGACGTTGCATTTCCAAACTTCTCTCATAATAAGTTTAGCACAAATTGTTAATTGACCAAGCAGTCCCAAGGGATCAAACACGGACATGATTATACTCAGTAGTTCTCTTTTAGTTGGAATTCTTTTTCCCGTGAGAACGTCCTCATTGACTCGATTGAATGTTAACTTAAAGCGGAATGTATAATTTTTAGGGTACCAATACATACCCAGAACTCTTTCTGTGGATAAGACTTCTCCATCAACTACGTTTGTGACCATTTGATCGCCGTTCAGTGCCCTGGGAACGTCCCGCGAGTTAGAAATGAATCCGTGTAATTCAAACCCAGCATGGCTATGAATTTCTTTTACCTGCCTTGAGATACGAATGGCCTCCTCAATTTATCCAAAACTATCGACATAGTCGTCTACATAGTGATTTTTTAAAATAGCCCTTACGGCTCGGGATTTGTGTTGTGTGTGTCTTTTGGCATTTTCCACCTTCACATATTGGGCTGAGCAGGGTGAGCAGGCTGCTCCGAATGTCATCACCAACATTTCATACCCCTCGGGCGGCTGGTCCTTGTGCCCATCACCCCACAGAAACCTTTGAGCGCATCTATCCTCTGGCCGGATGAGAACCTGGTGAAACATTTCTCTGATGTCGGCGCATACGGCAACACAGCCGACCCTGAAATTAAACAAAACTGAAGGCAAATGCTGACATTCTTGAGGTCCTTTGAGCAGAAACGAATTCAATGACACATTATCCACAGCGGCTGCTGCGTCAAAAACTAAGCGTAGTTTTCCCGGCTTATTGGGATTTACCACAGCAAAATGCGGCAAGTACCAGGTTTTCGATCCAATTTCGCTTGCCTCTAATGGTGATAACTTTCGAGCATAACCCTTTTCAATATAATTGCCAATAGCCGTTTTGTATCTAGAAGCAAATACACTGTCACGACTCATTTTCTTTTCGACATTATATAATCTTTTCGTAGCCATGGGTAAGCTGTCTGGCAGTTGTACGTGTTCGTGTTTCCAGAGTAATCCCGTTTGAAATCGTCCTTCAACATATTGAGTTGTCGTCCTTAAAATATTTCGAGCACGAATATCATCGTCGGTTTTAACTGCGGGTGCAGGACGAACACCAAAACTTTCAGTGGAAAAATACTGAGCTACCATTTCACCTAGGGGCTGGTCATTAATTGCACGCACGTGAAAGCATGCGGCCATGTTGTTGTTGTTGTCGCTCTTCGCTGGGCCATAAACAATCCACCCTAATTTTGTGTTTGTGGCGTATGGGCCATTGTCGTAAAGTAACATTGTCTCGGTGGCTACCCCCAGATGGGCGTTATTTAGGCCTATAAGTATCTCAGGTATGGCGTTAAAATACTCACTGACGGAAAACGTGCTTAAGTTAGATGAGATTTTCTTTAGCTCAAGTCCTTCTAAACTTTGTATTGGCAGGCTCAAATCGTTGACAGCATGTACCTCTTTTAACAAATATTTTTCACCGCTGTCCTTTCCACTAATCGTGACATTAACCAACGTTGTTTTCTCCTTTACAGAACCATCCCGAAGCCAACCCAATTCAATTTGGCTAGGCTTACCTTTTATTCCGAGTTTCAACATCAAGGACTTGTTCATCAAGGTCACTGCCGAGGCATCATCAATAATGGCATGTGCCCTAATTGTGCCTTTCGTGCCATGAAGGGTTACAGGCAGTATTTTAAATAAAACCTTTGCAGATTTATTTGTTGTCTTACAGTTGAGAACGGGCTGATTGCTGCTAGGTGGTTTCTCTGGTTGTAAATTCGGCTCCCGCTTTGCATGCAGAATTCTATTATGCATTTTCTTACAGTCAGAATATGAGCATTCACGTTTAACTTTGCAATCACGGCTTGAATGGCCTTTACCCAGACACGAAAAACATAGCTTAAGGCGTTTCACTTCAGACCATCTGTCGTCTACACTTTTACTTAAAAATGCTTCACATTTGTACATTTTATGGCCTTTGCCACATAAAAAGCATTTATCTGATTGCGGCACTGTAGCGTTGTTTGTATGCAAAACCATTTTACGTTTCGTATCCGTCTGATCAAATTTATTGTCGCAAATCATACATAATACGTTTGCCGTCTCGTTTAACCAGTCGCTAAAATTTACTACAGTTGGATATGGTTTGATAGGGGCAGCATACCTTGCCCATTCAATTTTTGTGCTCATTGGTAACTTAGAGACCAGCTCCTCTATTAATGTAGGGTTAGCCAAATGTTGTTGTGCTCCGGCTGACTGCAAAAAGATAGACAAATTTTTAACTATAGTTGCAAACGATATTATTTTCCCTACTGCTGACTCAGATATCGGGGCTACCTCTCTTATTACTCTTAATTGGCTGGCCACTAACTGGTCTGGACGACCAAAACGAAACTCCAGCTGCTCCATGACAGAAGATACGTTTTCCGGGTGAATCAACAAAGATTTTACCGTATCAAAGGCCGCACCTTTAAGACTCTTCTGCAGTCGTTGGCAGTTTTCAAAATTTCAAAAAAAAAAAAAAATACGACGATTGCCTATAAGAAACTGAAAACATGGGCCACAATTCTGGCTCCCCACTAAATTGAGGTAAATCCTGAAGTTTTCTCGGCATATGAAAATTATGGTTGAAACTTATCGGACGCGACTGTAAATTATTATTTAACGTTGTTTGTTCTGAAGTTCTAACTGTATTTGTAACGTGGTTGCCACTGTATATGCCGTACATATTGTTGTGTTGAAGGTTGTGACTTGGTGTAATAATTTAAAATTTTTACTCTCAGGAATGTCTCTTGCACAAAAGTACGCAAACGGAAAAATTGCAAAAATTTGCAGATTAATCTAAACAGCTGATAATATTGTTGTATGTTTTTGTTGTTTTTGAAAACCATCAAATACATATTTTTGGTAATTGATGCATGCATTTTTATTATTATAAATTTGAATCGATATATACATACATATTTCTAAAATACAAGTTGTCTGAAAGCTTTAGCTTGTATTTGGTTTTTAGTTTTATTTTTTCTGGGTAAATGGCATAGGAAATTACATCAATATTTGATTTCTAATAGTCGGTACCCTGAATAATATGCAGAAATAAGTATTCACATATACATAAACCTTACATCTCTAAAAAGGTAAATTAAATAACACAATTAAATTAAGTTTGAAAACTGATATATTTAACGATTATTATTCTTTAATTTGTTTCATCTTGAACATAAAATTTTTTAGATTTGTTTTGTTAAACTTTTACTTCAACTTTTCTTCTTTTAAATGTTTTTATTAAAAAAAATTATACTTTGTATTGCTTACTTTTGTTTATTTTATTGAATCATATGTTTTTCTCGGCTACTGGATTTTACTGGCAAAAATTTGTCCAGTAAAAATTTGCAGACTCTCAGTCAACAACTGTCAATTTACTCTCTCAATTGGCACTCTCTTTTGCAATTTTTGTGTGCAAACGAACGCATTTTAGTAAAATCCAGTACAAATTTGCACAAATTTTGGAGTAAACAAACGGACCTAATGTAGAGTCTGTTTCTAAATTTTCGAAAGAATGATTTTGAAACAGGATTATATTTAGTTGCTTTATTACGGGACAAGACATGCAATGAACTTAGTAATTTAAGATATATATTACATCAAAGAGTTACTTTTGAGTCCCCTAAGAGGAACTCTAAAAGGGCTATTAGACACGCATACTTGTCTGCCGATATGTACGATGGCATACCAAATCTCACTGTCTAATAGCATGTATGTCGAGTACGTTAGACATGTATGTTGGTTTTCAAAAATTTTTGATTTTCTGATGTCTGTCGCATACCAACATACTCGCCTAATAGCGTTGTCGGAGATTATACTTAGGTCAAGTTTCGAAATTATAACACTGAATTTTAAATGTTTGTACAAGTGCGGGTATATTTAGATGTACATAGATATGTAGACAGTTAGTTAGTGTTTTATTTCTAAATAATGAGAAATAATATAATTACATTTAAATCCACATATACAATATAAGTATTATTTACCGCGGTTGCAACTCGACCTCTCTCTAACTTGACAAAAACTATAATGCTGCTTTGTAGCAAAGGCGTCAAACACAGAAATGAAGTAAGTGAAGAAGAACAGCAAGCAAGGAAATAAACAAAACAGAGTAGGCAATGAGTGCAATCGTTCAAATCAAATTAACGGACATTTTCAAAAACAATAAATTCAAACCACAAATCACCGCCATTCACAATTAAACAATCAACAATAAAATTCAAGTCAACGGAAATAACATCATTCTACGACATCCCCTCCCCCGTGAATCAACCAGATTCACCATCAGCTATATCCAGGATGTCCAACTTAGATACTGGCCGACACAAACATCCTCTTGAGGTCCGAATTTCAGCTCTTCGAATTATATCGTCCTTTCCAGGTATTACACGTTGAACTATTCCCTTAAGCCAGTCTTTTCTATTAACATTTACTTCACATATCAGTACCAAGTCTCCAACCTCAATTTCCCGAGAGGGCTCACAACATTTTTCGCGTCGGGTTAACGTTGGTAAGTATTCCAAAATCCATCTCTTCCAGAAATGGTCTCTCAATTGACGGGCAATTCGCCATTGTTTTCGCAATACTTTAGGCTGGGAATCAATATCATTTACTGATAGCGTTTGGGCTGTATTGGCGGTACCCAATAAAAAGTGGTTCGGTGTAATTGGGTTCTCATCGCATGAAGAAACTGGGACATGAGTCAATGGTCGTGAGTTCACAACATTTTCAGCTTCTATTAAAAAACTCTGGAACGTATGTTCGCGGGGTGCCACATTATGCATAGTTTGCCTCAATACCCTTTTTATACTTTGGACCATACGTTCCCAAATGCCTCCTTCGGATGGATTTAGTGGGCAGTTGAATATCCACTGAATGTTTCTGGCTGACATCTCGTTATTAATACGATCACAATCGAAAACGTCAGAAAATCGTTTGGCCTCACCTTCTAAGCCAATAAAATTTTTTCCATTATCGCTTCTTATTTTTACTGGCGTTCCTCTTCTATTTATGAAGTTTCTAATGGCTAAAATGCAGGCGTCCGTGGACAAATCGAATGCGACCTCCAAATGTACAGCACGTATATTCAAACAGGTGAATATGGCAACCCACCTCTTTTCTTGCTTGCGACCATTCGTGACATAGACAGGACCAAAATAATCAAGACCGGTGTTCGTGAATGGTCGTACGTATGGCGTCAGACGTTCCACTGGTAGTTGACCCATTATAGGCGGCAGAGGTTTAGCCTTTCCGATTCTACATTGCATGCAATCACTCACGACCTTCTTCAAAACTTGGCAGATTCTAGGTATCCAAAAACGTTGCCTTATTTCAGATATTGTGGCTTCATGATTTTGATGTGCCATCTTTACGTGGAACCATCGAACTATCAAAACGGTTACGCCGTGGTCGGGCGGCAATATAATAGGGTGAGCAACATCATATGGCAACCATGTAGCTGCTTTCAGTCGACTGTTTACTCTCAAGATACCATTTAAGTCTTTGTATGGCATTAACTCATATAGGCGAGACTTCTTCGCCAACGACTCCCCTTTTTCGATTTGACGGATGTCTGTACAAAACGATTGTGACTGAGTGTGACGTATAATTATATTTTCGGCACGATTCAATTCGTCCGCAGAAAGGGCCATTCGAATAAAGTATTTTTTCTTACATTTCAGCTCAATAAATCTTCCAACCCACGCCATCGTTCTCAGCAGCTTTAAATATGAAGAAAAACGTTTGACTTCATATAAATCCATTTCCATAGTTAGTAACGAAATTTCTGGAAATATCTCTATCTCGCTGTCGGGCGTGGTCTGGTCATCTTCAGAGTGTTTTGGCCAAAGTGCGGCGTCTTCTCTCAAAAATTCTGGGCCATTAAACCACCTACAATCGGAACTGATTTTAATGTTGTGACGTAATCTGGTGGCCTCATCAGCTACATTGTGTTGTGTTGGCAGCCATCTCCAATTGCATACATCAGTCATACTCAAAATTTCATTTATTCTGTGGGCCACAAATTGTTTATAACGACGGTTGGGAGCCAGAATCCACTTTATTACTGAGGTCGAATCGCTCCACAGCGTACAATGAATCACTTCAAGCTTATGTTCTTCTCGAATTGTCTGCATTAAACGCGTGCCTAAAACTGCAGCCTGTAGTTCCATGCGGGGTATGGATAATTGCCTCATGGGCGCACATCGAGTCTTGGAGCAAATAAACGAGACATTAAAGGTACCATCCGCTTGGGCAAACCTCCAATAGGCCACTGCGGCGAAGGCACTTTCACTCGCATCAACAAATATGTGTAGACCTAGTCCATTATAAAAGTAGCTTCTGGGTACCTCTACTACTATCACCTTGTCCAAATCATTTTTCCATTCAAGCCATGCGGTGTTGATGTGTTCAGGCAAGTTTTCATCCCACTGGACGTTGCATTTCCAAACTTCTCTCATAATAAGTTTAGCACAAATTGTTAATTGACCAAGCAGTCCCAAGGGATCAAACACGGACATGATTATACTCAGTAGTTCTCTTTTAGTTGGAATTCTTTTTCCCGTGAGAACGTCCTCATTGACTCGATTGAATGTTAACTTAAAGCGGAATGTATAATTTTTAGGGTACCAATACATACCCAGAACTCTTTCTGTGGATAAGACTTCTCCATCAACTACGTTTGTGACCATTTGATCGCCGTTCAGTGCCCTGGGAACGTCCCGCGAGTTAGAAATGAATCCGTGTAATTCAAACCCAGCATGGCTATGAATTTCTTTTACCTGCCTTGAGATACGAATGGCCTCCTCAATTTATCCAAAACTATCGACATAGTCGTCTACATAGTGATTTTTTAAAATAGCCCTTACGGCTCGGGATTTGTGTTGTGTGTGTCTTTTGGCATTTTCCACCTTCACATATTGGGCTGAGCAGGGTGAGCAGGCTGCTCCGAATGTCATCACCAACATTTCATACCCCTCGGGCGGCTGGTCCTTGTGCCCATCACCCCACAGAAACCTTTGAGCGCATCTATCCTCTGGCCGGATGAGAACCTGGTGAAACATTTCTCTGATGTCGGCGCATACGGCAACACAGCCGACCCTGAAATTAAACAAAACTGAAGGCAAATGCTGACATTCTTGAGGTCCTTTGAGCAGAAACGAATTCAATGACACATTATCCACAGCGGCTGCTGCGTCAAAAACTAAGCGTAGTTTTCCCGGCTTATTGGGATTTACCACAGCAAAATGCGGCAAGTACCAGGTTTTCGATCCAATTTCGCTTGCCTCTAATGGTGATAACTTTCGAGCATAACCCTTTTCAATATAATTGCCAATAGCCGTTTTGTATCTAGAAGCAAATACACTGTCACGACTCATTTTCTTTTCGACATTATATAATCTTTTCGTAGCCATGGGTAAGCTGTCTGGCAGTTGTACGTGTTCGTGTTTCCAGAGTAATCCCGTTTGAAATCGTCCTTCAACATATTGAGTTGTCGTCCTTAAAATATTTCGAGCACGAATATCATCGTCGGTTTTAACTGCGGGTGCAGGACGAACACCAAAACTTTCAGTGGAAAAATACTGAGCTACCATTTCACCTAGGGGCTGGTCATTAATTGCACGCACGTGAAAGCATGCGGCCATGTTGTTGTTGTTGTCGCTCTTCGCTGGGCCATAAACAATCCACCCTAATTTTGTGTTTGTGGCGTATGGGCCATTGTCGTAAAGTAACATTGTCTCGGTGGCTACCCCCAGATGGGCGTTATTTAGGCCTATAAGTATCTCAGGTATGGCGTTAAAATACTCACTGACGGAAAACGTGCTTAAGTTAGATGAGATTTTCTTTAGCTCAAGTCCTTCTAAACTTTGTATTGGCAGGCTCAAATCGTTGACAGCATGTACCTCTTTTAACAAATATTTTTCACCGCTGTCCTTTCCACTAATCGTGACATTAACCAACGTTGTTTTCTCCTTTACAGAACCATCCCGAAGCCAACCCAATTCAATTTGGCTAGGCTTACCTTTTATTCCGAGTTTCAACATCAAGGACTTGTTCATCAAGGTCACTGCCGAGGCATCATCAATAATGGCATGTGCCCTAATTGTGCCTTTCGTGCCATGAAGGGTTACAGGCAGTATTTTAAATAAAACCTTTGCAGATTTATTTGTTGTCTTACAGTTGAGAACGGGCTGATTGCTGCTAGGTGGTTTCTCTGGTTGTAAATTCGGCTCCCGCTTTGCATGCAGAATTCTATTATGCATTTTCTTACAGTCAGAATATGAGCATTCACGTTTAACTTTGCAATCACGGCTTGAATGGCCTTTACCCAGACACGAAAAACATAGCTTAAGGCGTTTCACTTCAGACCATCTGTCGTCTACACTTTTACTTAAAAATGCTTCACATTTGTACATTTTATGGCCTTTGCCACATAAAAAGCATTTATCTGATTGCGGCACTGTAGCGTTGTTTGTATGCAAAACCATTTTACGTTTCGTATCCGTCTGATCAAATTTATTGTCGCAAATCATACATAATACGTTTGCCGTCTCGTTTAACCAGTCGCTAAAATTTACTACAGTTGGATATGGTTTGATAGGGGCAGCATACCTTGCCCATTCAATTTTTGTGCTCATTGGTAACTTAGAGACCAGCTCCTCTATTAATGTAGGGTTAGCCAAATGTTGTTGTGCTCCGGCTGACTGCAAAAAGATAGACAAATTTTTAACTATAGTTGCAAACGATATTATTTTCCCTACTGCTGACTCAGATATCGGGGCTACCTCTCTTATTACTCTTAATTGGCTGGCCACTAACTGGTCTGGACGACCAAAACGAAACTCCAGCTGCTCCATGACAGAAGATACGTTTTCCGGGTGAATCAACAAAGATTTTACCGTATCAAAGGCCGCACCTTTAAGACTCTTCTGCAGTCGTTGGCAGTTTTCAAAATTTCAAAAAAAAAAAAAATACGACGATTGCCTATAAGAAACTGAAAACATGGGCCACAATTCTGGCTCCCCACTAAATTGAGGTAAATCCTGAAGTTTTCTCGGCATATGAAAATTATGGTTGAAACTTATCGGACGCGACTGTAAATTATTATTTAACGTTGTTTGTTCTGAAGTTCTAACTGTATTTGTAACGTGGTTGCCACTGTATATGCCGTACATATTGTTGTGTTGAAGGTTGTGACTTGGTCGTTGGCAGTTGCCACTTATGTTTGCAACACTTAAGTTGATGTTGGCATAAGCACTCAAATTGTGTCGCTGTTCACTTACAGGGGCATTGCCACTTTCAACTGAAGAAAATTCAAATTCTTTTCCCAACGATTGTTTTAAGCATGTAGTATCATGTTCTACTGCTGACGCGTACTGTGACGTAGATGTATGTGTTTGAATGATATTACCTGACTGATTTTGTTGATGCTGCAATTGTAATGAATCTTTCAGCTTTCTTTCTAGCTCATATATTTTCATCTGCATACTATTTAGCGACTGTTGATGTGGAGCGGGTGTCACTAGAGGTTTTGCTAAGGCTGACGTTGTGGTGTACATTGGATTGACGTTTCCCTGGCAAGGGGCATGTAGCTTTGTACTGGCTGCCGCGGACTCTATTGTCTTCACTTGTGTTTTTATTGGTGACATACATGATGAAGTTTGCACTGCTGACTCTGCGTCTGCCTGGCTGGCTGACAAATTGTTGGCATCCTTTAAGTCTTATGGCTTTGATACAACAACAAATAAGAGAAAAAAATTGTTAGATCAAGAGAAATACTACAAACACACACACACACTCATGTTTTGTTTCTTTTTTACTTGTAAGCTAATAAATGCGTGTGTAATATGTTTGCATGTAGTAGTAGCAACTTTAAACGCTTATAGCTCCCAAAATACTAAACCGATTTCAATAAAATATAGATTCCGCACATCTGTATAAAAAATCATTTAAAACCATATAAACCATATAAAATTTTAAAATCGGTGCAGTGGTACCAGCGTAAAAGGGATTACAAAAAACGTGTTTGCCTATTAATTATATAGAATAGATAGATAATAAATTAAAAGAAAATTTTTTTCCGCTTCATTGCCATGCTTTTGCTTCAAAAATTTCTCTGTACTGAAGTATGCCGTCAGCGTTCGACAGTGTAATAGCAAAGCCCAAAGTATGCCATCGTACATGTCTGCAGACAAGTGTGCGTGTCTAATATACTAATTTGATTACTTTTTTTTTAAAGGTGAAGTAATGATTAAATTACGATTATATTCAGTTTTGTACTTAGTAATCGTGATTACGATTACCAATAATGGAAAAGTAATCTGAATTACTTGAAATTACTACAAAATAATCAAAAAGAATCAAAAGTATTAAAAAAAATAATCCAATTACTTCTAAGGATTACTTTTAATTCTTTTTGATTATTTATTAAGTTTATTGCATTTCACTTATATTAAAATGTAAAATATTTAATAATTTGACAAATGAGCAGAATTTTGAGGAAAGCTTGAAAGATATCTGTTGATACATTTTTATAGTCTTTCAAAAAATTGGCGTTCATATGTTTTTTTTTCTTTTGTGATTTTCAAAAATATTTTTTTGTGAATTCTCAAATCATTTTTTAAAAGCCTGTGAATAAGACAAGTTTCCGGCTGTTCAAATTGTGTGGTTTGAAGTCTACTGACATTTTGTCGAAGCGACCATGAAATGCATACAGACAATGCTTAACCATGAGCAAAAAATTTCATTTTATGTTTTTTTATATTTTTTTTTTCCAGATTGATGTTATTAATGTTGTTATATAAACGAATATGTTAAGAATTTCTTAAACAAAAAAAACATCTAATTATATAAATTTCTTTAGAACTTTTTCAAAATAAAGTAATCCTAATTCAGGGGGCAAATTACGGCACTCGTTATCGAACGAAATTACGAAATATTTCCATATAAACTATATTGAAATACTTCGTAATTTCGTTCGATAACGAGTGCCGTAATTTGTCCCCAGAATGTTTGAAAATAATCAAAAAGAATCAAAAGTAATCTTTGAAAGTAATCGGATTGCTTTGTGATTAATTTTGATTCTTTTATATTATTTTGTAGTATTTAATTTCAAGTAATTCAGATTACTTTTCGATTTTATTAATCGTAATCAATTATTTATCAGCAATTCTTTTGAAGGCAATTATATAATCATTACAATTCTTTTTAAAATGTAATCTAATTGATTACTAATCGTAATCGTAGTTTAACAGCTCTGGTTTAGACTCTAACTCGAAAATGAGCCACATAGCTCGGCGGCGGCTGAGGGTCTTTGAAAATTGCCGGCAGCGGCTTTGAGCTGACTCACAGCCGATCGGCTTCGTTCCCTGCCCACAAGCCATTCTCTTTACTTTGTTTATGTTCATTAAGTTCTTTAAGATTTATTTTTCTTTTTCTTCAATCGTTGAGAGTTATGTAAACTTCGCCGCGTTCACTTATTCATATCAAATTATTGGTTTTTATCCCACTTCTGAATTGTCAAAGATGTACAAGTATAATGTTAGCTTTATTTAATGCGCAAGGCGAATTCATAACAGGTGACCTTATCGCTACAACAATACTAAAAACAACATGCAATTCGTCTGACTTCAAAAAACCCCATCTGTCAAAGACAGTTGACTAAAATACCAATACATACATTTTATAAAAACACATTTTACTATCCATGTGCATCTACTATCAACAACACACAAAATAATATTTGTAAAATAAATGTAATTAAAATGATGAAAGACGGTTCTGGTTAAATGATCCTGATATTTTGGGACAACGTAAAGAAACCTTACTTGCTGCCTTATTGCAGCCTCTCCGATGGTTTGTTGAACGCGAAATCAGTGGTGTAAGATGTGTTTTACTGGCCATCATGGCCGTAAACAAAATATTATGCTTAAATGCATGAAATTACTCACAAAAATGGACAATGAGATACTTAAGTGTACAACAAATAAACGTGCGTCTTATTTATACATATGTATATAAGAAGTCAGCACGGAAAAATTGTTGATGTGGTGACAAAGTTATTGCGTCGTCGTTTACCAGCCACCAATGTCATGGTTGAGAATTTGGGAGCCATTGAATTGGTCTACTAAAAGCTGACACAATGGAGCCATATGGACATCAGCAACCAAAACGACGTGCAAATGCGTCGAATAGTATTAATTCTTTGGCTCAAGAAATGCAGAACGTTTGATAAAATCTTATTTCTATATTGTGCGAAAATCCATACAAGATTCTGTACCAACGGCTATAATGCATTTAGGCGAGGCACATGTGGTAGAAATATTTTGTATTCGATACAATTTTTTAAAAATCATCATCAATAAACTAATGGAGTTAATCATTTTGCAAGAGTTAATTTAGAATTCATAGGTTAGGAAGGGTGTAGCTATACCGCACCTCCACTCGGAGACCCAATTGGGTTCCATTGTGATAAGTATTAATACATTATAATCCTTTTTACTTTAAAATATAGTAAAGACAGTTGGGGTCTAAGCAGTCTTCGAACACCTGATAATCATCTGGACTGTTAACGTCACCTGTTATGAATTTGCCTTGGTTGACACTAGGTTAAAAAATATTATAATAAAAAAAATTTGAAGGACTAAACTAAAAGCACACGATTTTTAACATCCTTACAATAACAGTAAGATATCCTGATATATTCATTAATGTGACTCTATCTGGACGAAATAAATTTTTGTGTAGATTAATAATCCAGAAAATATTTTTAAGTTTGGAGGACCATTAGTGAAATATTAACGGAATATTACAAAAAGTGGTGTATATAATGCAAATGAAAAATACCACTGTATCTTTAAAACTAGATCTGATAGGGAAAAACTAACAGTTAATAACAAAAATTAAAGAAGTTTAGCGGTTAGGTCTCGTAAATTTATTTAGTGTATGATAGAGAGTTGTTTACGGAACCCAAACTGTTGATGGTTAATAATATTATTTTGGTGTGTAAAATCTACTAATGTTTAATTAATACTTTTTAAAGAACTTTTTTATTAATGGTCATTACTAGATTTTTTAAGTATTTAAAATAATTAAGTTTTTTTTAATTTGTTATCAGCGTTCTTCTGAGTTTGACCACTGTGTGAGGTGTCAACAACTTTTTTGCAAATGGAATATGTGAATTGTTTTGATTCATCGAATTTCAATTTGCTGAAAGATTTTTTGTAATGAAAGCTCACTTTACCATCTCTAAATTTACAACAGTCTTACCATTGTCGTTTGTTCTTTACTAATGTTAGTTAATTTGCTTATTATGTTCTACTTAAGACAAACTTTTTTGGTTTGTTACTTAGCTGTTCCATTCAACTATGTAAGTGTTGTCAGAATATTTATAACCAACTTTGGTGTTATGTGTTCATTCATAATTATCACATGTAATTTAGCTTAAAAAGCGATACGAACTTTAGCCTGTTCAAATCATAAATATAGCAAGGCACATTCACCAGGTAGTAGCGGAAACGCAGCTGAGCTATTTTTTTTTTAAATTATAGTTCATTCAAAGCTTCAAAAATTGTTTACGAAAGAGAAACTAAAAAAATGTTAAAAAATTTTCAATGTGAAAAATATTTTATTAAAAGAATTCTTTTGAAACAAATTTAAAAATATGAAAAAACTATTAAAAAATTGTGAAAAGTGCCTAAACGTTGCAAATTTTGTTAGTGCCGTGAAGAAATTTTTTCAAATTTATGTGAATAATTTTCATTATTATTATTTTACAACAAATTCTATTTTTGATATTTTGGATCAACTAAAAGCCATGTTGTTTTTTTCATTGTAGTATTTTTTCATTGTTCTTGTAATCCTGATATTACCTGGAAATAAATGTGCCTTGATAAATATAGAAACAAATGAAGTTCGACAAATAATAATTTAAGTTTTTAGTTTTTTCAGAATTTTTTGGTCTATTGATGAGTTTTTTAAGCAGAAATTAAATTTTCCCTGCAATTTTTCAAATATTCCGGAAGCTCTTGGAAATATTGAAAACCGCAATTCGAAATAAATCTCTAAAAGTAATCATTTTTATTACATTACCTGCACAATGCAATTCATAAAGCATGTAGAGCCCAAGTTAATAAGACCTCTTAAGCCGACAGTTTCATTAGCTCTAACATATCTTCTTCTTGGATTCGCCAACATGAGATTTGTTTCTTTTGGTGTTGGTATCCATGGTGTCCAGCTAAGGCTTTTCTGTAAGTCCTTCGTTTCCAGTTTTCTGTTAATTGTAGCTATATCGCGACAACGTGCGTCATATATAAACTCGCGACATGAACTGCAAAATAATGTACCATGTGAGAGTTCCAAGGCGATTGAATGCTTCTTCGTACGTAGATGAGAGATAATATGAGAACCACGACACCCAAAGTATATACAATGAAGGCAGGCAAAAATTTGTATACCAGAACTGCCACATTCGAAGCAGCAACAAGTTAAAGCCTGCAACAGAAGTGATTTAAGTGGACAATTGTATATATTTTTATTTACATAGACATCTACATTAGTGTGCCCCGAAATATTTAATTTCGGGTTTTCTCATCACAAGACCCCTCAAAATTTGCGTAATTGATCGTATATTAAAAAAATAGTTTTTAAAGCTAAATTAATGTACATATGTCTCAAGGCTTCTACCGATCATCGAAGACTTGATAATTTTTAATTTTCATGTCATAACTTCAGCAATTCACTAATTTTTAATTTCAACTCTTGAGCTAAATATAAAAGTCGTTACCGTTTGCTGCTCTATTTATGTATAAAATATACATATATATACACGACGTGTCGTGTGTACCGTTACTTTTGATGCAGGTTGCATATTACGAAGTGTTACCACGAAAAGTTATTTCAATTAAATCAGTTTGCAAAGGAAAACAGATGTTTCCCTAAGGCGTTCATAATTATTACTTTTACTGTCTGTTCAATGATATCGCAAGAAAATCTAAGCGATTGAAAGCCAGTCACTCAAAATAAAGTCAATTTGGATTCAAGGATGTCGATAGCACAAAGTGGAACAGAGATGTCACGAGACCCAGGAGATGTACAAAAAAAAAACCATCAATCACATAGTTGTGTGCCGCATGCAGTTGTTTTTGTTCGGGTACACGTACACGTTGTCGGCACTGATTAATGAGAATCGAAAAATGTTGACGGTTGATTATTTGAACGTCTCCAAATGTGATTGACGAAAAAACGGCATTTGCTTTGTGTTATTTGTTGTGTGACATGGAGAAGTTAGCAAATATATATGTATGTATCTCGGCAAGTTCCTATATACATACATATGTAGAACGTTCTCTGGTTTAATTATGTACATATACATATGTATATGATATTGACGTACAATAATACAGTCGCTTAGATTCTATGCTATTATTTTGGTTATGCCATAAAAACCAATAAAATTTATAAGTATAATAAAATAAGCTACATTAAAACAAAATAGATATGCGATATAAAATATTTTAATATAAAAAAATTCAAAATCTCTGGCATTATAAAAAAAGTATTACCATGATACAATAATATAAAGGTACAACCACTTTTGACGTACAAAATTAATTATGACTTTTTCCCCGATTATTTGATTACTGTTTTTTTGTAAACAGAGAGGAAAGAGTTGCCACACACATATAATGGCAAATTTTATAGTAGGAATGTTTTTTGAAATGCGTAATTTGAGTTTAGAAATTGTAGTTAATGTTAATGAACATGAGAATAACGAAATCTGTGTGTAATAAGACCTACAAAAGCAAATATTTGATTAATTATTTAATTCAATAGATAACAAAAAAAGCCTCACAGCTTGGGATGAAACTTCGTTCTTAAAAACATCGATTTAAAGAAACGCCGTAAATAGAAGCGATACATCGATAAACGCCGTAAATAGAAGCGATACATCGATGTTTTATTAGCGGAATTCACGGATGTTTCATACATATAATACACATTCGCATCACATTTCTCCTTAAAATGAACCACGTGGTCTAATAATGTTCTTAAGAATGCTACAACCCGTTAACAATTTCATCCGAATAATGTAAGGCAGCTACGTCCAAACACACATACTCTAAGTCATGTTTTAGACTTAGCAGTTTTTCTTGAAGCAATTATCTTCAATTCTCTTTTAAAACTGCTCGTTTGTTTACACTCAGACGGTTTCTTGTTCAATTTTCCTATTGTTTTAATGCTGCGAATGAAATAACAAAAGAGAATTGAAGTAACTTTTCTGTACAAACTCAGACTTCCTTCAAGAAAAACTGCCTAGTCTAAAACATGAGTTATATATGTATTTCAGATAAACAGCTTTGTTATTGTTTCTTTGCAAAGACCAAAAATGTCGCCGAGATCTGGAGGCAAATCGCGGCACTCGTTATCGAATTACGAAATATTTCCATATAAATTCTATTGAAATATTTCGTAATTACGTTCGATGTTGGATGTTGTGCTCTCGTCAGTGTGTCTTTTGTAAAACTTTGCACATAGTGCGTATAGCTTGGACGCAGTTGATGCAAGGCAATACACCAGAGAGTATAAAGACAAAATTCCGCCTTGATTCAGTTGGAAATTTCCTTCCTGTTGTATCTTGCTTGGTGCCGTTCTTGGTGCTGCTGTAACTTATTTATTTTTTTATAAATTTATGAAATAATTAAAATATTTTTCATTATTTTTAATTTAATAAACAAGAACGTCAAAAAATTAATAAAAAACTCGGATTTCATAAATTAATAAGGTAGCATTAATTTTGAGAGTAAAAAATAATCGGGACAAACGTCAGAAAGTTAATATGGCGACGAAAAGAGAGAACGGTTTTACCTTTATATTATTGTATCATGAGTATTACATAATTAATGTAACAAACATCTACAAAAATTTTTCAACATAACATAGTGTCCACACCTGATGATTTTATATCATACCTCGTAATATGACGCCGGCAGAACTGTAATTTTTTCATTAATATAAACAAAAAATTCATCATGATATGAAATCATCATCGTCTAGATGATTTCATATCATCATGAATCAAAGAAATAAATAAGAAATAAAAGAAATAAATAAATAAATAAAAATACTTGCCAAAAATAACTAATTTGCGTGTTGTTTAATTTTTTGGTCACAAATAATTGTTGTGTCGCATTTTCTAAACGAAAATTGTTTAATAAATAAACGTTAAATGCACAATAGCACATAAAATGACATTTGATATCAAGATAAATTCATCAGGCCGTGAGTTCTGATGATTATATCATAACGCTACCATAATATTAATAAATTGAGTCTATACGTGATGAATTTTCATCATGATATCAATTTGACATTCATCATGATATAAATTCATCAGGTGTGGGTGGATCCCAGAAATTTTGTCCAAAACATTGTTTTTCATTTATTTTAATAAACACTCACACATGCATACTAATTTACTTTCAAGTACGTGTGTTTTTTGACAGTTCAGCTCATAGGATTGTTGTTATAGGATTTCTTATAACAACGCTCTTATAAAAAATCTTATAAGATTGAGATAACATTATGTACACGTAACATGATTCGCTCTGCGATTGAATTTGATGCTGTTACCGCCGCCACTGTATTATTCGCTCTGCGATTGAATTGGACGATTGAATTTGACGCTGTTACCGCCGCCACTGTATTATTCAATTTGTTATTTTCCTACTTCTTATTTTCTTAAATTCGTTTCTCAATTTAAATAACTATGCATATACATACATACATATTTAAATACATGCACTCAATGTGGATGGTATGTATGTAATTATGCACGCACATATGTATACATAAATATGTTTCTTTTTATAACGGCACAATCTGCAGATCAACTACCGCTTTGGATTACAAAAAATATCTAGAAAGTTAATCAAGCAGAGTGGTCATACAAATTGTTTTAAAGCTTGTATTAAATACAAATTAGAATTTTAATAAATAATGAATCATAACTGCTGTTAAAAGTTGTTTCCATTACTTCGCTTGCTTTAACGAAAGAGCCAACATTTCTTTAAAACAATTTTTTTGTTTCTTATTACAATAAAAAAGACCTTAATAAAATTAAAATAAAACTGTCGCGCTAAAGACAATTTAAGTTGCGTTGCAAAAATAAAACCGTGATGGGAAAATTATTAATAAAAAATAAAATAAAAAAAAAACAAATAAATAAAATAAAAAAAAAACAAATAAATAAAATTAAAAAAAAAACATATATGTATATAAAATCTGTTTAATAAAAAGACAAAATAATGGCGCAAACAGACCAGAAAAATCCCAACAGCCATTAAATCTAAATAATGATGGATATGAAAAGGGCAATCCAGTGAAGATGCCAGGAAATATTTTGCAAAATACAGCAACAACAGGCGGCAAATTTGTACAGCAACAATGTAGATCTCTTTGTGGCCCAAGCACAACGTCCGTCTCTATGAACTCCCACACACAATTAAAATTGCAGATGTTAGAAGAAGAAAAGGAACTTCAAAGGCAGTATTTGGAGAAAAAATACAGTATCCTAACACAAAGGGAAGTTCGCCAAAGTTCAAATTCCTTTTTAAATATTTCTTGCTTTCAGCCCCAATGCAACGCAATTAGCAGCGAGACAGGTAATCCCAAAACAGCTACCAGAAGACTGGCCCCTATTTATAAGCAATTTGAAAAACAGCACAGAAATAGCGGGTTACACAGATGGTGAAAATTTAATGCGATTGCAGTCGTGTTTTCGGGGTCGTGCCAGACGGTTAGTAAAAAGCAAGTTGCTTATTCCGTCCATGGTGAGTGAAATAATCCAAACGCTAGAAATGTGTTCCGGTCGTCCAGAGCATATATTAGACAGCATGATTGCCAAAGCAACAAAAATTCCTCCGCTTAAGGACAGGCTCGACGGCATTATCGAATATGCGCTCACCATACGCAATATTTGCTCAACAATGGAGGCCACATTGAAGTTGCTCATAGTCTAGATACAAGCTCTTGTATCATTTGTATTCAAAATTTTATAAGTCGTCGTGGCTCGCCCAAAGAAATATATACCGATAACAGTACACATTTTAAATCTGTTGAAAGAGTTCTTCGTGAAGAAAAACAAAATCTGGACCTCCGTCAAGTTCTCTCCAATTACAATGAAATAAAGTGGAGGTTCAGCCCACCTGCAGCACCACACATGGGCGGCGCATGGGAAATACTTGTGCGCACCGTAAAATCAACCATCTACGCAATGTGCCCTGCCTTCAAATTTAATGATGAAACACTAAGAAACGCTCTATGGGAAGTCGAATTCATAATAAATTCCCGTCCACTAACATTTGTGGCTCTAGACTCCGCAGAGGACAACGCCCTTACACCAAACCATTTACTTCTTGGGTCAGCTGATGGATACAAACCCTTATGCGAAGTTAACTTCGATCTTCGTCAACGATAGCAGCACACCCAACAGTTTGCTAACCATTTTTGGAAAAGATGGGTTCGTGAATATGGCGCAAAATTAATAACACCTGGCAAGTGGTTTGAAAGGGTGAAGGCGACATATGTAGTTATAATCGTAGACGATACGCTTCCCGTAACAGTTGGCCAAAAGGTATCATAAGAGAAATAACCACTGCAAAAGATGGTCAAGTTCGTCGTGTCAAAGTAAAAACTAACTCTAGTACGTTCGAGAGGCCCGTGTCAAAAATAGCAGTCCTAGACGTCGGTAATAACGATGGCAAGCTCACAGACCCCTAGTTCGCTTACAAGGGGGGGGGGGCGAATGTTACCACCGCCACTGTTGTAAGGTTTATAAAAGTCTGCCTACCCGGTTATGCCGGCGCTAATGAACGCCACTGGCTCTAAAAAGACTTAGGCAGATTTTATGCCTGAGCAGATGTATGCTCTTAGATTTAATTCAAGCAGTAGAATGCTTTTAAATAAAACAGCCGATTTAAAGGCTAAGCAAAAATTGATTTTTATTCCAAAAATTTCTTTCTTTTATACTTAACTAACGGTATCCTTAAAACTAGAATAATACAATAATATTTAATAATTGTTGCTTTACAAAACGGATAGTTATTTGTTGTAACAAGTATTATTTATTATTATTATTGTTTTGAGTTAAAATTGAGTGACATTCCTATGGGAAAGTGCACATACTAAATTGTGATATTAGGGGTGACTATAGGGGTACACTACACCCTACCCCTTAAGAAAAATTTTACAATTTTATGTTTCTTAAAATTCAAAATTTTTTTTTTTTTTTTTTTTTTTATATATATAATTTTACAATTATAACATATTACTAATATTTTTTTAAATTATTATTATGTATTTCTTTTAACTTACTTCCTAGATCTATGACAGAGTTTACTCCTTTAGTTTGTACTATTCTATATGGACCATGGTATGGTGGTTGATTCTTTTTCCTATTAAAGGTTTTTACTAAGACCATATCTCCTACATTCAAATTTAACGGATTAAATTTTACACATTGTTTAATGCGTTTCTTTTTTGATATCTCCAGTAACTCTTTTGCTTTTTGCAACGAAAATTTTAATCTAGCTTTCAATTCTTTCGAATAATTATCTATATTATAGATTGGTTCAAAATTCAATAAGTTTTCATTAGGCAAGTTTGGTAATCTACCGAATATTAACTCGTATGGAGTGTAGTTTGTGTCTATATGCGGTGTTGTGTTATACGCAAAACAGAAATAAGGTATCCAATGGTCCCATTCATTATCTTTACAGAAGCCTAAGAGAAATTCATTCAGTACTCTATGACTTCTTTCAACTGATCCAAGAGTTTCATGGTGGTATGGAGTGCTGAAAATCTGTTTTATTTCCAGTAGCTTACATACTTCCGCCATTAACTCGTTTACGAACTCGGTACCTCTATCTGACTTAAGAACTTTGAAGTGCCCGTATCTTAAAATCAAGTTTTCTACAAGAGCCTTTGCAACGGTCTTAGCATCCTTCGTCTCAATGGGGCATGCAATAATATACTTTGTTAAATCGCACTGTATTGTTAGTATGTATCTAAAATTATTTGAGAATCTAAGGGGACCCACCGTGTCTATTGACACTGTTTCGAAACTAGTCCCTGGCGTATCGGTTAGTGTTAGCTTTTCTTTGGTGTGTTTCGTTTGCTTGTTAATTTTGCATTCTTTACAATTTAATATATGCTGCTTAATCATCCTACCCATATTCTTCCATATGTATTTTTGTTTAAGTTTTAGCGTCGTTTTCCTGACACCTAAGTGTCCTCCTATAGTTGAACTATGGTACTCATTAATGAGAGTATCCTGTACTTTCCTATCATATACCCTTACTGGTTCTTTATATATTAGTATTCTTAAATTTGCTTTATTTTTACCTCTTAATGCGTTGAACGTGTCTTTAAACTGTTCCTTTGTTACTAATTTGAAAATTTCATCATGAGCATTTAATGCTAGCTCTTTTACATTTATTGATAGTAATTTCAATAGTAGCTTCTCCAAATACAGCTTTGTGTTTATTGGATTATCACCACATCTCACTACAACTTCTAAATCACTTGCTACAATTTGAGGTGTTTTAATTTTACTCATTATTTCAAACCTAAGTTTTTTCATCGATTTAATGTCTGAGATTGAAGTACATTCCCAAATAAAAAGTTGATCAGGCTCTTTACTGGAGATGCCACCTCTATGCTCGACATCTTTTTGTGCATCATGTTTATTTTTCATGTTTCTAGTCATCACTAATATATCATTACGCTTTTGTAAATTTTCGGTAGGGGTTAACGTTTTTAATGCTTCGCTGTCCAATACTATCCTTGACAACGCATCTGCATTGCTATTCATCTTACCTTTCTTATACGATATTTCGAAATCGTAGTCACATAAATCCAACCTAATTCTAGTCATTTTTGATGATGGATTTTTGTGAGAAAATAACGATACCAAGGGTCTATGGTCTGTCACTACGTAGAATTTTCTACCATAAAGGTACGGACGGAAAAAGTTTATAGCCCAATGTATAGCTAACAGCTCTTTTTCTATAACTGGCTTGTTTATATCATGCTTACTCAACGATTTGCTCGCATACGATATGGGCATATCTGACCCAATTTCACCTTGTGATAGGACTGCTCCAAGTGCATAATTAGATGCATCGGTAGTTAATATAAACGGTTTCCTAAAATCAGGATATTGGAGTATTGGTGGATTGATTAATTTTGATTTTAATGTTTCAAAAGACTTTTGACAACCTTCGTCCCACCTAAAAACAGTATTTTTTTTTAACAGTTTATTTAAATTTCTAGCTATTTCAGCAAAGTTTTTAACGAAACGCCTGTAGTAATTACAGAACGCTACGAAACGTCTGACTTCATCTACATTTTTGGGAACTGGATAGTTTTCTATTACTTCGTGTTTAGCAGGGTCGGTACGTATACCCTTATCAGTTATAAGGTGACCTAGATAAACTACTTCTGTTTTCAAAAAACGACATTTACACGTATTCAGTTTTAAATTATACTGCCTCAATTTTTCAAAGACTTTTATCAAGTTCTCGTGATGGTGTTGAATACTACAACCAAAAACAATAATGTCATCGACATACAAAAACGCTTCTGCATCTAAGCCGCTCAATGCAATTGTAAGCATCCTTTGAAAACTATTTGACGATATCTTCAGTCCAAAGGGTAACCGAGTAAATTGAAAATGACCATTCCTGGTAGAAAACGATGTAATCGGTCTTGATTCTTTATCCAAACCGATTTGATGAAATGAACTGGTCATATCCAGTGTAGAAAAATATTTTGCCCTACCTAATTTGTCTAGGACATCTTCGATTCTTGTTAGAGGAAACTTGTCGCTTACTATTTTTTCATTTACTTTCCGGAAATCAACTACTAATCTCCATTTCTTCGTGTCATTTGCTGATTTTTTCGGTATTACCAATAATGGAGAATTGTAAGGACTCACAGATGGTTCAATGATACCATCTTCTAACAATTTATTTACCTGTTTGTTTATTTCGCTCATTTGTGACTCAGGTAGTCTATAAGGTTTTATGTAAACAGGTGAAGAATCTGTCATCTGAATGTTTTGACTATAAAAATTATTTGTTGTTAATTTGTCACCATCAAGGTGGAATACATCATTATATTCTGTAACTATGTTTTTTAAGGACTGCCTAGCTAATGGATCTATAGATTCGATATTTAAATCTTCTAAAACTTTTTGTACTCTGCCTTTACTTGTATTGATATTGTTGCCGCAATTATATATATTGTAATTTGATAATGGCTTCGTTTCTAACTTCAAATCTTTCAAAACTACATCTTTGTCAGTTGTATTCAACAATTTTATGTGTTGTAGTCCTATTGATGGTATAATGCTATTCCCTACAAAAATTCCCGGACATAATTCTTTGTTCAAAACAATGCTTTCCTGACTTATACATATGTTGACTGGTGTTATCAGTTCTGAGCGTGCTGGTATACATATTTCAGTTTTATAAACGCGTTTTGGGGTAATCGGTAAAATAACTTCTTCATCAGCTATATTGAAGGTTAACGTGTATGTTTCAAAATCAATTTTGCATTTATATCTTTCTAAAAAGTCTCTACCAATGATTCCATTAGTATTGATTGGAAAATTATCTTCAACTATGTGAAATTTGTGTGTTATCGGCTTATTATCGAATTCTAAAGTTAGATATGCGGTGCCAAGACTTTCAATCGTATCTAAAGTAATACCACTTAGTGATGATATGTTACGTTCATTTATGTTTTCTATATTACCTCGCTTGCAAATAGAAATATCTGCTCCAGTGTCTACCAAAAACTTAAGCTCTTTATTTATGGTACTGCAAGTTATTGTTATCGAATTATCAGTGTTATTTGAAATTTTGAAACATTTTTGCCCTCCTGGATAACAATCTTTGCTATCCGGCGCTATTAGTTTCCCTGGTTATGTCTGCCATTACTGGGTCTATACGACGAATTGTTCCTGTTATTATTATTTCTATATGAGGAATTCATATTATTATCATTACTTCTTGTTGCAAAGTTTCTATTCGCATTATTACCACTATTTCTGTACCTATTATTGCTATTGTTACTATTGCTGTCGCCATATCTATTGCGATTGTAATTAGCATTATTATTATACAATCCATTATTATAATTGTTGCTATTTCTGTTACTATTTTGGTTTGGGTATCCCTGACCTCTGTACCCTGTATAATCCCCATACACTCTTTGCGAATTGTACATACGTTCATTATCACGCCTATTAATTCTAAAAATACTATTATCATTTGTTTGCATATTTCTTCCCACTGTAATACATTTCTCTACAGCTTCACTGAGAGTTTTTGGACTACTTGCTACCAATATATTTTTATATTCCACATTAACACCTTTTATAAACACATTTAAGGCCATATTTTCACTCATTTTAGATATTGCGTTTTTTGTTTCCTGCGATGGATTTGCTATTGCCTTAAGTTCAAAATTGCTCAATTGTTCTGACAACAATGCAACTTTCTCTCTAAAGGCTGATATACTCAAATTTCCTTGCCTTATTGATCCTAATTCACTTAAGACTTGTTGCAGAGTTCTTGGGTTCGGGTACGCATCAACCAACAACTTCTTCAATTCATTAAACGTAGTAGGTATGTTGGAACGTCCCAAAACACTCCTGACATTTGCAGCTAATTTAAAGTTATAGACATACTTTATGAATATCTCTCGGTCTTCTGTTCTTAAAATATCATGCAATAACTCTGTTTGCACTATAAAGTCTTCTAACACCTCATATGAACCTTTAAAAACGTTAAGGTTTTTGCCCACAACTCCAATATCGAATTGTGCCATATTAATAATTTCCCTTGCAACACTTGCGTCCGAATTATCTGTTAAATCTGTACTTTCTTTAGTACTTATATTTTTCACTAAGTTCAACACTATTGTGTATAATTCATTAAATTTGATTATAAACGATTTGGTCTCTTCTTCCTGCAAACGACTACAAATATTGTCAATTTCTAATTTAATTTCAATTAAGCGCGATAATTTTTCAATTTTATAGTTAGAGGAGTAAATTCTGTCTTTGCTCTTTTTTATGTTCTTTTCTAATTTTTCTAATTCAATATAATATTGTTTTAATTCTTCCATCTAAAATTATATTAATTTATGTCTATTAAAAGTTAAGCAGTTGTGCGATTTCAAATCATAACTTATGTTATAACATATATTATGGCAAAAATATGTGAATCAAATAGGTAACACTGAACTTTTTTTTTTTTTTTTTGGGTAAACTTTACAACACTACCAATTCTTCCAATTTGGTAGCACTTATTTCTCAACATCTGTGATTGACATTTGTGTTCTTATTAATGCTTCTTCGCGTTATCTTTTATTACATTAGTAATTTTGTTATAGTTTTCTTTTATTCCTTAAGTTTGAGTGTAATAAATATATCTTTTTAATGTATTTGTATTTTAAACGTAATTTTGATAATTATATTTCACAAAAATAATTTCACAAATAATAAATTTTGGTAAGAAATTCCGGTTTGTCGCAAGGTATTTTCTCTGTGGTATTTTTCTTTATCGTCAGTGGCTTTGGGCCTGCCTTCAACGGTGTGGCCGTATATGAGGGAGCTTGTTGGTCCTTGCCTGCAGGTTTGTATTCCTCTACAGGGACATCTTTGTTATTATTTGGCAGGATCGCCATGTAAGGTTTATAAAAGTCTGCCTACCCGGTTATGCCGGCGCTAATGAACGCCACTGGCTCTAAAAAGACTTAGGCAGATTTTATGCCTGAGCAGATGTATGCTCTTAGATTTAATTCAAGCAGTAGAATGCTTTTAAATAAAACAGCCGATTTAAAGGCTAAGCAAAAATTGATTTTTATTCCAAAAATTTCTTTCTTTTATACTTAACTAACGGTATCCTTAAAACTAGAATAATACAATAATATTTAATAATTGTTGCTTTACAAAACGGATAGTTATTTGTTGTAACAAGTATTATTTATTATTATTATTGTTTTGAGTTAAAATTGAGTGACATTCCTATGGGAAAGTGCACATACTAAATTGTGATATTAGGGGTGACTATAGGGGTACACTACACTGTATTATTCAATTTGTTATTTTCCTACTTCTTATTTTCTTAAATTCGTTTCTCGATTTAAATAACCATGCATATACATACATACATACATATTTAAATACATGCACTCAATGTGGATGGTATGTATGTATGTAATTATGCACGCACTTATGTGTACATAAATATGTTTCTTTTTATAACGGCACAATCTGCAGATCAACTACCGCTTTGGAGTACAAGAAAATAAAAGTTTTGTTCTAGGAAGTTAATCAAGCAGAGTGGTCATACAAATTGTTTTAAAGCCGTTTAACCGTCAATTCCGCTTTATTGTATTAAATACAAATTAGAATTTTAATAAATAATGAATCATAACTGCTGTTAAAAGTTGTTAAATTCATATTCCCCTTATTGTGAATGGCGTCGTCGTCACATCAAGACGACAGTAAATTTTGTTACTTGTATACTCTTTATCGGCGAAAATTGGATCTTATTGACAATCTCTCACTAATCTCTAACCGCCGTATTCATAAAAAATATTTTAGGTTTACTAAAGGTTTATTTGACAAATTTCCCATAGGAATACGTCAAATAAGCGCTTAATAAACCTTAAATATTTTTTATGAATACGCCGGTAAGGCTTTGTAAATTAATGGAGCATGTTAATATGTAGTAGTCAATTTTTGTTGACAAAGAGTAGACAAGTCACAATTTTTAGTCTCGTCTTAATGTGACGTCAACGACGCCATTCACAATAAGGGGGATCAATTTAATTTGTACTTATAAAACTTGTAAAGAAAAATTTACACATACCCGTAGTTTAATATACACAAGTATAAAAAAGTTTTAACCCAAGTTTACCATTTCAAAAACTGCAGAATCGAAATCTTCTGATTCATCGTTAACTTTGTTGTACATAGTACTTGTATTAAAAAGCTTTCACATTTCAGCAGAAGGATTAAATTTGTCACAAGAATTTGAATTATTTTTAAGCTGTGTGTTTATTCCAAGTAGTGCTTCCAACAAGTCGTATTGTAGTTTTAACGTACATATGTATTTTAGTTTTGGTAGTATTCATTATTGGTTAATCTACCTTGATACTTCTTTATTAGAACCATTCACTATGAATAATAGCGCCCATTTCTTACCTCAAAAATCATTCTTGTTACCATCAGTTATAAAAAAAATCCCCAAAAAATTTCCTAAAATTTGGTTATCATCCCCAACAAATCCCCAGATCCCCAACACGAAATTTGCATCCCAATCCCGAAAAAAGTCCCCAATTTGGGAATAAATCCCTAAAATGGCAACACTGTTGCACATGCTCATGTGCGATTGCATCCTTTTTCTGTGCGCATGATTTGGCTCATGCAAATGCGAACCCTGGTACTAATGTTCTTTTTATTGCAGGCCTTCGGCCGGGCTTAACAATTTTCTCCACCATGGTTTTTTTCAATAGGTTCTTTGAGCTGTTAATTGGTTCCAATAATGGCCCGTTACATTCAGAAATGCAATGCAATACAGTTTGATATGAAAACTTTAAAGATCAAACAGAATAAGTCCGGAACAACTTCAGGAAAAATCGCTATCAAATTAACAAATCCCATGATAAAATCTATGGCAGTAACTTAAAATACTCTCTAATTTTTGTTTTATTTTCTTTTGTGCTTATTTTTCTTTGTAGTTTTGAACAGGGCTGTCGATATGGCGATTTTTCAACTTGTTTGGCGTCCCAATTTTTGGCTCGGTGACATGGCGATTTTACTTTCGATAAATAAATTTGTTGGCGATTATTATAGCCATTTTTTAACAAAATTAAACTTCAGAATTTTTCTAATTCCGTAAAATTAGTTTGTTGAATTAGTAGTTTCAAAAATAAATCTTACTAAAACTCGTTTGCAAGAAGTTAAAACAATTTGCTTTTGATGATTTTTCTTATATTATATTAGATGAGAAAAATTTACAAGAAATAATTTTTGGCGATTTTATTTCTAATTTTGTCGATTTTCTGATAAATTTTGATAAGATCATTTTATAAAAATTTATATTAAATATCAAAAATTCAAAATTTTAAAAACCCCCGAATATATCTATAGAATATATGATATCTTCTAAACGACTGGACCGATTTTCTTAAAACATAGATAAGAACTAGAGATGGGAAAAAAATATCGATACATCGAAATATCGATATTTGAGAAAATAAATACCGATATATGTATATATCGCCGATATTTCAAAAACCGATATATCGATACATCGATTCTTATTTACGAGTATCGGGTTTCGATATTTTTAAGAGGTCTATAAATTTTAGCCGTTTTTAACTATGATATACTAGTAATGCGAATAAAAAAAGAGAAAAATATAATAACAACTGCCAAGTCGCATTTACAAGGTGACCTCACTAAGCTAGCTGACTTTTATTTGTTAACTAAGCTATATATGAAATTTGGTTAGTGTGGGTGCCTAAAGGAAGAATTACTTTCTGTTCAGCTGACTCATTTTGTTTATGGTATAAATATAGAAGGTACTTCCATTCCCTCATTTTTTATTGACATTCAGCATCTGACAAGTATAAGTATTTTGAAGTTTCCGGTAAAATCGTGCTACCGTATTAATTTAATATTCCCCCCCCCCCCTGTTTCCTGTTTGTTTGAAAATTTTATTCAGAAATTATTTCAAAATTGTTTTTATAAAATACAGAATGTATAAATTAAACAATTAATGCTCAAATTCTGTTCGACGATTGTATCGTCTTGTCTATGGACGAAAAAATCCGCAGTTATGATTCTTTAAAATATTATTATTATTATTCTATGCTAGAAGTTTCGTGTATTTGCTTTATGATTTTGTTCTAAACATTATATCCAACACATATTTTTTCATATACTTTTCAAACTATTGTATAATACTTTAATTTAATTTTTATGTTTTAAAAACATGGTAATAATATTTTTATTTTTCATTATCAAAAACAGCAACCATTTTTGAACAATATAATTTGGAGAATTCAAAGACAAGAACTCAAAAGTATTTTCAATCAAAAACGTCCTTAATCTTCTTACTGGATTAGGGCTAAGTAAAAATATGAGTGCAGCATTTTTTTAATTCAATTTATTTTCTGATGTTCGTCAAAAGTGGCTAAGAGCTTATAATATCTGTGAAATAGACTTGCCAAAAGATTTTTTCAACATTTTAGAAAAAGATGCTACAATCAACAAGAAACGAATTATGTAGTTTAAGCAAATTCAATATCAATCAATATTTGATAAACTTAATGAAAAATTTAATGTTAACTAATCAAAAACATCAATAAATTTGGTTTCCCAACGCCAAATTTTAGATGAAAATATAGTTAAAAGATTTGTATGAAGCAGAAAGCATAAAAATATGAGATAAACACTTTTTAAAATTCACAGATGTGTAGTTATGTATATCACTTTAATTAAGTGCGTTCAAGAACTCAAAAATTTGTAAAAATTTTTACTATTTTTTACTGGATTGCGTTCGAGTACACAAAATCCAGTCAATGAGAGGGCGAACTGAGAGCGAAAAATGACAGTAAATTTACTGAGTAAATGCAAATTTTTGCCAGTAAAATCCAGTAAAATGAAACCATATGTTTTTAAACATAAACAAACAGCAGCAAAGCGAAACAAAAGTTTTTGGTTTTTGATAAAATTTTAAAAATAACAAAAAACAAATGTATTAAGTTATGAACAATATTGCATTTATTTAAGTTTGATTCCAGAAAAATATAATGGTATGTTTTATGTATTCCACGGGAAATTAAAACGTGTGGAATTTTCATAGAATTGTTGGAAATATGTATTTATAACAACAATTTCCCAACGATGTAATTTCACGTGAAATGCAGAACATAACCGATTGTTTTTAAACGTGAATAAAGTTGATAGATTTTTATAGTTAAATTTTTGTTTATACACATAGTCGGACGGTTACTGTTTCCCCGCATGGAACATTTAAAAAATTTAGTTATTGATCGATTAAATATGATTAATGTGTACATTTCTTAAATTTGTTTTCAGATTTTCGATATCTTGAATATATTAGGATATATAAAGTTCTTTTCCCATTGTATATTTCTCTTAATAAATGCACTCATTTGAACTACTTGAAAGGAAGTGAACAATATTGTTGTGATGATTGGTATAAGCGGCAACAAACATTTTTGTCTTTTTCTGTACATCCTAATTATTCGCGTCGAGCGTAAAAAGTTTAGAAACTTTAAGGGCCTGACGCGCGATGTCGGCAAGCAAGTTATAGAAAGTTTTTTGTCGACATCGTGGGCCAGGCCCGAAAGTTCAAATAAAAACATATGTATCTATTACTTTTATTATTAAAGAAAATATAGGGTGGCGTTGGCTGAAGTAGTTAGCACGTCGACTACAAAACTGAAGATCCTAGGTTCAATCCGACAGTCATTCAAATAACAACACCACGCTTTTTTTCTGATGTGAATTAGAGTTCCTTTGCATCAGCTGTTGTTGGAAAGTTCAAGTGATGAAGGCATAGTCACTGGTCACTGAACTATACCGACTTCAGCAGATGCTAATCCTAATGTTACATCAAAGCGCCCTCCTTCGTCGGTATTGTGTAGCAAAATCATCGGCGAAGTAAAATAACCAATAAAATGGCTACTAAAAACACAGCTTCAAAATTTAATACGCCTCATTTAACACCAGAAGGCGCTGCAACACTGCATTATTAAAAAGCGTGCAAAAAGCAGTTGTAAAAAGAATGAAGCTTTCTTCTATATCTTCCTTCACCACCTGTCTTCTATCACTATCCCTTTCCTAAAGAAGGTAACACCTAGTAATAGTAGTAGGCATTAATTGCCTGAGTGTTACTTCTCTTAAAAAAAAATATATACTATGGTGTATTTTTATAAAACAAAAGAAAAAAACATTCTTCATCGATTTTCTCAAAACCATATAATTTTTCCAAGCGGCAATGTACTGTTTACTTGATCACAAAAGCTTCGAAAACTGCTTCTGAAAAGCACTAACATAAGGCAGGCTCTCTAACAAAATAGAGGAAAAAGTAAAAAAAAAAAAATTGCAAGCTAGTAACTTTTGCATCTGAGTACATAAAAACTATAGCCCAATTCACAATCTTGTGCAAATGGTCTTGCATCGTTGCATGTACAAAATGGTATAGTATATTGATGCTCACCACTTAACAATTCTAAGAAGTTAATGTCAAAGTTAGCTATTTTATGTCAGGTGGAGACCGCGAGTAAGGGAGATAATGTTAGGGAATCACTTGGTGTGCGCATGAATAAGGAGATTTTTTGTGCCAGATGAGCCAGCTAGAAGCAATTTATTCAGCTTCCAAAAAGTCATAATTTGCCTTACCAAATTGGACTACTAAATGGTCCAAATTTGCATTACATCGGCCTAACCCCAAAACTACTCCATATTGCATTGAATGCTTGTGTGAAAACGACATGATCCATGACAGCATTATATGGACCATGATGTAACTAGTCAGTTTCATCTAGATTGGACCACGTAGTACAATATTATATTCAGTTTTTTTTTTGCATATACATATGTATGTACATACTTATGTATAATTTTTTTTAGCGCCAAATTGTCTATCAGCTGTTGTATATATTTTACTGGATTTTACAATTTTTCCGTTCGCGTACTTTTAGCTGCAAACTTTTTTATTGAGAGTAATTTCTTTAAATTACTCAGTATTTACTCAGTTACTGGATTTTACTGGAAAAGTACTCAAACGCACCTATTATTTGCAATTTTTTTAAAAGAGAATTACACATTTTTGTAAAAAAAAATTCTAGGGGAAGACTTAAATTTTTTACTATATGTTATCATTTTTCTTTATTTCTCTCAAAAAACAAACTTCAAAAATACTTATTTTTAAAAACAAAGAGAGAATGTAAGTACCTTCTATATTTATATCATGGTTCAAACTTTGAAAATCAAAAAACTATTAAGTAATTGTAAATGACAGCATAAATAAAATAAAAACATTTTGAAATAAACTGGGATTGAGATTTAAGAATCTTAAAATTTTTATTTCTTACCAGAAAAACATAAAGGTATATGGAAACATAACAATGGATGATGCAAAACTCATCACTTTAGTGGAAAACTGTGACCGTTCTTCTCAGAAACAGCTGATAATATATTAGAAAAAAGTATCTTACTATTTAAATTTAGAAACAGAACGGCATAGAACAGCAACAGAAAGTAAAGACTAATTAATCCTTAAGGAGCTACAGTAGGTTACGTATAACTTGGAACGAGATTTCAAGAGAGTTCCACCAGACCTGGGTGGATCCTGTTCCAACCTGCACTATAAAATTCAAAATTCTAAAGGAGTAATATTTTTTATTATTAATTTTAACAATTAGTATAAATTTTTCTTTACTTTTATGTTCTCACGTCTTTGAAATGTGCTATATATATATATATATATATATATATATATTTTTTTTTCCAATATTATACAACATTTTTAACTAATTTAATTAGTTTTAGTATCTTTTTATCGTTGTATTGGATTGGAAATATAAAGAGAAGAAAATCGGCGGATGTGTCAATATACAGTCACTCATTCTCAAAATTGGACACTTCTATCGAAATCATAAATGTTATGTTTGAACGTTAATAATAACAAAAACCAATTTAAGTTTACATTTTCTTGCATTTATTCTTGTAAAGTACTCCCTTCAAAGTAGTATAGCAAAATAGAACTGTATTCTTACAACAACAATAACAAAAAAAGCAATTTGTTTAAACTTTAAATGCACTGCCAAATGAACTACTCACACTCAAAATGGCACAATGTAATATTTCAACTAAATACCGTTATAGTGTGCTGTGATGAGATTTCAAAATTGCTATTTTGTGCATTATTCAACTAGCTACAGAAGGTTAAATACTATTTTTTTTAATATGCGTCAAACCACGATTGAGGAACGAGAAATTATTATAAGAAATTACAAGGACAAGAAGTCAAGGCGTGAAATTAGTAGAATAGGCGGTAAAAAAGTGTCTGCTGTTCATAATAAAATAAAACGTTATAAAGAAAGGGGAACGGTACGTAATAAAATACGTAACTCACAAAATAGAGTGTTCGAGATTTTTACTACGATTGGTTAAAGAAAATCCGAACTTTTCTGCTGTAGACTTAAAAAAAATGCTAAAAGAGCAAAGAGATGTGGAGATGTGTATAGAAACAGTTCGCCGACTTCTTAAAAAACACGATTTTCATGCAAAGGTGCCGCGCCGTAAGCCCGTTATTTCTTCAAAAAACCAAAAGAGTAGGTTAGAATTCGCCAAAAAGTATTAACATGAAAACGCAGAATTTTGGTTCAAAGTAATTATAAAAAAAATAAAATGATAAAAAATTATATTAAAACTTTACTTAGTTAAAGGTTTTATTTACTGATGAAACTAAAACTGCATAGTTTTACTGCTGTAAAACTTGGAATTCGTGAAAGCTTAATATTTTACCAGGACAACATTCCTAAGCACACTTCATGGAATGCTCGTAATTGGTTGCCGTATAACTGCCCAAGGGTTATTGCCACACTGCTCAATCCCCTGACATGAACCACATTGAGCATCTTTGAAATGAGCTAAAAAGAAGACTTGCTAATAAATGCGTGAGCAGCAAGACTGAATTAAGGCAAGCAATTTTGAACGAATGGGAAAATACTGATCCCAACTATTGTAAAAAACTTGTTGAAAGTATGCCACGACGCTTACAAAAAGTAATAAATCACAAGGGGAAATCGACGAAGTATTAGTGAAATTATTTTTAACATTTGTGACAGCGTCCTATTTTGAGTGTGAGCCGCCGTATGAATATACGAACTGAATTACTTGTATTTTTTCTGTTGTTTTTTTTTTATTGAATTTTCATTATGTTAATTTGATTCTGTCAAACTACTCAACGTACGCAAAAAGTTAAAAGTTGACCAAATTTTGTACTTTGTGTTGACGGACACGTACTGAATGTAACAAACCTCATAAGAAAACCTGTATTTCAACTTAGCTGTCAGTTGGAAAAGGCAAAGTTTAACGCATGACGGATTCATTGCGCCCCGGCCTTTATGTTTTTGTGAGGATCTGATTACATACTTATATTTTCTATAATAACACTTTTTAAACTTAAACTTTCTATTGTGTTTTATTCAGAAATAATTTCTTATTCGGGCTTAAGTTCAGTAATTTCATTTCTTATTGAATGAAATATTTTTATTAATTAATGTGAGTTTCTAAAGAAGAGAAGAAAAATTAAATTAGACTTTTAAGCTAGGGGAAATACCGATATTTTTCTGTGCAGCAACGCACTTCATCAGCACCCTAGTCCGTCTACTTGGGTAGAGATTGATTGCAAGAATAGTTAAACATACGTAGGTAGAGTAATATAACTTCGTGCTGACCTAAATAGAAAAATTAAAAAATAGAAAAACAGGGGAAACGAATAGTGATACTTACATATGTATTTACCAAAGGTAAATCAATATGTACACAACAATCATTTCTCACATTCCGTTTCATTAGAATTTACGTTAAATAGCTGATATTAATAACAATCTCCACCCAAGTAGACAGACTAGGGTGCTGATGAAGTGTGTTGCTGCACAGAAAAATATCGGTATTTCCCCCACAAAGGTGTAGAAAAATAAAATAAATTCAAATCGAATATAAATTATTTGCTGGGTTTTTTGTATTAGTTACTAAGCCTACTACGCTTATTTTTCTTTTGTGATTTTCAAAAATATTATTATTTGTGAATTCTCAAATAGTTCTTGAAAGTCTGTGCATAAGATAAGAGGTTTGTGACTATTCAAAATGTGTGGTTGAAGTCTACTGATGATTTGTTACAGCAACAATGAAATGCATATAGACAACGCTGAACCACCAGCAAATAAATTTCAAATTAAGGTATTTCCCCCAGCTTAAAAGTCTAATTTAATTTTTCTTCTCTTCTTTAGAAACTCACATTAATTAATAAAAATATTTCATTCGATAAGAAATGAAATTACTGAACTTAAGCCCGAATAAGAAATTATTTCTGATTAAAATTCACTATAGTTCAACTAAATCTAAAAATGTCTCATTTCTAGTGTGTTTTATTTCTATTAATGATCACTGTGCCAGTTGAAAATGGCTGAGTTACATAAAATAATGGGTTAGAGCGTGATGGGTGTTGGATTGTAGATCTTAAAAATGCATTATTGTGTCATTACGGGTCGGTAGTGTGTACGCAAGTTGGTAAGTCATCTGGAAAGAAACATGTAAAATACAGCGTACATTTTAGTGGACGTGACCCCGTCTATTTTCTAAATATATTTACATATTAAAGTCTGCTTAGTCGAAGTAGATAAATCACAAGGATATGTCCAATGTACATGCAAAGTTTCAATAGGGTAGCTGGTGCTTTAATTTTTGGATTTTTCGATTGAGTACAAAATGTCAGCTCTCTATAGTATATTACGAAAAATTTTATGGGCATGGCCTAGCCCCGCCGACTTTTATATCTGCTAGTGCTTATGGTTCATGCAAAGTTTGGTATTAAAAAGTTGATGAGAAATACACGAGTAATAAATTAAAAACTGCTAAACCGAAGTACATAAAAGAAAAAGCTACGATTTATGGGTGAAGTCACGGCTACTTTCCCAAATAGGAAATTTTTACTTTGGATAAGTGCAATGTGTATGAAAAGTTTCAATAAAATTGATCTTAATTTTGAGTTTAAGGTGCTTCTTCCTGCCCCCTTATAGCAACTTCTGGGTTTTCAGATTTTTCTTAGTGATCTCTGATCTATATTTATTTGTGTATCAAATTTAAGCTCGCTAGTGCGAATTGGAGTTTTAACGGCGTGATCCCGCATACCGGGTAAAACTTCTTGGTTTTAAGGTTTTCCCATTGGCTTATGCAGCTACACTTACTTGTGTATAAAATCTTAACTCTCTAGCGCGAATTATATCTTTAAATTTTATCAGCATTACCTCTCCCACTATTTTTAACTCAAAATTTTGTTGTGAGCATCGCTTATAATTTTCTTCTAAAAAATGCTAGACCGAAGTAGATTAAACACAAGGCTAACATTTTATGGGATTGATCACGCCCACTTTTTAAGGTGTTTGGAGGTAATTGAAGGTTTTCATGCAACTAAATCAAATTCAATAGGATTTGACAATATAGACCCGAATTTTTTTAAAATTATCCTCCCAGGGTTAATAAGATATTTTAAGCATATTTTTAATACTATTATAATAACCAACACTTTTCCCAAGGTATGGAAATATGCCAAGGTAGTTCCCGTGCCAAAAGCGAGAAATGATTTTCGTCCCATTGCCATTCTACCATATTTCTCAAAAGTATTTGAAATTTATAAGTTTGTGAATGATAATAATCTATTGACTGATTGTCAATCTGGCTTTAGACCTCAACGTAGCTGCATTACGGCAATATCTAATGTAGTGGAAGATATAAGAGGAAACTTGGATGATGATCGAATTACGTTCTTAGTATTACTTGACCACTCTTAAAGCGTTTGACACGGTTAACCATTCTATTCTTTGTCAAAAACTCTCGAAATTTTTCCGTTTTTCCCCTTTCGCTGTGAAACTTATGGCTAACTATCTCTTTAAGAGAACACAATCTGTCTCCCAAAATGGGTACATTTCTCGTGCTTTAAAAGTTCAACATGGTGTCCCACCACAGGGATCGGTCCTTGGACCATTATTGTATTCATTATATGCAAATGACCTGCCAAAAAATCTGATTTATTCGAAAATTCAAATGTATGCTGATGATGTTCAGCTATATCTCTGCAGTCCCAAAGACTCATACCTTACAACTATAAATTACTTAAATTCTGATCTGGAGAACATTTTCAATTGGGCTTCGGCCAATGGCTTAAAGTTGAATCCGGAGAAATCCAAATGTTTAGTGATAAGCAAAAGAAATGTGATTATAGAAGATGATCTAAATATTAAAATTGGGGGTGCTAGAATTGCAATTGTTAACACGGCTAAAAATCTTGGAGTAACAATGAACAGGACTTTGAATTGGTCGGACCACCTGAATCAAGCTTGTGGCAAGATATATGGGATGCTTAGGGGATTGTGGGCTACACAATATTTTACACCACCAAGAATAAAAACTTAATAACAAAGACTTATTTACTGCCAACACTATTGTATGCTTCGGAAATATATGCTGGTTGCAATAATTCCCACGACATGAGGAAACTGACCACTACGTATAATAACATTATCCGTTACGTTTTTGGCCTAAAAAAGTTCGATAGAATAACTTCTTATTCAAGCCGTTTACTCTATTTACCCTTAAAAAATTTTCTTAAATTTAAAAACATTATACTTCTTCATAAAATTATGTATAATAACTAAGGAACCGAATTACCTATACGATCGTTTGCACTTTGCAAGATCTCGTAGAGGAAAATTTATTATACAATTTCGTCATCGAAATCACGCATCAGAGTGTCAATTCTTTAATGTACGTCTCAGTAATCAACTTCCAAAACATTTACAAGCAACATGCAACGCAATAAAATTTAGAAAATTACTTATCAAATACTTTTCTCAATGATCATTGTTATTAAATTTGTTGTCAATTCTGTCCACTATTACCATTACCACTGACAGGATTATTAATATTATTATATTGCATTATACTGTTTATATTATTATTCTTTTTTTTTATATATATTGTTACGTTTAAATTTTATTAAACGTGTGAGTTCTTTTGATTGCTCAAAAATAAAAATAAATAACACACAATTTTTATTTGCTACTGTTCTTCCTTTTTATTCTTAACTAAGCAAATTACAACTTGTCTTTACTTAAGTAATTCTTATCGTTATTATCCACTTTCAACGAAGCTGGCTCGACTACTTTCTGATTAGCACTGACTTAACGATGTCACTGAACTCATTCTCACACAAGCTGCCTCTTTTTATAGTACAGGAACCGGTTCTAGAATGTTCGACCAATAGATGGCGTAATAACATGTCTGTACTTAGTAAGTCCAAATGGCATTTATGCACGTTGCCATCTGTATTGTCATTTACTATTGGTAGCCACATGATCAAACAGTCCTCTAGCACAATCGGGAAAATTCAAGTTGCTGCTTCTAGGCGTTTGTAGATAATTCGATTGGCCGTTATTTTCGAATTTCAAAGTAACGAGTCTTATGTTGGCAATGCGGTTTGTACTGGTAGTACAGTGCTCGCACTTTTATTTGCATGTGTGTGTGTCTGTAGCTATGTATACAATTATTGTTGTTGCTATAGTATTTGTACGTAAATATGTGTGTACGTTTAGTGCTTTAGTTAAATACTTCCAGATAGTTCTTTGCTTTAACCCTGTAGGAATATTTTTACGTAACACTGCCGCCCACTTAAGCCTATTCGTCCCGAATAGGCACATTATCCGGCTTTCCATAGTTTGCGAGTCGTTCTAAATGTACAACTTTCATTTTTGACCTTGGGCTATTGTGTTTTTGTATTCTGTAGACGACATCGTTTAACCTTTTTACCACCGTATATGGTCCCTCCCAGTGAGTCTGTAGTTTTGGAGACAATCCTATTTTCCGCTGTGGGTTGAAAAGTAGAACCAATTGACCTTCATTAAAGCCTTTAGAATTTGCAGCACGGTCGTATCTAACTTTCATCTTACTACTGACCATTTTAATTCGGCTACGGACAAATTCATGTAGCTCATTTAAATTTTCTTGCCTTTGGAAAGGGTGTTCGCGATGTTGTGTCATGCACAGCTGACCTGTATGCTAATAGAAACTCGTCCCAGTCCTTTTGATGCGTGCTCATCACTTTTCGCAAATATTCTTCTAATGTACGGTTGAACCTCTCTACCATGCCATCAGACTGTGGGTGAAGTGGTGTGGTTCTGGTTTTCTTTATCCCATATCGCTCGCACATGTCTTTAAATATGGCAGACTCAAAATTTCTACCTTGGTCAGAGTGCAGTTCAATAGGAACTCCATAGCGACATACCCAGTTGTTTACAAACGCGTCCACAATCGTATGTAATCGTATGTATCGTAACTTTATGGCCCAGATACTTCACCTCTTTCTGGAATAATGCACACTTTTTGATGCTGAGTTTTTTTTAAGGTGTTCATCAAAAGTCTTCCCCATTACAATTATGTCGTCAAGATACACCAAGCATGTTTTCCAGTGCAGTTCTTTTAACACTTGCTCCATGAGCCGCTCGAAAGTAGCCGGAGCATTGCAGAGCCCAAATGGCATAACATTAAACTGCCACAGACCATCGCATGCGCTGAAAGCAGTTTTCTCCTTGTCTTTCTCTGCGATCTCCACCTGCCAATAGCCGCTTTGTAGATCCAAGGTGGAGAACCATTTCGTTCCAGCAAGCGTGTCTAAGGTGTCGTCAATTCTTGGTAGCGGGTAACTGTACTTTTTGGTCACGTCGTTAAGTTTCCTATAATCGACGCAAAATCGAGTACTGCCGTCCTTTTTCTTTACTAACACTACCGGTGAGCTCCAGGGACTTGAAGATGGTTCGATTACACCACACCGCTCCATTTCATTGACGAGCTCTTTTACCTCAGTTCGCTTAGCCAGTGGTATATGGAGATTGTGGGGCCGTCGTTTGTGGGAGCTAGCTCTTGCCCCTTAGTGCTAGCTCGTTTTAGTTTAACGGGGACTCTTGTGTTGTTTGTTGGTACACCCGTTTACTGTTCCTTGATGGCGAAACAGATCTGGCTCTTTTTCTTGGCGCCTTGCAGTTGCGCTGGTAATGACCAACTTTGCCGCAGTTATAGCACTTATTATTAACTTTGTGCTCTTTCTCCGCCAATGCTTTTCTCACGGCCTCCTTAATGCTAGAGACTAGACTATTATCATTCTCGGCAAGGACTTCCATGTTCCGCACCTTGCACACATGTGGCTTCAAAATCAGCCTAGCAGTCTCCTGAGCTAGTGCAAATGAAACCATTTCTGCGAAGGTTGCCTTTTGCGTAGCACACACTGCAAGTTTGATATCAGGGTCGTGGATACCATTAACAAACGCCTCCGTTTTGACATGATCCATGAATGGATGGTTTTCGCCTGGATACGTAAGCTGCACCAACCGCTCGATTTCCATTGCGAAATCTTGTAGAGACTCATTGGGCTTTTGTCCTCTACATCGCAATTCCATGCGGTATATGTCACGCTTGTGCTCCCTGCCATATTTGCGTTGCAGTGCCGCCATTATGTCATCAAAACTGTTTCTGCAGCCTACTGGCACAGTTTGGAGAACTTCTGCTGCCGCACCTTTTAAGGCCAAAACTAGCTTTATGGCCTTTTCTTCACTGTCCCACCCATTTCTGTTAGCCACTGTTTCGAACTGAAATTGGAAGATGTTCAGTGGTGCACTGCCATCGAAACAAGGCGTCTTTATCCTGCTGGAAACATCTGGAACAAATCGCACCGGTCCGCCTTGGCACTGGAGATTGACGATTTTTGCTTCCAGCTCGTGCAATTTCTCGTCTACATCTTTCACTTGTACTGCCACGCCACCAATTTCTAAGCTATGGACTTTATTCTCCAGCTCCGATATTTTCTCGTCAAACTTGCTGACTTGTACTTCAATACCATCTACTCTTCTATATAAGGCCTCAGAAATTTCTTGAAGTTTCTCGTTTGTGGCCTTAACTTAAGCTAAAACTCTCTCGTTGTTTTCTTTAGAAGTTTTTTGAAAATCAGCCTTCATAGCTCTAGAAGACTCCTGAATTTCAGCCTTCATTGCTCTAGAAGACTCCTGAAGTCTCCCATCCATTGCTCTAGAAGACTCCTGAAATCTCCCATCCATTTAGCCTAGAAGTTTGTCGTTGTTTGCCTTCATTTCCTCATTGTTTGCCTCCATTTTACTCATCATAGCAGCAAACATTGCACCGATGTCTGTACTGGTTGCTGCTGCACGAGTACATACCTCAATTTCTTCTTTTTCGTCGAACTCATAGCTTTCTATATCGATGTTGCGCCGCTGGAACTCTTCCAACAATCTTTTCTGTAGTTCGACCTTATTACCAGTTGTTGGCAAGTCCAGATTGTTCAACTCTTTCTTGAGTTGCTCCACCTTAAGCTCTTGAAATTTCATTCTTCCTCGTATTACAAATTAATTATTTTCTAATTAATTTATTATTTTTATTTTAATTTTTGCAATCCTACTTCTGACACCAAATGTTATGTTTAAATTTTATTAAACGTGTGAGTTCTTTTGATTGCTCAAAAATAAAAATAAATAATACACAATTTTTATTTGCTACTGTATTTCCTTTTATTCTTAACGAAGCAAATTACAACTTGTCTTTACTTAACTACTCCCTATCGTTATTATCCACTTTCAACGAGGTCTTAACTTGACTACTTTCTGATTAGCACTGCTCTGTTCTCGCACATGCTGCCACTTTTTATAGTACAGGAACCGGTTCTCGAATGTTCGCCTGATAGGTGCATGATGCCATCTGTGTTGTCATTTACTATTGGTAGCCGGATGTTCAAACAGTCCTCTAGCACAATCGGGAAAATTCATGTTGCTGCTTCTAGGCGTTTGTAGATAATTCGATTGGTCGTTATTTTTGAATTTAAAAGTAACGACTCTTATGTTGGCAATGCGGTTTGTACTGGTAGTACAGTGCTCGCACTTTTATTTGCATGTGTGTGTCTCTGTAGCTATGTATACAATTATTGTTGTTGCTATAGTATTTGTACGTAAATATGTGTGTACGTTTAGTGCTTTAGTTAAATACTTCCAGATAGTTCTTTGCTTTAACCCTGTAGGAATATTTTTACGTAGCAATATATTATTTTTATTTTTTATATATTTACCCCCATATTCATAAAATTTGAAACGAATTTGAAATGTATTTTATTTAAAATTTTCCATAAAAAATTTTTCCTAAAATGAATTTCAAATTCATTTAATTTTTTTATAAATATGGGGGTTATTGTTTATATTTTTCATTTAATTAATGTTTTAATCGGTATATTATAACTTATCTGATTCTAATGCTGTAATTCATAAGATATCATATCTTGTGTTATTAGAAAGGCAATTGTAAATAAAGAAAGAAAGCAAGTTTTGTATACGTGCAACGCGTATGCAAGATTTCACTAAATTGGCTGGAATTAAAAGCTGCATATTAAGTTTTTAGTTCCAAACAATATTAGCGTGGTCCCGCCAATTCTGGTTTAATTTTTTGGGCTTCTAAATTTTTCTAGTTGGTTTCTCACCTACACTTATGTACTTGTGTATCAAATTTCAGCTCATAAGCGCAACTTTTAATTTTTAAATAAAATTTCCGGTTTTTCAGATTTTTCTAGTTGGTTTCTCACCTAGACCAACTTGTATATCAAATTTCAGCTTCTTAGCGCAACTTTTAATTTTTATGGGCGTAACCCCGCCCACTTGTCCAAATTTAACATTTTTTTGGCCAGTGCTTATTATTCGTGTCAACTTTCGTTGCAAACGGATAATAATAACAAACGGATAATAGCTACATAAATAGTATATCTAAATATGCTGTGCCGTAGTACACGAAAATGAGGTTTGTATTATGTGGGCCTGTGAAAGCCCGCTTTTTTAATGAAAAATTTATAGCCTTGCATTATCGCAGTATGTATGCCAAATTTCAATAAAACAGCTTCCATTACACTACGACCGCACCAGCAATTTGATGTTTCTTAACACAAGCAATAACGCCGGCAGAATGATGACGTCCGATTCCTTGCGTTCAGTGATGCCAGAATTCCTTTACCAAAAATGGCTAAATGTATACAAAAAAAAAAATGGCTAAGCGCCATCGAATGCAAAAATCATGAACTTTAGCAAAAACAAGAAGGTATTAATTAATTTTTTTAAACAAATCGGAAATTTTTTTTAAAGTAAATAAAAACTAATTTAAAGCTGGGGTCACACGATTGGCACAATGTACCAATTTTCGTCGGCTCACTGAAATAAATTCATAAGTAACAAAGTAAATTTGCCTTATTTCTAACTAATTGAAATATAATTACATAACTGCACCACACTGCATTAGTAATAAAGCCATATAGACTTATTCAAGAATTAATTAAGTAATAATGCCATTTTGGCTTATTACTTATGAATCAATTGCAGTGATCCGAAGAAAATTGGTACATTGTGCCAGTCGTGTAACCCCAGCTTAAGTAATACATAAAGTTATTTTTCTTCAGGTAGTCAAGAAAATGCGCATATAGTGCGAACTTGCAATACTTGCAGTACGCCTTGTATTCATTTATAAAGGGTGTCCCAACAAGAACGCAAGATTTAAATTTGGCGCCATTCGAAGTGTCATTGTTTGACATTTGAACAATTGTTATTGTTTGCTAGTAGAAGGTACGAGGTTAGTAAAAATGGAGCGCTACACGAATGAACAACGCATTCTCATTGTGAAATTGTTTTACCAAAATGGTGAAAGTTTTGCGGCTACAGTTCGCAAATTTCCGATCAATTTGGGTTCACAATAATGCTCCAAAAGAGTCAACTGTAAAGAGATTAATGGATAAATTTGCCGAAACTGGTTATGTGTGTGATGTAAAGACAACAACGCGCCTTCTACCAGCTCGATCGACCGAAAATGTCGCAGCTGTACGTGATGATGTCGCTCAAACGCAGGTCAAGCGCAAAAAGTCAATGGTGTTCGGTATCGTGAAATGATAACCAGTTTTTTCGTGCCTAGAATGGAATAAATTAATGTGGAGGGCATGTGGTTTCAACAAGACGGCGCCACATGTCATACAGCCAGAGAAACAATTCAATTGCTACATCAGTCATTTGCCGGTCGTGTTATTTCGCGTTTTGGAGACCAGAATTGGCCGCCTAGATCGTGCGATTTAACACCATTAGACTTTTTTCTTTGGAGTTTTTTGAAGTCGATGGTTTACGCGAATAAGCCGACGACGACTCAAGCCTTAAAAGAGGAAATTGGACGCTGCATTAATGAAATACCGCAGCATTTATGCAAAACGGCCATTGAAAATTTCATTAAAAGATCGCGTGTGTGCTAGCAAAGCCGCGGCGGCCATCTGCCCGATATGTTGTTCCACACATAAATTTTGTCTACTTTACGATATAATAAAGTTTCACGATTTTTTTTTAAATATCTATGTTTTATTTAAAATTTAAATCTTGCGTTCTTGTTGGGACACCCTTTACATTCTGCTATTCAGTCGATACATTTTTGGGTTACTAATCCATTCCTTGCGAAATTTTTGTTTACAATTTTTATTCATTTTCTATTTTTTAAACTTTGATTTATTTTTTATTTTCACTCGTGTAAAACAAAACTGACCCTTGTTTAATTGATATAAAAACCACTAAATAGACCCGACAACTTATCACAACATGACAACGATTATAAGTTTCAACCAGAATTCATTGATAGTAATGCGAAACAAAACTCCGTTGTGTTCTTTTGGTAGTAAATAAGTGTTCCTTTGATGCGAGCTCAAATTTTTTATGAAAAATCACAAATAAATTTCATGTTTGGAAAAATAGCTAAATTAAAATAAAAATGGCTAAACAAATAGCTAATAGCTAAATTTACTTTTCTTCCGGCTAAATGGGGTGAAAAATAGCTAAATTTAGCCAGAAAATTGCTAAATTGGCATCACTGCTTGCGTTCAACAATATATTTGGAGGTGGTGAGCACGTACATATATTCAAATATATTTGCTTTTTGTTCACATAAATACTTAAATTGTCAATCATTTTATCATTTTATAATTTTAAATTGAACTTTTATTCGTCTTATGTAGTTAAAACTTTTGTTTTCTATTTTTACGTTGAAAAAAAAATGAATATAATTTGTATTTGACAGCCTGTGTTAGCTGCACGTTTCCACGAGCAATATTTATTTCTGAACATAAGAAATAACGTCGGCAGCATGACGTCACAAATATGTTCATGTACAAGCTTATGTTCTAGACTATAGAACACGCATTGTGGTATTTTGGGTAAACGAACGCAATTTAGTAAAATGCAGTAAAGTTCAGTAAAAATTTGTAAAAACTTTTGAGTACGCGAACGCAATTATTATTTCTTCGAAATAAGTTTGAACAACTATTTCGCAATTTATTTGCAAATAAATGTCTATTCGGTCCACACGTGGACGTGATGTTGGAAATAGAATTTGACAGTTGAGAACATAATTATTTTCAAGTTTATTTTAACATTTGTTGCTGAATATATATTTGAACACATATTCATATGGTCCACACGCTAATATCTTGTGTCGGCAATCGAATTTGACAGTTGCCACGGCAACAATTGCCAAGATTATTGCTCGTGTGGTCGGCATGTTAAGCGCTTTATATTAGCTTTTTTAATTCTGACTTTTATGGGCGTAGCCCCGTCCTCCCGGCAAAATTTCCGGGTTTTCAGAATTTTTTTTATTTTATTGCTTATCTAGACTTAGCTCTGTATCGAATTTCAGCTCACTAGCACAAATTTTAATTTTTATGGGCGTAGCCCCGCCCTCTTGTTTAAAATTTCCATGTTTTCAGATTTTTCTAGTTCATTGCTCACCTAAATCTTCTCATGTACCAAATTTAGCTCTCTAGCGATAGCGGAAGTGCTTCATCAATTTGATGAGTGTGTCAGTGTTCAGTAGAAGTGAGCACAAGCTATGAAAGAGGGCACAGTATTGTATTTTTTTCAAAAGCAAATAGTGTTTGTAGTGGTGATCGTAATTGAGTGTGAAGCAAAAATAGAGAACAAGGAAACAAATAGCACACAAAACCATTGTACAACAGTTGAATAGACAGTTGTGTTAAGTGTGCAATATTTTTATTGTACACTTCATAGTGCACAATACTTCATTTCACGAACTAAAAATTTCAAAAAAATATTAAGTGATAATAAAACTTTTTACAATTATATTCATTGAGAAAGATATTATTTTTATTTTATTATTTATTCATTTTATTTTTTAGTCTTAAATTAAAAAATTATAAAACTTAGCACCAGCGTGAACATTTTAGCATATTTGCAGCTAAATTGAGCATTTTTGTTGTTGATTTGGTTGCAAAATTTTTGATTTAGCAGTTAGCATTTTCCAATTATTTATTTAGCCTTTTCCAGCATTTTTGTAATATAATCTACAACATTTTTAGCAATATAATTTATTCAACTTTCGGTATATTAATAATTTTGACGAGCAACCCATTTGATGATGCATTTGTAACACGAGAAATGATTCATTTGCCTATAAATTTATAAGTTGATGTAGGTACTAAATAAAAATTTTAAATCCATTTAATTTTTCATTTTAATATACAAACTGTCTTATTAATAAAAAATATTTCTGGTTTATTAAGCGCTTATTTGACATATTTCCATGCGAAATTTGTCAAATAAACCTGTAATAAACCTAAAATATTTTATATGAATTAGACCGAAAGTATATAATTTTAATTAAATATGTGTGTAGAAATATACATAACGATATTTTCAAAATAACAACCACATTAGCTTCAAAACCTTTGATCCATGAGATATTTGTGAGAACATAAGAACAGCTTGTTTTGAAAATGAATAAATATGTATGTATATACGTTATTAAAAATAACAAACGAAAACAATTTGCGTTATTGTAACTTTGAATCATTTCCATGCGAGTGACAAAAAATTGCCTCAAGTTTTCTATTTGTTTTCGCTTATACGGAAATATAGCTGGCTTCCAAAACATCAATTTCTTTTTCTTTGAACAAAGTGTATTGCTTCATAGTGCAGCAGTACAAAATATTGATAATGCACACATACCCTTTCAAAACTTTGCCGACAGGTTGCTGCAACCAAGCAATCGGTTTCAAAGTTGGTGCTCATCAGTGTTGCCAGAATTCCTCCTCCAAAAATGGCTAAATGTAGACAAAAAAATGGCTAAAAACTAGCTAAAAAATAGCTAAGCAAAATCGAATGCAAAAACCATGAACTTTAGCAAAAACAAGAAGGTATTTCATATATTGTTTTTTAAGGCAAATCGGGTACTTTTTTAAAGTAAATAAAAACAATAAATTGAAGTAATAAATAAAATAATTTTTCTTCAGGTAATAAAAAAACTGCGCATATAGTGCAAACTTAAGCTATATACAGACGATTGTCAGATCTTACAATATTGTCAGATCTGGCAATGTGCTGACAATGTACTGGCAATCGAAAATTGCCAGCACAATATTCCTTGTCAGTTCACACGGTTGTCAGAAAATCTTACAATTTATTGCCAGACGGTTCATCTGACAAAATCGTCAGTAGAAAAATTGTCAGTTCACACGGTTGTCATATGCACAAATTGTTAGATCTGTTGTTATGCGTTGCCAGACTTAAAGCATTTATTAGAAATTGTTAAATATTTATCGTTTGTGTTTGTATTAATTGTAAAAAGTGAAAGTATAAATTATTATGGACCATTAAGAAGCAATTGCAATGATTTTGTCTGCATATATTTTATTATAAATTTTTTCTTTTAAATCAAACGTGTGCAGTGTTGCCCATAGAAAGAATTCTCTTACAATGACGCCATTGTCAGATGCATAAACTTTGAACATCTGACAATATTAAAATGTCTGACAAATATCTGGCAATAATTTTACAATGTGTTCACTCGATTGTAAGATGTCTGACAATTTGTTGTCAGCTGCTAGTCTTGCAATGGACTGACAATGCTTTTTCTGGCAACGACGTCTGACAAAAATTGTCAGTTAACACGGTTGTAAGAAATTTTGAGCACATTTTACTGGCAATATTGTAAGATCTGACAACCGTCTGTACATAGCTTTAGAATACTTGCATTACGCCTTCTTTTTATTTGTACATTCTGCTATTAAGTCTTTAAATTTTTGGGATATTAATCCATTCCTTGCGAAATTTTTGTTTATACTTTTTATTAACTTTCTATTTTTTAAACTTTCATTTAAACTTTGACTTTTCTTGATATTTTCACTCGTGTAAAACAAATATGACTGATATATGATTGATATCATAAATCACCAATTACAGTGAAATCTCTCATAACCGGACACTCACGGTCGCCCTGTTTTGTCTGTTTATTAGAGGTGTCCGCTTATGAGAGAGTTACACATTTTTTGGATTGCATTGTAGTTGAAAAATTATTTTAAGAGTAGACTTCTTCAAATTAGATTGGTATAATTTCAGCTGTTGGGTTTCAAGTGACTTTCAATGAATTTATTTGTTGGAATACAACAAAGTCGTCTCTAGAAAAATGCTTTGAAAAGGCAGTTTGTATAAGAAATGTAGCAATATGAATTGTTAAAACGCGCAAGAAACTTTATATCTTCACAAGTTCGTGCACCGAATATTTTCCTTTTTCAAACTGGTTTAAAATATAATTTTTTTTTCTGCAATTGATAAAACTATTTTTTTACAGCCATTTTGGGACACCAGCAAACAACTTCTTCATATAAACAGCAATTTCTTTGCGTCTCCAACGCATCAGTATTTACATATGCGTTAGCCAGGGAATCAGCAATATCATTGACACTAATATAAATATGAATCAGAGTTGAATAAAGAAAGACCTACTATTTAAATGCAACTCTTGTTGCCGCGTTTCACAGCTTCTGTGCTTCTATGAGAGTGACCGGTTATGGGAGTGCATTTTGTATGGAAAAACTAATGAACGTGTTGGATCTACAAAAATTGTCCGGTTATTAGAGGTGTCCGTTATGAGAGGTTTCACTGTAGACCCGACAACTTATAAACACCTTGCAACGATTATAAGAATGCAGTAGCAAATCTTATTGTTACCAATTGAGCCATCTCTTTCATATAAGCGCTTTTAGACTGCTGCAACAAAAATGGCAAGTTTGAACCGGGATTTATGGATATTAATGCGAAAACAATAACATATTACTCTGTTGTGTTTTTTTTTTTGGTAGTTAATTAATGTTCCCATGTTCCGAGTTTAAATTTTTTGTGAAAAATCACAAGCAAATTTCATGTTTGGAAAAATAGCTAAAAAATAGCTAGATTAAAATAAAAATGGCTAAAAAAATAGCTAAAAAATAGCTAGAATAAAATAAAAATGGCTAAAAAAAAGCTAATAGCTAAACTCATTTTTCTTCCGGCTAAATGGGATGAAAAATGGCTAAATTTAGCCAGAAAATGGCTAAATTGGCATCACTGGTGCTCATGGTCACAATGTTTTGCAACTTTGTATGTGTACAAGATATAATTACATAAATACCGCATCGAAAAAGTATTCATACTTTCGAAGTAACCCCAGTCACTTTTTAGGTAAAAATTAAATAGACAAACGCTTTAGATTACACTAGTTTAAAAAATTACATTTTTTTTCATAAAAATTAGATTTCCTTGTGTATTTTTTTCCGCTGAATTCGAAAATCAAGGTTAAATTTTGTTTTATGTTTAATTTTTTCGACTTTTTTCACTTGACCAATCATATCTCGAGCTAGAAATGTCCGATTGGGTCGTTCGTGGTATTCATATGCAAGATATTGAGATTATGAATAAATATGTATAATCAGATCTTTAATTGGTAAAGCGGTTCAAAATATATCGATGAAAATAAGGCACATTATCAAAAAAATCATATTTTACAGTGATTCTATGCCGACAGAAAAGTACAAATCGTTAAAAAAAGACGTCTGTTTTCTGTTCATGAAAAATTACAATATCTCAAAAACTGTTTCATAAAACAAAATTTAAACTTGTTTTCGAATTCAGCGAAAGAAAATACATAAAGAAAATCACCACTCATCAAATGTACATTTTCGGTTTAAACTAGTGTTATTTTATAAAAACTAATTTTTAAATGTTGCTTATCAACGAAATACATGTTCCAAAAGGCTTGTTTTCGAAAAACCAACCAAAACAACGAATTAATATTTTTGCTTTGCTTTTAATGATTTTTAACTATTAGTGCATAATGCATTATTCACAATGAAAAACTGAAAGTTAGCATACGTGATAAAATTTAACTAAATTTTAACGAGTTCCATCATACAATTTTACATAAACAATTTGTCCATAATGTATTTTTAACTAACAATTACATCCTAGCGTGTTTTTTAGACTCCTTAAGACATTCAATTTTGACATTTAAGTATGTATGCTAAGCTCATGGCAGGTTTTCCATAATTTAAAAAAATTAGGTTCATTCCAAGGAAATACAAATTTGTAATGCAATGAAAGAATAAATAGCAAAAATAAGCACATTAAAAGAAACAATGTAATTAAAAGGAAGTATGTATTAAATTTTAGCATTAGGTTTTAACACTATAATTATTTTTTAGCTTTTTTTGAAAGTCAATTTAGCTGCAAAACTTTTTAGGATCTGGTCACACTGCTTAGAACAGTAGCATGCGAACTAACACGCTCAAATAATCTACGACGTAGATTCTACGTTGCTTGTTTTTTCTTTTACACATAACCCTGGTAGTCTGTTCACAATTTCGTGCGAAATGCTGTCAAACTACATAAAAAAGTATTTGGTATGAAATATGTGCGAAATAAATTCGCAAAAGTAGTACTCTGTTCTTGTTGTGAAAAACACGTAAAATCATGTCTTTCCATGCAAAATTAGTCTGGCATCATTTTAGTTTAGCTGCGAAACAACATGAGCAGTGCTTTTTTCGCACGGAATTTTAACAATGTTGCATACTTTCAAGCAATAAAAAAAGAATATAAATCATATAGAATGCGCATCTCATACAAGCTAAAATTTTCTGACGGGCAGCGTTGCCAAATGTGCAGTTTTAACTGATTTTAGCAGTTTTTTTAAAGCATAGAGCAGTTTTGCAGTTTTTTGCTTCAAAAATAAGTTTTTCTATAAATTGTGCAGTTTTTAATTTTTACTTTATCTCAAGTTTGTCATTTTAGTTCTTTTCATTTTGCTTAACATAATAGTGATAGTACTTTTTGAAGCAGCAAGAGAGAATTCACACGAAAACTGTGTTTTTCTTTATGGAATTTGGTCTTATTGTTTGCAAGTTCGGTTCATACGGACGTAGCAATTACTTTATTAATATTGATTCACTCTGCCTTATTGAAAAAGAAAAACTAGTTTCTTCATTGAAATAATTCGATCCCTTATAGAATGAGATAAAACACAACGAAATATATACAGGGTGGGCCAAAAGAAACCAAGGGGTGTAAAAGTTTAATAACTTTTTTGTTTATTAATTTTTTTTTATTTTTTCTTTCAGATTATATAGACAACACTTGGAGAATTTATAATGAATGAAAATAATAAATGAAAATCAGAAAATAAGAAATGAATAAATGAAATCAACTATATTGAAAATTTGATTATGAGTGATGAAGCTCATTTTCATTTGAATGGCTTTGTTAATAAGCAGAACTGTAGGTTCTGGGGTTCTCAAAATCCAAGAGCCATTCATCAACGCCAATTGCACCCCATCAGGTGTACAGTATGGTGTGGGATCACATCTGAAAATGTCATTGGGCCCTACTTCTTCGAGAATGAAGATGGAAGTGCTGTAACCGTAAATGGAGAGCGGTATCGGTTTATGATAGAAAATTTTTTACGTCCTGCTCTTGAAAACAGACCTGGTATGTGGTTTCAGCAGGACGGAGCCACTGCCCATACTGCCCGAGACACAATGGCACTTTTAAGTCAAATTTTTGGAGAGCGAATAATTTCTCGAAATTCGGAAATTATTTGGCCAGCGCGATCGCCAGATTTGACAGCACCCGACTATTTTCTTTGGGGTTTTTTGAAGGAGCGAGTGTATGTGAACAAGCCAGAGACAATCCTTGAACTCAAGGCAAACGTTGCAGAAATTCGAACGCTACAGCCACAAGTTTTGAAAGATGTTATGGACAATGCTCTAAAAAGAGCCCATCAGTGCGAAGCTGAAAACGGTGGTCATTTAAGAGACATCATTTTTCATACTTAGTGTAAAAAAATTTCCATTTTGTATATTATATAATCTGAAAGAAAAAATAAAAAAAAGTTAATAAACAAAAAAGTTATTAAACTTTTACACCCCTTGGTTTCTTTTGGCCCACCCTGTACTAGAGACCTGCGTAAAAGGTCTTTAAATGTAAATAAGTCATGATTTTTAAATGTATTCACGTCGTATGTATTATACTAAACCAATAATAAATGCTGTCGTACTATAAGCGAAGCACGATGGATGTATTGGTGTACGTGTATATCAGTGTTAACAAGCGATGTCGCAAGACAGCTTGTTTGTAACAAACACTCAAAAGAAGTACTGTTGATTAATGTATGCTTGTTATTTTTCATATTGTACGTTTGAGTGTGTGTGTAATATGTAGATGGTAAGCTATTATGTGATTAACCGCATACAACTAATGTTAATGCATGTGTGTGCCTTTGCATGTGCGCAGAAAAATAAAAAATCATACACACATACTATATGCATGACGTTTGTACACGCGCTCATGCGTAGAAAGAAGCAAGTATCACAAATTCTTCCGTCACGAAGTGTTTTCTTCTTTACTCTTATACCTACAATACTTAAACAAATTTCTTGCAAACAGTGTTGTTAACGTTTGTTTTATAAGATTTCGCTGTAGTAAAGCATTTGAAAAATCCCTCATGTCTTTAAAGTTCTTATAAGATGTCTTATGCAGGACACTAATATATACCAAACTAAAGGATAGACCCCATACAATTTGAAGACACACAAATTTTTCCAGAACTCTCTGGAAATTTCAGTAATTCACAGAAAAAAAAACATTTATGGCTTAAATTACTGTTAACAGCCTGTTTGTAGAACACGACTCGTCAATAAAAAGCGCTAAAATGTTAGCATTATTTATTTTTTGGGGTTTCAGAACACGACTGTTGACGATTTTTTTAAAAAACGTAACTGATGTCAGTTTATTTGGGTTTGTACAAAGCGATTTGACTCATAAAAAACGTCAAAGAGGACGACTAAAAAATTGTAGTCGTTTCAAACAAAAAAATAAACTAAAAAAATTTAAATAAATAATAAAAATAATAAAAAAAATAAAAAAAATGGAACTTCCAACAAGGGAAAGGTAAGTAAACTTTTGTTAAGATTCTTCTTGTTTTGATTGCTTTAATTTTTAGCATCAAAATATCAAAACGAAAAACATTTGGGGGCATGTATGGAGCAATTTTCACACTTGGCTACGGGAACTCCATAGTTTGGTAGCAGTAAGTGGCAACTGATGGAAGGAGTAAGTATTCCTATTGGAATTTCCAATAGGAAAATGGTAAGTAAACTTTCATATTAAGATTGATTTTGTTCTCATTACTTAAGTATATTTTTAGCATCAAAATGGCAATGCTGCTGTTTAGCCAATTGGTGGCATGTATGGAGCAATTTTCCCACCCGGCCAAGCGAATTCCACAGTTTGGTAGCAGTAAGTTTGTAGTGTGTGTCTATATATCTGTACGAGTCCATGTACAGACTTAACGGCTGAACCGATGTTGATTTAGTTTTTTCTGTTTGAAAGGTGACCTAATCGAAAGTGTTCTCAGCTATGTTTGCAGAAAATCGGTCCAGCCGTTAAGAATATATAAGATTTTTTCTAGACATATTCTGTTGAATTTGTGTGTCTTTGACGCCGTAGCTCCCAAACGGCTAGACCGGTTTTAATTTGGTTTGTTTCCGTTTAAAAGGTGTCTTCATTTAGTACTTTCTTATTTTTAATTGAAGGAAATTAGTCCGGTCCAGCGGTTTGGATATAATCATAAATTTTAAAAACCCCCTACGCAGTTTTAGTTTTCGTATTTCGCGATTATGAGGTCTGGTACTACAGATACATACAGAAGGTAGCTCTTAACTTCCAATGGCTTAACCGATTTTCGTTCAAACATATCGTCGGGAGGTTATTGGTTTGCTTTCAAATGAAAACAAACCAAATTAAAATCGGTTTAGCTGTTTCGGAGCTACGGCGTAAGACACACATATTCAACAGAATGTATCTAGAAAGGTGTGATATTTTCTAAAATGCTGGACCGATTTTATGCAAACATAGCTAAGAACACTTGCGATCAAGTCACCTTTCAAACAGAAAAAAACAATCAAAATCTGTCCAGCTATTTGCTCTGTACGTGGACTCGTACACACACAGACATACACTACAAACTTATAACACCCCTTTCTTTGGTCGGGGGTTAATTAGAATTATCTGAAAACAAGCTGGGTCAATTCTTCAATACTAATAAGCATACCCACATTATTTTATTTTCAGTTAATAAACAAATTTCATTTAATTATTTTTAATATTCACTTGTTCAAATGTATCTTTATTTTGCACTTTATACACTATTTTTAAATAAAAATCATCAAAATCATCATTTTTATCACTTTCTTTATACTCGTACTAATAATCTTGTTCACTTTACTTGACCACCAGCCACTCGTTGTCAGTAATCTCCGACGATTCTGATATATGTAGGATGTGCGAGCTAAAACTTGAAATAAACAAAGGTTTTGTTTCAAATAATGCCTGACCATTAATGCTTCAATTTTACTTACCAACTCGCCAATATTATTCATGTCATCTCCGAATAAGACTGCTCTAGTCGTTGTTACGCCGCGTACTTTCTCTTCGGCCTGGGACACTTACGATTCTGAAAATCTAACAAATCAGATTCTTACTATTATTAGTCGTGTTTCTTTGTTTATACATAAGTATGTATTTACATACATACATTTATGCATGCACATCACTTACATGGAAATCACTTATGAAAAATATTAAACGACTTTAGATTACTTACCTTTATACAAAAACTTTTATAAACAAAATTCAAAAAAAAAATTGATGCACAATTTGTTTATTTTATTTATGTTTATTTTATTTATGTGTATGTCAGTTGTGTTTCAAGAACAGGGTTGCCGTTTTTTTTAGCTGAAACACAATTTTGTATGAAAAAATATTTTTTTTTAAGACGTTTTTTATTTATTGTATCTTCAATTATGAACTAACAATAAGTATTCAAATCTTAATCTAAAGTATAATTATTAGGCCCAACCAATGTCGGACATAAACTAAGTGATAGTTACCCAGCAAAAAATTACACATTACCATTAGAACTAGATGCCATATAATGACTTACTTTTCTGATTGCCAATTTTCATTACTCGCTTACAAATCACATTACCTAAAATTTAAAAAAATGACCTGCGTATTTTGCAATTTCTTCAGTCACTAGTGTCATATTTAAATCACGATGTATATTTGAATTTTTGATGTACCATGGAGCCGACCTTATCAAGCGTAAAATTTTGTTTTGCCTTCGTTGGATTTTCTCAACATTTGAAGCTGAAGCAGTGCCCCATAGCTGAATTCCGTAGCACCATATTGGCTTTAAAAGCGACTTGTATATTAAAAGTTTGCAGTCTAGGCTGTGTTGAATTTCTACCAATTAGCCAATGTACCTGAGTTAATTTAAGTTTAATTTGTGATAGCTTAGAATCAATGTGGTGTTTCCATGTCAGTCGTCGATCAAGGTGTATACCAAGATATTTCACATGTGGATGTTGAGGAACAACTTGATTGTTAATCCGAATTGGGGAACAAGTAGCTCTTCGTAAGGTAAATGTTACTTGAACACACTTTTGTTCATTTACCTTAATTCTCCATAAGTTTAACCATAGCTCCATCGGGATAATGTGTTCCTGGAGTTTGCGGGATGCCTCATCAGGGTTTTCGTGCATACTAAGGCAGGCTGTATCGTCGGCAAATATGGAAGTATGGATACTACTGCTCACAGGCATATCACAAGTATAAATCAAATATAAAACTGGCCCCAGTATACTCCCCTGTGGCACACCGGATGAGATAGTTTCAGGTCTTCTCGTAAAGTCTCCTTCTACAACAGTGAACTTACGGGAAATAATGTAACTTTCCAAAAGATTTAAAATGTTTATTGGTAAGTAAGTCTTCAATTTTAAAATTAGGCCTTCATGCCACACTTTATCAAATGCCTGGGAAATGTCAATAAACAGCACAGAACAATACTTTTTTTTCTTCAAAAGTTCTTCTTATAAATTGAACCAATCTGTGAGTATGTTCAATGGTGCTATGCTGACTTCTAAAACCAAATTGATGGTCTGGTATGCAACCACTACTAATTAGAATTGGGGACAATTTTGTTTTGAGCAGTTTTTCGAAAAGCTTTGACATTGTTGATAGTAGACTTATTGGCCTATATGACTCAGCCTTGGTTAGATCTTTGCCCGGCTTTGGAATCATTTTAACCTTGGCAAGCTTCCAGCTGTGTGGATAATACTCCAGTCGTAAAATGGCGTTAAAAATGAATAACAGGATTCTCACTGCAATACGAGGCAACTTCATCAGCATCTGGGTACTAATTCTATCAATACCCAGAGCTTTCTTCGGGTTGAGTTCGGCAATTAATTTTTGTAAATCACGCGTCTTAAACTTAATGTGTTGAGGGGGTAGAGCGACTACACTCGGCAAATCAGCAACACCAGTACATATGTTTGGCGTAAAAACGGATTTTAAGTGCTCTGCAAATATGTTACCTTTTTCAGTATCGCTTCTTGCCCAACCTCCGGTAGATGTGCGTAGAGGTGGCTTATACTCAACGGGTGTTTTAAGTTTTCTAGCAGCGCGCCACAAGGAGTAATTAGATGCTGGTGTGACATCAAGACCTTCCAGATAATTTTTAAGAGATGCAGTTTTTTCAGATGCAAGCAACTCTTGGAGTCGTTTAGTGCACTCTTTAAATCTGATTTTATTTTGAGGTGATCTGTGCTGTTGCCATTCCCTTCTAGCTCTTCTTTTTCACGTACGAGACGTTCAATGTCTGAAGAATAAATTCTTTTAAAACCAGTCTGCAGTTGGGAGGTAGTGGCATGTTCAGCAGCCTATTTAATATTTTTGTTAAGATTGGCAATGCTAGATTCAATATCATTGGGTGTTCTTAGCGTAATATTTTCCGTGCAATGACTACTGAGATATTTTTTGAACCCCAGCCAATTAACACGATTGATCATCTCCACATATGGGTCAGGTAAGTTACTTCTTAATGGGCTACAAATTGTAATGATCGTTGGCGAGTGATCGGACGAGAGATCAAGAGAAGCTTGAACCTGAATTAAATCTCTAGAGATATTTTTTATGACGCCAAAATCTATAACATCCGGAATTTTTTGTATGTCAGTAGGCCAATAAGTGGGCTCCCCACTCGAAATGACATCCAAGCCCATTTTTGAAATTGTGTTGAACAATGCTCGACCTCTGGGTGTAATAAGACGAGAACCCCAAAACGTATGTTTTGCATTGTAGTCGCCAGCTGCTACAAAACGATGTCCAAGAGATTTGTAGAAATTTTCGTATTGATCTTCAGTGATTAAAAACCTGGGAGGGGAGTAAATTGATGATATCATGAAGTTTGTACCAAAACTTTCAATGCCAATATTTGTTGCTTGTAGGTGTTGTTCACAAATGTTGTCAAGAATATAGTGCTTAAGTCTTGACTTTATTAGAATCACTGCTCCACCGCATGCTCCGCCTCTAGGGTCCTTTGAATCATATAAGGTGTAGCCATAAATTTTAAAAATGCTTCTCGAAGTCAAATGAGTCTCAGAGACTAGCATTAGATCAATATTTTTTCCGTTAGGAAGTGCTCAAGTTCATTTCTATGTTGGCGAATGCCGTTTGCGTTCCAGAAACGTATTTTTAACGTAGTCATGGCTTGTTAATGCTTGAAGCAGTGTATTCTGCATTCAAAGCATTTCCTGCATCATGCTAGTCATATTTGTTTGTAGTTTGCACCAGATTATCAATAGTAGCTTCAAGGCGATTGAAATTAAAGCTTGAATTTATATTTGTTGAATTATTTGCCGGTGAAACATTATGGGCTAGTTTTTTACTAATTAGTTAAACCTAGTTTAACATACGTTTGAGTTAACCAAGAAACAAAGTTAAACGGGTTTTAACCGCCCATTCTGTTTTTCAGTGATGGATTAAATTTGTCCATTTAGCTAGAAATGCCATACTTTGCTTTCAATGTAGATATGACATTCTTGAAAATATTTTATATAAAAAGGGCAACACTTAAAAGGCGATATGACAATTCTTTAAATTTATATTAAAAAACTTCTATAAGTTTTTTGAAATTTTTAAGAATTTAAAAATAAGTAATATGGACTTAAAAATAGTGACGCTCCAAAAATAAACTACAAAAGAACATAAAATTTTAAATCCAACGAAATATTTGAAAGATTTCCAATTCATTACACACATAAAAATCATTTTGGCGTGTTCGTATCTCCTTTATATTTCTCACAATTGTCCTATCCAAGTTATTATAGGTTTAATAATCGCTAAAATCTTCGTCGTCATAAGAAGCATCCATTTTATTTATTTATTGAACTTTTCAGTAAAACTGTTCTTTTTTCAATTGCGTAGTATTTATTTTATACATGTCTATATATGTATGTATGTATATTTATCATTTGATAGTTCTAATTTGCATAATTTTCATAATTTGGCAATTATGGCACTGTACGGGACCTGATCGCTTGTGGCTCTTCAACTGTGATTTTTCGATATAAGAGGTATTTTAGGTTATAAATTGGATGTGTCTCGTTTTTTTTTTAACTTTATATCATTCGGCTCCAGTTCAACACGAAATAGAGGTTGGGGGATTTTCTCCCTATTGAATATATTAGCAACATTTTTTACCTTAAATCCTTGTATGATGAGTGCATCTTTTACTTCTTCGGGATTAACATAAGAATCAATGCCCTTCAACACGATTTACATACATACATACCTTTAGCACTCTTAAGCTGGTACGTATAAAAACTTGTTTTATTTTTTTCGAATTCTGTTACTATTTTGCGGAAATCTTTTTCTTCGTATAGTTTCGTCAATGTTACCACGTTTTATTGGAATAACGTGGAATGCGTTCTCACCAATTGCCGAGACTAATTTTTTAATAAGGGAGTTAGAATTTTTTTCTCTTAAATATATTGGTGGTGGTTTGGATGTTGTCTAAGATACAGCGGGTTGGTCATAATTAGCCTGCAATACTGAAAAACGATTAGTACGATTAATTGATGCAGCGTCGTTATCCCTGGATATCTTGGGAAGCGATGAAATTTTTGAAGAATTTTGTTTTCGCCCACGCTTTACAACTGTAATATATCTGTCCATTCCGACTTGAACTTTAGATTTTTGACTATTGTTATCTAAAGTGATAACTTGATTAAGTGATGAACACGAGCCAGAAGCGGGTGATGTCTCTGACTTAATTGAAGAAGTACCAGGCAACTCAAATGTTAACAAATCACTAGTTGGAATTGGGCAAAGCGAAGTTGAACGCTGACGAAAAATTGGATTTGCCGTTAGAAAAATACTATCACCAGATTTTTTATTTTTATTGTTTTCATTAAGAGCTCCAGAATTCACAGTACTACTATCAGATTTTTTATTTTCATTGATTTCATTAAGAGTTTCAGAACTCACAGTAAAATAAGCATTTCTGCCGTTAGAACTCACTTCAAATTTTTTTCCTTTGAGGTACTCATACAGAGTATTATTCCTCAAGGGTACTTTGTTTGTGTTTTTTTTTTTGTTTGCGGTTTTTTTTTGTTTTTGTTATTTTTACTATGTAAAAATATTAGCAAAGCAATAAAGCTTATTTATTACAGTCAGTATGTACCTATTACGAATAATATGTACTATGAATATTTTTTTTGTAAAATGTTTTGTTTGTTTAGTAAGTATTTAAGAAAAATTCCGCTAATCGACTATTCACTATGAAGGTACAACGAAACAACTTCATACTAGATTTTCAAAGGCCCATAACTCGAAAACTAAAGCTATGTACAGACGGTTGTCAGATCTTACAATATTGCCAGTAAAATGTGCTCAAAATTTCTTACAACCGTGTGAACTGACAATTTTTGTCAGACGTAGTTGCTAGAAAAAGCATTGTCAGTCCATTGCAAGACTAGCACCTGACAACAAATTGTCAGACATCTTACAATCGTGTGAACACATTGTAAAATTATTGCCAGATATTTTAATATTGTCAGATGTGCGAAGTTTATGCATCTGACAATGCCGTCATTGTAAGAGAATTCTTTCTATGGGCAACACTGCACATGCTTGATTCTAAAGAAAAAATTGATGATAAAATATATGCAGAAAAAATCATTGCAATTGCTTCTTTATGGTCCATAATAATTTATACTTTCACTTTTTACATTTAAAACAAACACAAACTATAAATATTTTAGAATTTCTAACAAATGCTTTAAGTCTGGCAATGCATAACAACAGATCTAACAATTTTTGCATATAACAACCGTGTGAACTGACAATTTTTTTACTGACGATTTTGTCAGATGAATTTATTGTCATACAACCGTCTGGCAATAAATTGTAAGATTTTCTGACAACCGTGTGAACTGACAAGAAATATTGTGCTGGCAATTTTCGATTGCCATTACATTGTCAGCACATTGCCAGATCTGACAATATTGTAAGATCTGACAATCGTCTGTACATAGCTTAAGGCTCGCCGCAAATTTTTTCATTTAGCCATATTTTCTTGACTGATGCCGATGAGGCTTTCGAGATGGTAAAACGTAACAACTTGACAAACATTATCAAGTCATGATATAATAACAAAAATTAAAAATTTTAAAAACCCCCGACTTTTTTCAGAAAAGATGTTATATCTTCTAAACGGCTGGACCGCTATTTTTCAAACATAGCTAAGAACCCTCTCGATCAAGTCATCTTTCAAACAGAAAAAACTAAATGAAAATCGGTCCAGCCGTTTGGCCTGTACGTGGACACAGACAGACACACAGACACACACTACAAACTTATAACACCCCTTTTTTTAGTCGGGGGTTAAAAATAAGGCAGGTATAGACGTATGGTTAACACCCCCTACTCCCAAAATATACAAAATACTGAAGAATTTTTTATGAGCAGTTTTTCACATGAAATCCAGTTTTTTTATTCTGAATTTTCAGTTTTCCAAAAAAATATTATGGCAACGCTGATGACGGGTATTTCCAGCAGCGATGCCAACTATTTATAATCCAAACGCGCTACTACCCTTCTTAAAACGCGCTAGAACGCGCTAAGTTACAGCATTGTCAAATATTTATAACAAAAACGCGCTATTTTCTACGCTCTAAATTAAATTTCAATAAAAGTCGATGTATGTATTAGTACTCGAATCACAATTAATTTTTCGGATTTTGCAATATTGCTTCCTCGACATTATGTTTTAGTGCCTGTCCCAGAATGTCACTCGCAAACGTTCGAATGACAACTTATATTGAAAACAACAACAAATTTTCTAATGTTATTGTTGTTTGCAATACGAATTGTCATTCGAACGTTTGCGAGTGATATCGTTGGACAGGCAGTTAATAAACTAACTCCCAGTTAATAGAAGCCATGTGAAAATTCTCGTCTGGCTATTTATATTGAAAACAAAAACAAAGCACTCCAAATTTGTTTTTGTTTTCATTATAAATAGACAGCCGAGAATTTTTACATGGCTTCTATAAACTGGCAGTTAAATCATTTAATACAGAATCAGAATCGCCTTCCAAATAATCGAATCCTTCGTTTTTACTTTTAATTTATTTGTAAAACTTTGTAACAACATATAAATTGTGTAATAGTTTTGCGATTCAAATGCTTTTTGTACTTCAGCTATAGTAGATGCTTTGTAATTTATGTTAATTTATTATGTTTATTTATTTAATTTCAAAATATTTGCCATTACAGTATTAAAATGCGTTTTTAATTCTAACCACAGTCAAGCGAATTTTGTTTTCGACAGATGAATCATTAACTAATTTAAAAAAATTTATCAGATTTTTTGATATTAGAAAATTGTTAAATTTATACAAAAAAAGTAAAAAAATATGGAACTGAAATGGTATTATTGACTTTATTCAAAACGCGATAATTTAGCGCTTTTTTATTAAACGCGCTAAGACGGAAAAAAGCTCGCTTGGCATAGTTAAAATGCGCTAAATCTAGCGCGAAACGCTTAAATTGGCATCAATGATTTCCAGTACTACCCGTTCAGCGTACGCACTCTCATTTCTTTCTGCAGTGCAGTGATGGGAAATGTGGCACAATTGTCCCATTTTTGGCACTATTGTATGTTGCCTGGCACTGTGGCACTCGCTCCTTTTCAGGCACTTTTTGTCCATTAAATATGGAAACTTTTCTTATTGAAATATAAGTACTCTTCTTGTAATTTTTACGTTTTTAACTAATAAAAACTAGCATTTGAGGCTGATAGTTCGGTTCTGATAGTTAAAAGTAACGGTTTGTCTAGAGACTTGGCGATCTAGTCTAGTTTATACATATGTATTTGATTATGGTGTGCTTACACTTTGTTGTCGATAAAAAGTAGTAAGAATAGAGCTGAATAAGAACGTCTAAGGGGGGAAATTTTGTTTCTGTAATTAATTCCAAACAAATTAATTGAAATTAAGTTTTGTAACTTTTTTTTACGGAAATCGGTATACCGGTACGTACCGGTATAGACATAAACGGTATTGTCGATACCGCTATTTTCTAACCGAAATGAGTTTCGGTATCGGTATTGATACCGGTACCTAATTTTAACGGTATTTGAATCGGTATTGGTATTTTTACGATACCGTTTGCCAACCTTGATGAAAACACTTACAGCCTGTTCAACGATGTTGAAGGTAGGCATTCCTTCGCGTTCTAAGCGAAAGTAAATTGATTTGGGTTCATCAACAACGAACATTTATTCAAACGGGAACTCGAAAGAAAACGTAAGTGTTTTCATATAAAAAACAGTTCAGCTACGTCGACAAGACTTTATACAATACGAACTCAAATGTCAAAACCACTCACTTGCTATTTTACTTTCGACTGGTACAAATCTATCTCCCAAGAAGCCATTAAAGTTGGCAAAAATATTATTTTATCACTTTATTATTTTTTTGATTCACATTTTTTAATTTTTTTTTCACAATAGACATAAAATATGAATTTAAATACTATTGAACAATTTTGTTTTGATTATTGCTTTATATTCATTTACAAAGTACTCGCACATTTCAAACACAACGAATATAGTTGTAAAACAAAACAATGATAACTAGGTGTTGTAGTGCGACTATTTTGTTGAATGCTTTTTCATTGTTTAATATTGCCAGATAGGCATTTTCATTATATCTAGTCGATTTCTTTAAAATTTAAAAATAATACTAATTTGCATGAGAATAAATACAACCATATTGAACAATGAAAAAACATTCAACAAAATAGTGCACTACAACACCTAGTTATCATTGTTTTTGTTTTACAACTACATTCGTTGTGTTTGAAATGTGCGAGTACTTTGTAAAATGAATATAAAGCAATAATCAAAACAAAATATTCAATAATATTTTAATTCATATTTTATATCTATTGTGAAAAAATAAAAAAATAATTTAAAAAATGTGAATAAAAAAAATAATAAAATTATAAAATAATCTTTTTGCTAACTTTAATGGCTCCTTGGGAGATACATAAATTGTACCAGTCGAAAGCAAAATAGCAAGTGAGTGGTTTTGACATTTGAGTTCGTATTGTATAAAGTCTTGTCGACGTAGCTGAACTGTTTTTTATATGAAAACACTTACGTTTTCTTTCGAGTTCCCGTTTGAATAAATGTTCGTTGTTGATGAACCCAAATCAATTTACTTTCGCTTAGAACGCGAAAGAATGCTTACCTTCGACATCGTTGAACAGGCTGTTAATTCATTACCACGTAAGAAACAAACTAACAAACGTAAGTACATGCGAACGAGCACTGCCGACATCGTTGAATCCAAATTGACTCGATTTCGAGTGACTGGCTTTCGATCGCTTCGATTTTCTTGCGATATCGGTGAACAGGCAGTTACGTTTTCTTTCGAGTTCCCATTTGAATAAATGTTCGTTGTTGATGAATCCAAATCAATTTACTTTCGCTTAGAACGCGAAAGAATACCTAGCTTCAGTGGAGCCCTTGATATATTTCTTCACATTAAAAAATTTTAAGTCATAATGCAATAATAAAACTATTTATATTAAATAATTTAAATGATAAAATAAGCAAAATGTATTTATATCTTTATCTTTTCCTTGAAATAGTAAACTAGCGAAATACAATAAAAAAATGTGAGATTACATTTAATTTTACAGAGGCTTCTTTATGTCGTAATTTTTTTTAGCAAAAAATATATTGATGATCTTCATGTTGACAATATAGATAGAAATTCTCACCATCTTCCAATGGAAGAAAATTATTGCGGCACTGAAATTGAACTATTAATAATCAAAAACTAATTTTCCCAGCATAAAGTTGTAGAATTCAGAAATAGAATTAAAGTCTTCTTATATTTCTTTTGTGTCATATTTGAAAACTAGATATAACTTCAAGGACTATTAATTGAATTGCTTTCTAAATCGTCCGCCAGAATATATTCAAGTAGACACACAAATAATACTGTTCCTTCAGATAAAAAAATGCTAAAGTTTAGAATCTAAACCAAATAAAATACGTGAAAAAATTTGAAGTGAATACAGATCATATGGACTTTGAAGATTTAAAAAATTCCAGAGCTTAAATGTGACTGAGTTTTTGCAAGACATGGAGACGTAAGCAATAGTTTCAATGAACATTGAAGTAATATTTATCGAATCGCTCAAAGTATTTTCTTTTTATTCTCTACTCATCATCAAGCGTGGAAAGTATATTTTTAGTTTGAAATTTTATCAAAAGTAAAATGTTAAATGGACTGCAATTATAAACTTTAGCATCTTTAATACATGGTAAAGATTTTTGAAGTCTAACAATAAATCTTGTTATAATCGTAATACATATAAAAAAGCAATACAAATTCTACTATACCGACAGAATCTTTGTTTGATTAAAATAAATAGCTAAAAATTATTAACATTTTTAAAGTGCACGAATTTGTACAACTCGGTAGTCATAAGTATATATATTTTTTTTTTTTTTAATAGGACCAGCACTCAGGGGATAACCCCTACTCATGCAGTGCATTGTGCTAGAACTAGTAAAATAGGTTATAGGGAAGGAGGATAGAGGGAGTAGTGTCTGTGTACATTTGATTTAAATCTTCCTCCTCCTCCTACCTCCGCAGGTAGTTGATTCCACATACGAACAGTGCGGCTAAAAAAGGAATTTTCTCTGTAATGCGTAGTGCGATGCATTGGCCAATCGACCACAAAAGGATGTGCTCTAAATGAGGCACGTGTTGTACGTACATATGTGCGGGTTTCAGGGACAAGTTCCCTAATTTCATTAGAACACATTCCGTTGTAGTAACGATAGAACAATGAAATGCACCCCACATTGCGTCGATGCTCCAATGAATCAATAGAGTTGGATACCCTACTGTCACCGATGAGCTTTTTCGCCCTCTCCTGTACGCGGTCGAGCAGCCCCAAAATAGACTTTGAAGCGCCGGCCCATACATGAGAGTTGTATTCCATTTTCGGACGGATATAGGTGGTATAAATAGTAAGGAGGTCAGATGGAGCGAAATATTGTTTGCACCGTTTCTAAAAGCCGAGGCACTTAAATGCTTCTTTTGCAATTTGAAAAATGTGTTCAGTCCAACGAACATCACACTGTATTTTCATGCCAAGAACAACAAGAGCATCTGATTCCTTAATATTTATACCCCCCATAGTTACAGAGGCAACAGCATTTTCGGTCATACGTCTATGTGTAACCATGCAACATTGGGTCTTACGGGCGTTAAAGTCGCCCCTGTTCACATGACCCCATTCAGAAATTTTTTCTAAATCATAGTTTAAAGTCTCATTCATTATTTGACGCATGGCCTCAACCTGCGGCAGACTAGGTCTATTGCTGAATGAGAAAGAATGGCAAATGCTGCTGTCGTCCGCGAAAGAGTAGATAGGGTTGAAAGTTTTACATAGAAGGTCGTTTATAAAGATAAGGAATAGAGTTGGCGAAAGAACGGAACCTTGCGGTACCCCTGAATTTAACTTGAACTCATTTGATGAGATCCCATCTATAACAACTCTTATAGTCGATCCCTGAGGAAACTCGATAAGAAACGAGAGAAATTATCACCGACACCAATGGCAATACATTTTGACAAAAGTGCACCATGCCACACTCTATCAAACGCCTTGGAGATATCTAGAGCCACCACCTTACTTTCGCCAAAATGGTGGACTGAATTACACCATTTCTCCGAATATTCGTATTCGTATTCGAATCGCCGAATATTCGGCCATTTTTAAATATTCGTATTTGAATTTGACGAATACGAATATTTTTCCAAAAAAAATTAAAGAAACAAATGCATAAATCCTAAAAGAAATTTAAATAAATGGATATGTAAAAGTTTTAGTTTGTACGAATCCATCATATTTTTTATAGAAATTTGTGCTTTGTATCATTTTCAAATATTATATAATGACGATAATTAAAATTTTGGGTAGTTTTTATAAACTTTAAAATACGCGAACAGGAGTATGAAGTTCTTTTTTCATAACAATTTTTTAATATTTCATATTGCAGGCGTAAACAGATAATTTAATGTCTATAAATTTCATATTAAATATTCGTATTCGTATTCGCGAATATGTTTTCAAATATTCGTATTTGCATTCGTATTCACGAATATCAAAAATTGACATTCGTTGCATCACTAGTATATACATCTAATAAGAAAAATTTATTTTATCATTTAAATTAGTTTAGGCTTATTATAGTCTTTAAGTATGTCCTTTAGAATTATTACTATAACCTAATGTTTTTATATTTGTATAATAAGTACAAATTATTAATATATGATGCATACATATCGGGCATTCACCCTTATTCCAGTTGGCCACATCGACGTCACTTTAACACAATACCAAAAAATTGGGGCTTGTGTACCCGTTGTCGAAAACAACTGACTCCTGTTGGCAGGTTTATACTATTTTCTCGACCTGAAGTAACGGAATAGAGAGCGAGTAAATAAATCCCAATTTTTTGATATTGTGACGTCAATGTCGACAACTAGACGAGCACATAAGTAAATTGTCAACGATTTTGCAATTTTGATAATAAAAAAGTTAAAAAGTTTTACTACATGTCGCTCATGATTATATCGAAAATATGGCTCGAAAAGTATTAATGTATATGTACAACTAATTTTAGATCGTATTTTTGTGATATTCGTAAATTTTTCTAGTTATTAACACAATAAATTATCATTCAAGAACCATAATTTAAAAGAACATCAAGTGCCAACAATAAAATTATATAAAAAGTGGTTTGGCACTATTTAAGTGATTTTGGCACTATTTAAAAGCAGATTTGGCACGAAATCAAAATTTCCAATTCCCATCACTGCTGCAGTGTATGCTACGCTCGCATAAGCGATGCCAACTTGGTGCTTTTGGCACTATTTTTAGTGCTTTTTGAAGACTCAAAACGCCAAATTTTGAGCGTTAGTGCCAAACTGAAAAATAGCACTAAGTAGTGCTTTTAAGAAATTTGTTTATTTCTTAAAATTACTTTAATAAAAACTTGATGTTTTTTATTTTTTTCAGTGTAAAGTATAGCTTTTTCGTCTGATATATTTCATTAAGGATACTGATATCATTGCCGAAATAGATAATAGCTTAGAAAATATTAAACATCAAGCTCGTTTTTCACGTTAGTGCTTTTTACGCTTTTTGGATCTCAAAATTACGCTTTTTGTGCTTTTTCCAAATTTTGATGTGCTTTTAGAGCCAAAAAAGTTGGCATCACTGGCTCGCATTGTTGAGAGCAGCGTTGCCGTTGTGACCAGTACTGCCAGAAAAACGTTGCCTCTTGTTTTGACCGGCCATTTCTTATGAATTATAGGAAGTAAAGATTTTATTTGAAAAAAAAAAATTACGAATTATTAGCGAGGGGACCAAAATGTCGGAAATTTTACGAATTAACGAAATTTTTTCAAGGCACCGGACAGTTTATTACGAATTATCGGGAATTGCGATATATCGGGAATTGCGATTTATCGGGGTACGAATTATCTGGATTTGACTGTATTTATTTGTACTTAAGCGTTCGCAACGGAGAGTGCGAGAAATAACTAAAAATTCTACAGAAGTGGGAATTGATTTTGCCACTTGTGAGCTGCAAATGTTCCGTGAATGGCAAACACATTTAACCATTTTGATGGAATTATTTTAATTTTTTAACAAAGTATAAGTTAAGTCATTAAAACTTATACATTAAACACATAGCCCACAGCATGCTACACAACTACAAGTGCCACTGGCAAAAAGTGTTGCCTGGTAGCCAGCTATTTGATTATTTTAAAAACGGCAGTAACACCATAAGATCCTGATATTGAAGTATAAATATATATTTCAGTGGTACCGCTTTCAAATATTTCACATATGTATATAAAAATAAAAGTGTTTATTCAAAAGTATAAAAAGAAATAATTTTCTTTTATATTATTTTTTTTGCCAATTTTACTATTTACAGGCTTAGTAATTTCTTTAATACATTTAGTGAATTTTTTTTCGCGTTTTTACCAAAATTTTTTTTTAACGGCTCTGGCGATTTTTAATCAACTTCTCGCGAATTTTTGCAAATTTTTTTGCTTTTTTTTAATAATATTAGACTTTATTATCATCCCGCTGTTAGTAAATTTTGCGATTTTCGTACAATTTTGGCACACCTTTCAGTTTTAGCGATTCTTAATCAATATTATGGCTTTTTTTAAATTTTGTAACTTTTCGCGAATTTCAATTTTTTTAGTAATAATACTATTTTAAAATAATCTGTAAAATTAGAAGAAACCCCATAAAACGTAAATATTGTACTCTTCTGAAAATCCCCATTTTGGGGACAAATCCCCTAATCTGGTGTCACAACTTGTGACACTAACTTGAGGGTTACACGATAAAGTTTTGCCTTTCAAACTTCAATACATTCACATTTTTTCACTAATACATTCATATTTTTAGAATTTGATTCAACTTTGACTTCAAATTTCTTTCCAATTGTGTGTTCAATTTATAGGCAAAAAAACAACTGACATCAATTTCAATGAGCATTACTTTTCGGTTTTGTTTTAAAATTTTCTGCTGACATAATATTTTTGTGTTCTTTTATTATAAATAATGATATATTCCACCGAAAAATTTTAATTACACTTAAATAAATATGTTTAGGAACAAAAATAAAACGGGTAATGCTATTTATAGACCTATATAGAAGCCATGAAGTTTTGTTGTCTTAAGCTGTTTTTTTATAAATACTGTTTGCTGTTTTTTAATAATATTGAAAATAAATTTGCATGCAGCCTACGTCACAGCTTTCAATTTTAACGACTTTTGACAACCAGTATGTGTGAAAAACTTGAAAGCAAATCTTGGTCGTGTAACTGTAGCGTAAAGTATCACTTTTGACCCTTTTTCGTGCCAATGACACTTTTTATGACCCTTTTTTCAATTTATCCCTTTGTATCATTTTAACAGAATGTATGCCGTAGGGCAATCATATTCACAGTTTAGCATATCAGGAATTAGAAAAATAGCTGTTCGTCCAGTTGGCGATATTCATTTTATTGTTTTGTTCGATAAAAAAACCAATAAATGGTGAAAATATTGCAAAAAATCTGACACTCAAATCCTTGATTCTAAATGCAAATTATTTCTCGGAGTATCACAATTAAAAACAAATATGTATTTTAACTTGCTTTCATCTTTAATAATCTTAATAAAACTTTTTTTAAATGTTTATAAGTTAGTAAGTAAGTTTTTATGAAATGTTTATAAGTTAAAATAGGTTCAAATGAAGTAAATTTGGAAGCCAAAATTGGGGCCTTAAGGTATACATGTATGTATATAAATAATCAGCATCAAAAAAAAGTAAAATAAAATATAGATGGAAAAACTGAAGTTAATTCATTTCCTTTTTATTATAAGTTTTCATTTATAAATGAAAAAAGGAAAGATAATTCAAATTCAAAAAGAAGTTAGCATAAGTGGCGACATTGAACTGGGTGCTAGCGAATTCCTACATACAATTTTACATTAAAAAACGTGGCATAATGTAGGTATAACCCACTATTAAATCCTAGAGTAATTTTTAATGTAAAATTGTGTGGTAAAACTCGTTAAGATCACATTCAATTTTGCCAATTATGCTAACTTATTGCTAATTTTTGCTTATACATAGGGCCGTATTTATTTATTATATTTTTTTATTTTAATTGAAATTATTTGAATAATTTCGTATGGAATATATACAATGACAGGAAAATAAACAGCGAAAATATTAAAAACTAAAACAAAACAACAGTTTTTATTTTATATTTAAAACTTTTTCACGAAACTTGTTTAAATTTAAGAATAATTTTGTACTGTAAACAAAATGTTAACAAAACAAAATTTGTTTATTTTACGAAATTTCCAATTTTATAAAAATGTTTTATTTTATACTAAATTCAATAAAATAAATGAAAAATGTGGTACTATATACGAAAATAATTGTACGAAATAATTTTTGTAGCTTAACGAAATTCGTAATATTACAAAATCTGTTTTCCTGCATGAGCCACAAATATTTTCGTAAAATGTACAAAATTTTCGTTTATTGCACAAAAATTATTTTACGAAAAACTATTTCGTATTTTTAAGCATGGAATATTTTGAGTGTACCGGCTAGTAGAGTATTTGCAAATACAGTTTTTATTTGCAAATAAGACGAGTATAAACGTATTATAGATAGCTACTAAATATTAAAAATCATGAAATCTAAAAAAAGAGTTGTCAAGTTGCGGCATTTCATATCGAATGAAATTCCAATTGAAATTAAATGCATATTTCGTTCGATATCGAGTGCCGTAATTTACCGTAATTTACAATACACATATACACACATACACATGTATTTACTTATGTATATTCACTGTTGTACTTTTTAGTAGGCAAAACAAATAAAACAAGTAATAAGGTGATGTATATATTTATATGTGAATTTTTAATAGATTAGGACATTCTTTCAAGTTAGTTTGATTGAATTGCATTCATTTAGGAGTTATGAGAAGAAACAAAATTACTACAAAATTATTGACAATACCTAGATGTGCAGCTGTGGCTAAAGAATACTTAAGTGCATGTAAGTACATTATGGCCACCTAAAAGTCACATCTTAATTGTTTAAGCATTTGACAGACTTATCGTTTAATTCTGACATTAGCTTAAGCCAGCTTAGTCCTGATTCACACACATCTGGTCTGAGTCGTCAAGTCTTGAGTTTTTAGGAGAGAGAGGAAAAGAGAATGGAAAGGGGTACAGACTTGACCGTACCAGTCAAGTTTGCTTTTTCCTTTTGTTTTGTCATTCGTAATACTCTACTACAACACAAATTGATGAGACTTGATGAAACAAACTTGACGGTGTGTATGAACGTAAATGCAGGTTCAAAAGAAAATTGAACAAAAACTTCTCAGCTAAACCTGATGTGTGTGAATCAGGACTTATTCATATTATAGTTGGGCCTTTAGTCCTGATTCACACACGTCAGGTCTGAGTCGTCAAGTCTTGCGTTTGTAGGAGAGAGGAAAAGAGAATGGAAAGGGGTACAGACTTGACCGTACCAGTCAAGTTTGCTTTTTCCTTTTGTTTTGTCATTCGTAATACTCTACTACAACACAAATTGATGAGACTTGATGAAACAAACTTGACGGTGTGTATGAACGTAAATGCAGGTTCAAAAGAAAATTGAACAAAAACTTCTCAGCTAAACCTGATGTGTGTGAATCAGGACTTATTCATATTATAGTTGGGCCTTTAGTCCTGATTCACACACGTCAGGTCTGAGTCGTCAAGTCTTGCGTTTGTAGGAGAGAGGAAAAGAGAATGGAAAGGGGTACAGACTTGACCGTACCAGTCAAGTTTGCTTTTTCCTTTTGTTTTGTCATTCGTAATACTCTACTACAACACAAATTGATGAGACTTGATGAAACAAACTTGACGGTGTGTATGAACGTAAATGCAGGTTCAAAAGAAAATTGAACAAAAACTGATCAGCTAAACCTGATGTGTGTGGATCAGGACTTATGTATGTTCAGCAAGTCGAGATATGGGCCGCCGCCGATACATTGTTTTAAACGCCGCCGTTCAATATTAACCGCGCCGCGGATCAAAAGGCCTCGGCTTGTAACTCTGGCGGCGGCGCAACATCGGCTTCGACCCGATCGGCTTCTTTCTCTGTCCGTAAGTCTGCGAATATGTATGCCTTTCGAATGATTCTTGTACATTGCATTATTTTCTTAAAATTCAATTGTCTACCATTTAAAATACATTTTGTTTTATTTGGGGCTGCTTCACTAAACTAGATTTGGTCCGCCGATTTATTTTTAACTTTTTATTGTAACTCGGAATTAAATATCTTACCTTTTTTTCCCTTGCGTCTCTATTTATACAAGAAGAAAAATAAGCATCAATGATCCGATAAGTATCTAAACTATGCTCTTTCACATATGATTGAAAATGTTTACAACCGATCTCCGACATAATGAAAGAGCTTGGTTTTGTAATTTTTTTACCACAATTCACTTTTATTCGTGCACACGAAACATCTTGCGTTAATGTAAATATTTTATACAAATTTGACAAGCATGTGATACAGATACATTTATATATGTATACGGATAAAACTGATATATGAAATTACACAAATCTTAAATTAATTATTGTCTACTCAAATAATTAGTGTTGTAAAAGCATTTGAGTACTGAGTACTCAATACCGGGAGTTTTTAACGGTACTCAATACACAAAAGTAACTACTCAATACTTTCAGGGTTGCATTTTGTAGTATTCAAGTGAAAGTCTTCCTTTAAAATGGATCAGAATTATTCAACTCTGTGAGCTTGATACAAATAAATATGACTCGGAACCTCATGGAGTTAGTTTAACAAATACCAATTCTGTTAGGAATTATTTTGATACGAAAACAGCCACTAAAAAGGTACTAAAAAATGCGTTATTAAACTACTTCAGTCATTAACAAATACTATTGGACAAAAAAAGTGACCCTTTAGAATAGTGGAAGGAAGGCACGTGATACAATATAACCAGCAAGTCAGGTCCTCACAAACATGAAAAATATTTAAAATTCTTTCGATGTCGGTAAAATTTTATTTCTACATTTAAACAATGACTAAAGGCTCAGTTAGCCGACTGTAATGTAAAGCAACTGTAACGTAGAAAACACCTGATCGATATTTTTATATGAAAAGTAGGTTACGTTACATTACATCTCTATAACCATTTTCATTACTTTTCACATAACAAAATCGATCAGCTGTTGCTTACTGTTGCAGTTACATTACATTACAGTCGGCTAACTGAGCCTTAGGTAATAACATCAATTGTGAGAAAAAAAAGTTTATTAAAAAATATTTAGAAGATAATTTAAGCGAAGAAGTTTTAAGAGTACGTTAAAAAAATTATGTACAAAAACTAAACTTCAAACATATTTATTTTCCTTTGATGTTAATTAATTTAAATATACTTGCATTTAATCTTTGTTTTTCCATATTCCATTGTCAATAAAATATTAATTTTTAACTTCCCATATACATACATATATAAAGTATTGAGTAGTATCGAGTACCCAATTGAAAAAGTAGCAAGTAGTACTGACTATTCAAAAGTAGCCGCTTTTTACAACACTACAAATAATTACTATTCGGAATTATCTATGTAAATTTATTACATATGTATGTATTTACCAGCGTTGTCAACTTGGTGCGTTTCGCACCATTCTGGGTGCTTTTTGACATTTTTTGTGCGAAAAATTCCTTAGTTGGTGCGTGGTGCGTTTTTTTTAAATTTCGGTGCGTTTTTCAATTTTTGGTGGCACCAACGCAAATTTAACACAACAATGGGTTAAAACTGGAAAGTTCTTGCTGTGAACCTTACCAACTTCCTAATAAGTGTTAATTATCATATTAATAGTAATGATGTTTGCAAAATATCACAATTTGAAATGAAATCTGTTTTATGGCCCGATGGTAACAATAATGATGAAAATATTAACTTTAATAATTTGGAATAATTAATTTTTCGTCTCTTTTTAAAAAGTTTTAAGCCGAATTTATAAAATTAACGTACACAACTATGTCATATTGTACAAATGAATGCAAGGATATGTATGTGCCCTTAACTATGAGAGATATTAGTAGATTACATTGGAATAAATCCAAAAATATTTTTTTATTATGCAACAATTAAATTTAGAGTTGTACTAGTCTCGATTAATATAAATTTATTTTACTATATCGAAACAAAAATGTGTATGACTAAGACCACTTTCATAACTAAGAGCACATGTACATACATACATATATTTACTATGTATGTACGAATTTGCTTGGCTTTGTTTTGTTAAGTCTTTTAATTATGTACATATGTATGTATATTGTAAAAGGCTATTTGTTTTTATTGTTATATATATTTAATATGGATATATTAAGTTTCTGATAAAATTTTTTTTTAAATATTTGAATAAAATGATAAATAATGAACTTTTATTAGTTTTGAATCCTTTCTGTTAATCATTGATCTCTTTAAAAAGTTTTGTACAGAATTTATGGAATGAAGAAAAATTATTATCTATGTAGTACAAATGAATATATAATTTTTTTTATGTTTTATTTTTTTAGCCCTGAACTGCAGGCTGTTTTAGTGCTAAATTTTTTACACAAAAAAATTTACTTTTTATGCAAAATTAATTCATTAAACATTTTAAACTAAAAAAGAAGAAATTCTAAATTTGGTGCGTTTTTTTGCAAATGGCGAGTTTTTTCTCCATTTCGGTGCGTTTTGAAATTTTAAAGTTGACAACGCTGGTATTTACGCTCTAATATAGTGATGCCGTACTAACAACTGTCACTATTACCATACTCTAGAAGAACAGAGCACTTGAAAATAGCACTCTGGAAAAAGTTTAATGGCCCTTATTTACGGTCTCCACCTGACATAAGATGACTATCCTTAACATTAACTTCAAGTTAATGTTAAGTGTAGACTGCTCAAGTTAATGCTTTTTTCAAGTTATAACATTATTGTTAGTGCATTTGTTTTAACAACTCAGTTATAACTTCAAGTTTCAGCAAAATTTCACGTCAGGTGGAGACGTAGAATTAAAATTAAAACTATTCAATGTATCATATAGCCACAAGTAATATTCGATAGGGAATCAAAACAACTTTCAGAATTAGTAATGACCAGGGATACCAGAAATATGCTCTAAGTCTTTTATGCGGATTCAATATGCACTAAGAACTTGAAAATATGCACCTAAAACGCAAAAAATATGCTCTTTAAAATAAAACAAATTGATTTATCTGTAAATTAAAATATATTTTTTATTCAAAAATTCAACAAAATTTGCATATAATATAAGACAAAAATAAAATAAGCAAAATAATTACACAATAAAGTACTCTGTTCGAAGTTGTGAAAAATTTTCAGCAGCATTGATTATTTCCTGTGAAAAATTTTACACGTAACAAGTGATGCCCATATTCCCTTTTCGAAAAAAAATTTTCGTTTTTATTAGTTAAAAGTATGCAGCATTGACCGACTATTTTAAACAAAATTACGGTAGCAATATTCAGTAACACGGTAACAATATTCGGTAGAATCGACAAAAAAATCGGTGGATTTGAATGAAATTCGGTAGAAATTTTTTTTATTCAGAGAAACCTTAAAAATAACAAAATATATGTACTTATATATAAAGGGTATGTGCAAGGAGTATTAGGAATTCATTTTTTGTACATAGGTTTTATAAAGCTACTAAAATAACTTTTATTTGACAAGCAGTTGTAACTACAAAGATTATATGTAAGATCCATTTACGAATTTAAACTTTTGTGCAAAAATTATTAAATCATTGGGAGGAATAAACATTTCATCCCCAAGGCACAATTCTTTGGCAAATATTAGGTTACTTATAGTTTCAGTTTTTAACCGATTTCTTTGTTCTGTTTTAATGATTTTCATGACAGAAAATGACCGCTCTGCGGCCGCACTGCTATCTGGCAAAATAGGCAATTTAATTTTTGGTAGATTGTTAAATTCGCAAACCTATTCGGTTGAATCTACCGAATATCAGTAGAACTGTGCACACTGATCCTTATATTTGTCAGATGGTGAATGCATAGTTGCCAGAATTCGTGTGTGAATTCGTTAAATTTCGCACGAAAAATCGTCAAAATGAAAGGAAAGGTGCTATCAGTGATTCTATTACCTCGTTTACACTGCAATTACACATGCCCATGGCATATCAAACAGGTACACGTATCAGGCATATTGTTCATCCGCTGATTTTTTGTCAAGATTACAACGAAGAATCCGTTTGACAATTACTTTTGTGACCCGCGAGAAGATAACAAACTTTTGCAAGAAACTTTTTTTCGGGCATTGAAAAATTGAGAGAACAAACCTGCAAGATGTGCAGGAATCAGTATGCACACTTAATTTTTTTTTATTCGGTAGAATCGACAAAAAATCTGTAGATTTGAATGAAATTCGGTAGAAAAATTTTTTTATTCAGAGAATCATAAAAAATAGCAATTCCAAGAAACATAAAAAATAACATAATATATGTACTAATATATAGAGGGTAAGTGCAAGAAGTATCAAACTAAACAGGTTCCAAAAGCGCATTTAAAACTTCACATGTGATTGGAAATTAAACTGCCATAAACAATGAAGCATTTCCAATAAAAAAGTGTCATCCCCAGTTATTTGCCCTTACCCTTTACATGCATATGCTATGCATATATAAAATAATATACATAAATAACAGGAATTCAGTTTTTGTACATAGGTTTTATAAAGCTACTAAAATAACTTTTATAATAATAACAAATAAATTTAAATAAATAACAAACATTTGTAACTACAAATATTATATGTAAGATCCATTTATGAATTTAAACTTTTGTGCAAAAATTATTAAATCATTGGTAGGAATAAATATTTCATCCAAAAGGCACAATTCTTTGGCAAATATTAGGTTACTTATAGTTTCAGTTTTTAACCGATTTCTTTGTTCTGTTTTAATGATTTTCATGACAGAAAATGACCGCTCTGCGGCCACACTGCTATGTGGCAAAATAGGCAACTTACACATATATCGACTTAAATTACTAAATAACAATATTCGGTAGATTTCAGGCCTTGTTCGGTAGAATTGGTAGATTGTTGAATTCACAAACATATTCGGTAGAATCTACCGAATATCGGTAGAAGTGTGCACACTGGCAGGAATTGTTGCGCTCTTTTGTTTTGGAAAACGTGCTGCCAGACAACATACATGTTTGCAGTCTGGTTGCCAGACAAAATTTATCTAATATCGTCAATGTTAGTGCGTTAAATCGTCAAATGAACCTTAAACTACTATTATTATACTATTTAATTATTTTAAAGCTATAATAATGTACCTATAACTTCTTTTTAATATTATAAAGAAAAAAAACTTGTTATTTTAAACTTGATTGTTCGAATAATTTTCACAAATAACTTGACGATTTTGATTTGATTTTTAACAAAATTTGGCGACAAACAGTCTGACAGCCCTATTTCTCAGTTTATGGCTTCGCTAAAGTCTGGTACCTTTGTAAGCCATCGAAAAACATTAGAAACTTGCATCACCTTAAACAAAAATCCACAGCTGAGCCAAACAAAACTGTGTACAAAGAAAAAAGCAGAGCTCATCAGGGTAAGTACGAATGAAATTTTATTAACATTTTTGCTATCTATATATTCTTATATGGAAAGGAAAAAAACCTTAAAAAGAAGCCCTGCTGCACATCCTACCTACATAAGAAGCTGCACATTTGGACTAGGTAATTAAACAAAAACAGTTTACCCAGCAGAAAAATAAGTCGACCGGCCCGAAGCCGACGGCGCGCCGCCGCCGGTTATATTTCTATGTATCAAGCCGCCGCCGACTGTATCAGCTCGCATCGGCTCAAAACCAGCCGAAATTTTATCTGGTCAAAAAGACAAATTTCGGAAAAAATTTTAAAATCAATTTTTAATTTTTATTTTCTCTTTAAAATGCCATATGCACCACCGGTCACATAACTACTTCGCCAACGAAGCCGATAATTTTACCTCGACTTGTTTCTCTGTTACCCAGCGGGAAAAGTACAATATTAATAAGTTGCTTGTATAGCATATGTTTGCGTCAACTGTTTTCCTTGCCTGCAAACTTAGAGAAACGAAGTAGTATACATGCTGTGCATTACGTTTTCTTTTCTCGCAGGGTATTTTTAACTCTTTCAGAACTGTTCTTATATATTATTTTCTCTAAATTTTTAGGACGCTAAGATGAAAAGGACCCGGAAGCAGAAGTTAGATTTAAGATATATATTAAATGTAGAAAATTTAGAAAATTTGAAAAGCTATTCTAAGGCAAATGAAAATTTATTTCAATGTGCTATAAATTCAATAAATGAAAAGAAAAGCAAACACAAGAAAATAAAAAACAGTGCGAAAATTCGCAAACGCATTTCAAGTGCTGCAAAACGTGTATTAAAAACACAAAATGTAAATACAGGTTTAGAAATACCTGCAAATAAAATTTTATTGGAAACTTTAGATTTAAGAAATAAAGGCTTAGATGTGCCTGAAAAAGTAGAAAATAATATCTTATTGGAAACAAGAAATATAACGTATATGAGTTTGGAAATTTCTGAAAATGGAAAAAGTTTTATTAGAAACTTTAAATTTAAGCAATACAAGCTTATTAAAAAATAATACAAATTGCGAAAAAAATCTCTGAGAAATTTGAAAGTTTTCCAATGGAACAAGTTCTTGTATCGGCGCTATTGTCTGATGTTGACGAAAGTTTGGAAATCATAACTAATTCCAAGAAAACAGAATTTAATGAAGAGAAAAATATTTCTGAATTGGAAAGTTTAGCTACACATTCTAAATTTGTAATTAGCAATTCAGAATTCATCTCAATTTTGAATAATAATAATGAAATAAAAAATTAAATGAAAATTTAGTAGAAGACTTTATATCTTTTGTTTATGATATAAAAGATGAAATTAATAAAAACTTCACAAAGAATGAATGTTATCTTAACGAAATTAAGACATGCTTGAGAGAAATTTTATGTAAGGGTATCATCGAAAAAAGCCCTAAAATTGAAGAAACTACTGATACTACACATGGTAGTGACAATATTGTTTTAAAAAGTTCTCCGAAAACTCTAGAATCTGAGAGTAAAAAACGGGATCATACCCTAGGTCCGTTTGAGATAACGGATGACTCTCAAAATGTTTCTGATTTTCAAAAATACCGAAAAATTCCAAATCCGAACGAAAAATTTAATAGAAATGTTATGCGTGATAAGTCAGACAACATAAAACTTAATAGAAAATTTAAAGCAAATTTTAAAGACTGTTCCTTTCATGTTAATCTTAATACAAAAAAGATATTAATGTTGACAAGACTACAAAAAAAATTCTTGAGGATTTAGTAAGAGAAGAATATTCAAAAACACAACAATGTTTATATTTTGTATTTCTACAGTGCTAAGTGTGGCATTAAAATTAAAAATACATTGTTGTACGCCTATTACAAATTTAATGATTGTACTACTTTTCGGTTTAAAATAAATCCTCAGGGAGAAGTGATTGTTCATAGAACAAAAAAGTTACATCATGCTAAAGATGATGTAAAAGTGGGTCAAATGAGAGGTGTTAAAAGACTAGTAATAAAAAGTCAGCTTAGAAAAAATAAAGCATATTTATACAGAAAGCAGCAAATTGTGGATGCCGCAGATGATACTGCTGAGAAGGGCAATTTGCAAAATATCCATAAGCTAGAAACATTAAGAAAATGTAAGTCAGAGAGAAATCAAGATAGGTATTATGACCCAGAACCCTTTTATGCTTTGTATCTAATGCAAGTTGGCTCTTATAAAAATTATATACATAGGCTTGCTTCTCCCTTTACAGTATATACATGGGAAAAATATACCTTTGAGACAATCTCAAGCAATATGAAAATATTGGAAGTCGGGCAAAAAACATATTTTAAGACATTTATTAAAAAATGCATTAATAACTGCTTTTAGTTTAAGCAGCATTGAGGAATGTCAAAGATGGTTTAAACATATCTTTATAATATTGCTTACACCATATAAGAACCGTAATTTGGAAAATAGTCTGGAAATTGTACGTCAATGCTTAATAGAATTTAATGTAGAAAATACAAGTAATGACTACAATTTTCCAGATAATGAAAAAAGAGATCCATTAGAATCAATAGCAATTAATAGCCCCTTTCGAAAGATGTTTTTTATCTATTTTATATTGAAATATAAAATGATATCAATTGTCCCTTCGTTGTTCTTTGGACCAATGTTATGGGAATTCATGTGGATCCATCTGGAGAACACATAAGTAATGCTCCAGTTGAATTTACTTATTTTCTGCAAAAACATACTTTTGCCACAAAAAACTGTAAGACCGGATGTGTTTGTTAATCTTATGAGCATCGACTATCTTAGTTCGTTTAAGGAATTACGATATCATTACAAAATGTTTGGATCAATAGATAAAGAAATTGAAGATACCATCACTTCTTTGAATGAATCCACCTTATTGTGAATGGCGTCGTCGACGTCACATTAGGACGACACTAAAAATTGACCCTTGTCTACTCTTTGTCGACAAAAATTTACTACCATGATCCATTAATTTACAAAGCCTTAGAGATTAGTAAGATTGTCAATAAGATCCAATTTTTGCCGGTAAAGAGTATAGAAGTGACAAAATTTACTGTCGTCTTGATGTGACGTCGACGACGCCATTCACAATAAGGGAGAATATAATGAAACCAATCTTAGTAAGATTATAAAAACAGAACATTCTTACATAACTTCATCTCCTAATGATACAAAGCTTGGACATGATGAAAACTCCTTCAGTGTTGAAGTCATAGAAGGAGATCATGATTATACACAATCAAGTATAAAGAGTGAACCCGAAGAGGAATGGGGTAAAATAAGTTCCATTAAAAAAAGGGCAATACGACCCAAGTTCATGTTAGCCTCAGAAGCTAGTAAAAAAGTTAAAAAGATAATTAAAAATAAAATAAATTCTAATGAACTGTCCGTTGTTAAGGACAATTTCTTCTTGTTCAAGTTTGATACACTGTTTTCTGAAGTAAATCATACAATAGATCATGTTAGTTTTGGCTTTTATGATAACTTAGAGACCTCAGACTGGACTGCTTTGATTAATAACGAGCAATTAAGAAATTTTGTTTTAGATGCTTGCCTTTTAGCTGTTAGCGGTTTGGGAGTTATAGGCCAAAAAGTGAACAAAATTTTGATTCGAAAACGGTTGTTGAAAAATTTTGTTCGAAACACTAACTGTCCAGGAAAAATTGAATGATGAGGAAATATAGCCCTTCTTACAACCTATCATACAGTTTAAACCATTTTTTGGCACGCGGCCCGGTTTGGGAGTTATAGGCAAAAAAGTGAACAAAACTTTGATTCGAAAACGGTTGTTGAAAAATTTTGTTCGAAACACTAACTCTCCAGGAAAAATCGAATGATGAGGAAATATAGCCCTTCTTACGCCCTATCAGACAGTGTAAGCCATTTTTTGGCACGCGGCCCGGTTTGGGATTTATAGGCAAAAAACTAAGTAAAAACATTGTTGAAAAGGTACAGTTTGTTGAAAAGCAAAAAATGTATTAAAATTAGTACTAAATTAACAACTAATTTTATGTTGTTCCCATATAAATTAAAACTTTTGTGCAGAAATACATTTTTTAACTTGGCAGCACTACTGGTTGCAGCCTGCAAACAGCGATGCCAACTATTTATAATCCAAACGCGCTACTACCCTTCTTAAAACGCGCTAGAACGCGCTAAGTTACAGCATTGTCAAATATTTATAGCAAAAACGCGCTATTTTCTACGCGCTAAATTAAATTTCAATAAAAGTCGATGTATGTATTAGTACTCGTATCACAATTAATTTTTCAGATTTTGCAATATTGCTTCCTCGACATTATATTTTAATAAACTAAAATCATTTAATACAGAATCAGAATCGCCTTCCAAATAATCGAAATCCTTCGTTTTTACTTTTAATTTATTTGTAAAACTTTGTAACAACATATAAATTGTGGAATTGTTTTGCGATTCAAATGCTTTTTGTACTTCAGCTATAGTAGATGCTTTGTAATTTATGCTAATTTCTTGGGTCATTGTATGTAGTACATATTTTTAGTTGTAAAATTTCAAAATATTTGCCATTACAGTATTAAAATGCGTTTTTAATTCTGTTTGCGACATTAACTAATTTAAAAAATTTTATCAGAGAAAATTGTTAAAATTATACAAAAAAAGTTAAAAAATATGGAACTGAAATGGTGTTATTGACTTTATTCAAAACGCGCTAAGATGGAAAAAAGCGCCTTTAGTATAGTTAAAACGCGCTAAATTGGCATCACTGCCTGCAAAGCCGATAATACTCATTTTTCTCTTTATAAGAGAGGATTATTTTTGGGCTCTCTGAGAAAACCAGAAAAGTTTGTTCAAAAGCATGGTGTAATTATACAGGTGACTGCGTAAGGATTCGTTATACAAAAATACGGCAACCATAGCTGTGTAAAGAGCCGAAGAATGTCAAAAGCACAAAAATAATTGTACTAAAACCAAAACAAAATGAAGTTTTTGACATTCTATAGCTACAAAGCACACAGAGCAAAAAATTATCAGCTGAAGTAGCGCTGCCACCTAGTTAGATACACCTTGGTTTAAAAGTTTGTTATGAGGCCGTTTAGATGAAGGGAGGCCTCGCTGCCACACGTCGCCTGCGAGTCTTGTTTTTAGGCGAGAAGTTAGGTGAAGCTTGCGGGGTAGCACAAGTCGCCAGTGTGCACACTTCTACCGATATTCGGTAGATTCTATCGAATATGTTTGTGAATTTAACAATCTTCCAATTCTACCGAACAAGGCCTGAAATCTACCGAATATTGTTATTTAGTAATTTAAGTCGATATATGTTTAAATTGCCTATTTTGCCACAGCAGTGCGGCCGCAGAGCGGTCATTTAATGTCATGAAAATCATTAAAACAGAATAAAGAAATCGGTTAAAAACTGAAACTATAAGTAACCTAATATTTGCCAGATAATTGTGTCTTGGGGATGAAATATTTTTTCCTACCAATGATTTAATAATTTTTGCACCGAAGTATAAATTCATTAATGGATCTTACATATAATATATGTAGTTACAAATGTTTGTCAAATAACTGGGAATGACACTTTTTTTATTGGAAATGCTTCATTGTTTATGGCAGTTTAATTTCCAATCACATGTGAAGTTTTAAATGCGCTTTTGGAACCTGTTTAGTTTGATACTCCTTGCAGTTACCCTTTATATAATAAGTACATATATTTTATTTTTTTTTCTGTGAATAAAAATTTCTACCGAATTTCATTCAAATCTACCGATTTTTTTTTGTCGATTCTATCGAATTTAAAAAAAATTAGGTGTGCACACTGAAAGTCGCACGCACTGGGAATTGAAGCAACAATTTTATCTCTTCTCTCTCACAAATTTTTTTCTCTCGTATTTTTTGTGTGCTATGTACAAACAGTGTTGCCAGTTAGACCAATTTTTTATAACATGCATCAAAGAAACAGTTATAATATAAAAATTATAAACAAATAAAGTAAGGAGAGAAGTTGTTTATCTAATTTTTCGACCTTTTTTATATGTTCAATGAAACTATTTTTTAAGCTTTAGGTCAGTAAATTTTATATATTTTTAGTTTTATATCGATATTTCGTTAACCTTTGGTTAACTTCTTCAGGATTATATTTATTTTATTTTTTGGTAATTAGTTTTTGTCTTTTTTTTTTTTTTTTTTTTTTTTTTTTTTTTTAATCAGAAAAAAATATTTGTTGATAATTATGACACACATTGTTATTTATAATTATCAACAAATATTTTTTTCTGATTAAAAGAAAAAAAAGACAAAAACTAATTACCAAAAAATAAAATAAATATAATCCTGAAGAAGTTAACCAAAGGTTAACGAAATATCGATATAAAACTAAAAATATATAAAATTTACTGACCTAAAGCTTAAAAAATAGTTTCATTGTAAGGAGAGAAGAGGAATTAATGTATTTTGGTGGTAAATTAAAAAAAATAAAAATATGTGGACATATTAATTCTACATTTCTCAAACTAACAATTAGTTCCTTTACGGCAACACTGCTACGAATGAACGAATAAAAAGCATTGAACAAATTAATATCAAAAAGTCGCCTGACTATTGCGAAAAAAAGTCTTCATGTAAACGCGCGTGGATTTAAGAAGGGACTCCAAAAGAGAACCTAAGCGTTGTCGCAGCGAGGCCTCCCTTCATCTAAAGGCTCAATCAGACGTGACATAACCATAGCCATAGAGAGTAGCCGTTCGAACCAAACTAATGGGCAACACTGTATTTGGTTATACACACAAAAAAAATCATAGGCTATATTTCCTAAAATTATGGTATAATTTTAACTAAGTGAAAGGGTAGAATGGCATTTACAAAGTTCTTTAGATAATTCAACAAAAATTTTAGTTGATTTCTATGTTCGAAAAATCAATTAAATTTTAATTTAAAACTCCTTAACGACTAGGTAAATTCATATTTTTACTTTTTGTGAATTATCTAAAAATTAACTATTTATAATTGGATAATGGTCATGAATTTTAGCTATCTTCGCGATATAAAATAATAATTAAAGACTTTTTACATTTTTTAATAATTTATTAGAAAGTGTTGCAATATGTGTTACATATGTAGGTATGTACACAAATATATTCATAGGAAACAAATGTCTCCGGATTTATACAAAAAAAAAAAAATAAAATTTATTTCCATAACTTTTTCAAATCGATTAAATTTGCAGAACAGAGCCGATTCTTATCGGAATTTAGCCACCTCCATTTCAAAATCTTCGTGTCTAACATGAACACGCCTCTCAAGAAATGCATGCATACTGGCTTCTGTATATATGTACATCCTTTACATCAGCACATGCTCTCCAGCCATAACGAAAAACTTACGTACCATACGAGAATCATCAAAAATGAATTGCTGTACCAATTCTGCACCCGAAACTCTTATAAACGTAGTCGTACATTCAGTGTGGTGAGCTACAGCCCTGGCAATATTGTTCTACCTGTATCAGGTGGTCTGTACAAGAGCACTTCCTTTGTTTGAGCTATACCCAGGGAATCTAAAAGTTATGTATGCTTAACGGGTTATTTAATAACTACATTAATTTGTTTAACAAGCCTTCAACCATTTCATAAGTATTCTGGAACTTTTTCGACCATCATAAGTTATACTAAGCTATACTACTTTGTTGGGCAGAATTATAGGAAAAGTATAACTCTCGTTGCGCAAGGCACCACACCACAAATACAACGAAAATAGCCGAGCTCAGTTGGTTTATTTGTAATAATTAAAAACAATTATTTTACATAAACATTATGAAAATTTCATGTATACATACCTTCTTCAAATATTTTTTTGACAATAAAATAGAAAACAATTCAATACAAATAATTTCGAAGAAGATGCCTAATTGTAATAGTTATATTAACTTGGATTTTAGGTAAAGTGTAATGTACAAATTACCAAACTGAATAGTTAATAAAACCCAAGTTTTTTACTTTCATATAAAAAAAGTTACCTATGCAAGCTTATTACCTCTTATATTTTTGTGTGTATGTATGTATTATATACTATGTATTGTATACATATCGCTCATTTACTTCAATAGTGGCACAACTCAAAAAAAAAAACCAGTTTTGCAGAAAACGCGTTTTAAGTTTTCAATTTGCATACAACTCAATGGAGAAATAAAAAAAAATTCTTCTCTCAGGAGGTGATGGTACAAGCTATTTATATGAAATTTTTACACAAGATAAAATACGAAATGCCGCATCTTTCTGCATTATTAACTCAAAAAACTCATTTTTTGAGTTATGCCACTATTGAAGTAAATGAGCGATATGTATGTGGAGCCCTATTTTAAATTATCCGTAAGCGACAAAAATTAAAGATTTCAGAAGACTGGATTTTATAGTATCCAAATATATTTTACCATACATAAATTGTCGCTCAATTACAAATTTTTCAGCCTGCGTTTTAAAAGATATCAAACATTTCTACATTTTGATAATTCTAAGCAATGGGTATGCCATAGTTTTAATTTCAATTACAAAAGTCTATTTTTTACAACATCTTGCATTTAGCATGTGTTTGTCATTGAAAATCTACTAGTAACACTAAAACAGTTGACGTAGTTATTAAGGTAACATGGAGAAATACATACCAACCAGACTTTACTGGTACATTTCTATACTTTACGTACATGCAAATTTATGTATATTAACAATTTGTTGAAAAATTCACCAGAAATACACCACATATGTTTTCTCTCTTACCTTTATACTGATGAATAGAAAAAAAATGTAGACAATGTGTTGACATAAAGAAACTTGGTCCCAGTCCGAAAATACATAAATATTTACATATATCTATGGATAGTATCAAACACATACATACTATGTATGTATGCATGTATGTATGTGCTATAAAAAAACACCTGCAAATACTAATAAGTTTATATAAACATGAAATTCAAAGCTATTTCAATAACAATTTTTTAAATTTAAATCTGGTATTATACATTTCGTCGTTCGTAAGTTATTGTGTTCTATTGACAAAATTGTTTTTTTTTTTGGGAAATGGCTGTTAAAGTTTAGTTATAAGTTACACAAAAATGAACCGAAAAAGTTGTCGCAACCTTTTTACCAAGAAAACTTCTAGTTTCTGGGTTTTTCTGTAAAAAAAAAATTTTTCGTCCTTGGAAAAGATTTTAAGAGTAGGACGCGTTAAAAAAAAATCAATTTGTTCTATATGCACTTACTTACGAAACTCTCATTGTTTTATAGCATATAGAAGAAAATGTAAAAAAGTGTTGTGTTTTAAATACTTTAAGTGCATGCTGGTTATTTCCCTGCAGGAAATGGAACTAACACAAGACTAGTCACGTGATCGGTCCCCAAGTGATAGGGACCAGTCCGAGCTCTACCACTTCCTTTGATGCGGACCAGTCACTTTTACATGGGGATGGCCTAGGATGGCGTTAATTGATACTTTGTATGCACCTTGTGACTTGTCCACAAAACATACAGAAGTGTCACGAGACGGAAGATATGCGTATTTTTCTGTTTGTCTCGTTTAACCTCAAATTTTGTCGTAGTTTTTGTTTTGCTACGTCTTTCTTGTGCAATAAACTTTTATTAGCTGTGTTAATTGGTAAGTAGTAACACACTACAGTATCAAATACACTATGCTTTTCTCTTTTTTCCACGAATTTTAACAAAACCCTGATTTGAGCTTTTTTTACCTGTCACTTTCTTCACTTCTGTCTATTCTGTGATTTGTCACTGACCTATCTCGGTGTGGAATAATATAAACTATTTAATAATGTCATTCCGACACAGCGTTACCATATTTGAAGATTTATCTTATTTTCGGGATGTTAACAAGACTAAAAGATGTCTTTGTTAAAAATAAGATTTTTAAGAATATGATATTTGGTACTTTTAGTATATTATTTAAGGTGCTTTTGACTAAAGTACTGACATATTTTCTTCTTTCATCCATCAAAAGTATGAATTATATGCATTCATGTATTTGTCTTATATGTACATGTTCTATTCAGCAAATATTTTGTGTTATTTATTTACCTTTACGTTTGTTAGTTCATTTGAAACAAAATTAATTTTTCTTGAATTCTACTTCAGTAAAATCATTCGATATTAATATGTCTTGAATAAAAAAAAAAGATTTTTGTGTTCGCTGTTCCGACACTTACTTAACTGTAATAATTAAAACTTATAACTTTCTTTTTGATGTGTTAACATCTATACGCGCGCCTCTAGGGCAGTAAACTATCAGTTTCAATACATACGCAAGTGTTAGGTATGTATGTAGAGTAAATCATCGTTTGTTTGTTCGTTACTTGGCAGTCGGTATTGAAAGTGATTATTGGGCGATTTTCATATAATTTTCCCACGCGATTTTCTCCGGAAATTCATAGCCGATTTAATTAATTTTTGGATTAAAAAGCTAGTGCGGGTTTCGACGAAGAGTTTAGGCCAAAAATTAAGGCGATCCGATATCGGCGAGCCGACATTTAAGTGTTTTAATTTGGAGTATTAATTTGGAGTAATATTAAAAAAGTGTTTTATGTTGATCTTCGGTTTTGTCTTATGCATAGCAAAGAGAATAGTGACGTGGTTATACGTACATATATAAAAATGAGATAGCAAGACAGCAACGCATGTAGCTTATGTACAAACATAACAATGTATGTATGTACATTTGTCTGTTGCTTTGCATTCTCTTTGTTTTTTGTGGGTTTAATATAAAATAAATAAAAAGTATTAAGCAAGAAAATAATGAAATCATTAGCACTTCTGTTTAATTTTTTTCATTTTGAGTGCATCTACTAAATTTATATATATATATATATATATATATATATATGTACAAACATAACAATGTATGTATGTACATTTGTCTGTTGCTTTGCATTCTCTTTGTTTTTTGTGGGTTTAATATAAAATAAATAAAAAGTATTAAGCAAGAAAATAATGAAATCATTAGCACTTCTGTTTAATTTTTTTCATTTTGAGTGCATCTACTAAATTTATATATATATATATATATATATATATATATATATATATATATATATATATATATATAAATTTAGTAGATGCACTCAAAATGAAAAAAATTAAACAGAATATATATATATATATATATATATATATATATAAAGGGTGTTTTTTATTGGGGTATAGAACTTTAAGTTGGCATCACTTTTTTAAGTGGCGGCCATTTTGTCAGCTGTCAAGTGATTAATATTTAGTTTGGTTTGCCATTTCATCATGAACAGGTTGACAAAAGAACAACGCTTGCAAATCGTGCAAATTTATTTCGAAAATAATGGTTCAGTTCGCGAAGTTTACCGCAAGCTCCGTCCATTTTATGGTCGACATAATCGTCCATCAGAGCAATTAATTCGGTTAACCATGGATCGTTTCCGCACTACGTTTACTCTATGTGATGATAGGCATCCGCAGAGACGTCGAACAGTGCGCACCGAAGAAACAATTGCCGCTGTAGAGCAAAGTGTTGAAGAGGACCCGAATGAATCGATTCGCCACCGTGCACAGCAATTGGAGCCGACTAACCGACTATTTTGTTTCCGAATTGGATGGCATGAATGTGGATGAGTTGTGGTTCCAACAAGACGGCGCTACATGCCACACAGCGCACGTCACAATCGATTTATTGAAGGAAACATTCGATGAGCGCATAATTTCGCGGAATGGACCTGTCAATTGGCCACCAAGATCGTGTGATTTGACACCATTGGATTATTTTCTTTGGGGATATGTGAAGTCGCTCGTCTACGCGAACAAACCAGAAACGTTAGGGGACTTGGAAGCCAACATTCGTGGCGTTATTGCCAACATACGACCCCATATGCTCGAAAAAGTGGTTGAAAATTGGACCTGTAGAATTGGCTTTATTCGAGCCAGCCGCGGCGGCCACATGCCCGAAATCATATTTAAACAATAATGGCATAAAATTATCCTTCCAATAAGGCCAAATTGAAGGACATTAAAACGATTTTCTTGTGTTTTATTTCAATTCAAAGTTCTATACCTCTTAAAAAAACACCCTATATATATATATATATATATTATATATTAACTGTGCTGAAAACATAACATTAATAAATTATACAAAGTAAAATTAAATTCAATAAACTATTCTTTTTCATTAAATACTTTATATTAACTCTACCTCCGGGTTTGTGGGTCTGTGTTCATAGAAATCGAACAGGTACCGTGTAACAAAAAGGTGTTAACACATCGCCCGTGAGTTCGAACACTCATTGTTTTTTAGTGTTACAAACAAATGCAATCATAATTTATTTTTAAACAGATATTTTTTGGGGCTCGAACAGCTAACCTCCGGCATGCCAGGCTTGCACACTACCCACTCGACTACAGAGGCACTCATATTTCAAAAGTATAAACACCACTTAAGCTCAGGTTAATATCTAAGAATAGTTACGGGACTGGCTCAAGAGTGGCTTGGCGGTACCATTGGAGGGAACAGCGAACATTATGTATATACTGTTTGATAGGTCCTGGACCCAACCACATCGAACTGAGCCTTTTACTATAATACTACACCAAATCCCAATTAAATTGACAAAAGAGCACGACTATACATCAACACAATGGTGAATATATAACCATTTACAGGATATGTCCTTTTTTCACCATACACTACTCCTTACTTTTGATAACACTCTCATTTTCTCAAGTCATAGGACGAATACGTTTGAATCAATTGTCACTAAGTTTTTTTGCAGGGTATTATCATTTCAAGCACCTTTGCGCTGCATCCACAAGTGTTGTGAATTAATTACGAAAGGGCAAGCATGTTGAGCATGAGCCATTACATCACGTCAGTATTTGGAGGAATGATTAACAATTAAAAAATGTTTAGTTTTTTTTTCAACAGGAATTTTACATTGAAACAGCACATTAACTTTTGGCAAAATCGGGAAACTGCTAAAAAAAATATGAAGAAATCACAACTATCCTATTTAGCCACAAAACAAGACTAGTCGCATAGAAACAATAACATTTCATTAATATAATCAATAAGAAAACACCCGGACCTAATTAAAAATTAACGGCTTTTGAATACTGATTGTTTGTCATTGTTTTTTTGTTTTCTTTTTTTGTTTTATTCCATTTTCCAAGTGCAATGTGAAGTCACAACAAATAAATAAAACAAAAACAAATAATGCAAAGACATCCAAATTAGTACAAAATTTATTTAGTCTTTCATATAGAACAAAATAAAAAATTATATTTTTTATTTAGTATTTTTGGTGCTTTTTTGTTCTATATGCACGAGTTTTTGCATATAGAACACAATAGGTTACGAAGCTTGTCACTAAAGAGTTGTATAGCACAAAGTCAATGCCTCATATTTCGAAAACTATAAATGATAGGAACAAACTGATTACACAGATCGACAGATCTCTAAAAGTTTTCCTAAAAATCAAACTTATCTCAATTTTTTATATTTTGCTGTATTGAACACAATAACTTACGAACGACGATTTGTTCTGTAGAACATTTTAGCAGAATTTTTTTACAGATCTAGCATTCTCTCATCATTTTCTGGCAACACTGATGTAATGAGAAAATTCCTTAAGGTGCAATTAGACGTGACATGGCCATAATGCCATAATCGAATACAGTGTTGCCCATTATTTTGGTTCGTACGGCTGTTTGCTATGGTTGTGTCACGTCTGATTGCACCTTTAATACGAGCATGTTTTCTCCTTTAATGAACACTTTTCAGTAAGAATTGTTACAAATTCGTAAAAAATTTTAGTATATAAACAAACCTATTGAAATGAAAATATAAAATTACTCGTATAAAACACAGAACATATTTTAAAACGATAGTTTTTATGTGTATATTTAATATTAGGGCAGATAAAATTTATATTTAACATCGGAATTCGAAAATATATAAAATATTCTATATGCTAAGATAAGAAAAATATTATTCAATCAATTCAATTACTTACTTCCAAAATTCATTCAATTATAATAATTTTAAAAACTTAAAAATCTGTAACATTTTTAAACTATATTTTACTCACTTCAAGTTTTATCAAATCTCTTAAGTATTACGTATTTTTCCGGGAACATAATTTTTGTCTATAACACTCTCTTGTAAAAACATATGAAGACACCTTTCGTTCTGTGCTAATGGATGTCCAGCTATTTTGTTGATAAATGCCTCTAAGCCTTTACGACGCTCCTCGATAAAACTTTCGTCGAAAATTCCTTCGTCGTTTCGGAATGGCATTTGTCTTTTCCAGGCTTTGCCTGGCAATGGAGGCACAACTATCTAAAAATATTGCTAAACATAAAATATTAAATTCATAAAAAATAATTTAACCGTCTTACTTTGCTATCGCGTTCCAACTCATTTCTAAGCCATTCAAAATCGCTATACCGACGACGAACACTTGAGTCCTTAACTTTAAACACAGGAAGATTTGTCTGAAATAATAACAATAAACGCTGTGAATAATTTAATGACTAAACCAAAGCAAACAGTCAGATATCCATATGTATGTATGTATAATCAAATCACTACCATTAGGTGCGTTTGAGTACTTTTCCAGTTAAATCCAGTAACTGAGTAAATACTGAGTAATTTAAAGAAATTACTCTCAATAAAAAAGTTTGAATCTAAAAGTACGCGAACGGAAAAATTGTAAAATCCAGTAAAATATATACAACATCTGATTACCAATTTTGGCGCTAAAAAAATTATACATATGAAATACAAGGTAGAATATTTTGTTTAATAATAAACGTAATAGATACGGACATATGTTTTTATTTAAACTTATTTGGCTGGTCCACGATGTCGACAAGAAACTTTCTATATCTTACTTATATTAAAAACAAAAATAAACTTTCTTATAGCGATAGAAACTTTCTTGTCGACATCGCGGGTCAGGCCGTTAAAGTTTCTAAGCTTTTTACCCTGAACGTGAGAAGTTATTAGGATGATATATTCAAGACAACGAAAAACTGAGAAATTATTCAAAAAAAGTACACAAAGTAAATATTTTTTAAATGTTCCATACGGCAAACCAAGAACCGTCGACCCGACGATATGTATAAACAAAAATTTCAATATAATAATCTATTAACTTTATTCACGTGTAAAAACAATCGGTTATGTTCTGAATTCCATGTGAAATTAAATCGTTCGGAAATGCAATAGCATTGTTATTTAAATACATACATACCTATGTGCATACATACATATTTCCAAACATTCTATGGAAATTCCGCACGTTTTAATTTAACGTGGAATACATAACATACCCGAATATTTTTCTAGCATCAAACTTAAATAAATGTTATAATGCTTATAACTTAATACATTTGTTTTTTGTTATTTTAAAAATTTGATCAAAAACTAAAAAATTTTTGTTTCCCTTTACTTTTGTTTGTTTATATTTAAAAACATATCGTTTCGTTTTACTGGATTTTCATTTACTCAGTAAATGAACTGTCATTTTTCTCTCTCAATTCGTCCTCTCATTTACTGGATTTTGTGTACTCGAACGCAATCCAGTAAAAAATAGTAAAATTTTTACAAATTTTTGAGTTCTCGAACGCACTTATTATCGACATAATATAACAGATTTGAGCACTTCTGCTTTATAAGTACCCAGGCAGAAATTGCCAACCGTACAAATATTGTAGCACTGGGAAAGCACTTTTACTCAAGAAACCCAAACGGTTTGCCAACGTTACGGCTTACAATCTGAAAAATTATTTGTCAATAATTTTTAATAAATTTTTATTTGTTCTTTTCGTTTTTATTTATTCGTAGGAATACAGTTACGGCCTAATGTATAATCAAAAACTGACATGAAGTTAGCATAAGTGACAAAATTGAACTACGTGTTGACGAATTCCTCTATACAATTTTACATTAAAAATCGACGTACACTTAGCCACAAAGCTATACATACGACTTAATATTTTAAAAAAATTGTAGTTTTTAAAGGAAAATAATTACTTTTTTCAACTTTTTTTTTATTTATTTAAATTAAATAAAAATATCACATTTGATTGAAACAATATTAAATAAGGAAAAAATAATAAAATTTAATATTTTATCCGATTGCAAAAGTGTACATAAGATGTATTGTTGAATATACTGTGTAACATTTTTTAAAATTTTAATACCCTGTGTGCCCGCTTTTTGATCAAAAACTTCTCTAAGCCTTTTAGGCGTCGAAGAAACCAGATCTTTAGTTGCTTTCGGTGACACATTTTAAAATTTTTCGTTTAAAATTATACCTTTTTGAGATAGAGACCATGGCTTTCTATTTTTGACGCCTCTGCTTGAAGGAAGCCCGCAAAAAATAGTCGATCAGATTTAAATCTGAGGACTGTGGAAAATGTGGAAGCTTTGGTTTTACTTTATAAAGAAGCCATTCTTTAACCAGCCTTAAGTTATTCTTAGGGTCATTATCATGCATAAATAAATATTTATCTTTAAGGTGCAATTCGATCACATTCTGCAAAAAATTATTTTTTAAAATATCTAAATTACCACGACGATCCATAATTCCATCAAAAAATTTTAATTCTCGAACCCGATCAGCACTTATGCACTCCCACACCGTTACTGAGTCACCACCATGTTTTACCGCACTGCATACGTTTTATTATCCAAGTCAATATTACATTTTATCCATGTTTTTGGTCGTCCGTCGTTTCCAAATAGGTTGAACTTACGCTAATCAGTAAAAATAACTCTTTTCCAAAACTTAGATTTGTTTAGATGGGCGTGTTTGTACTCCAGAGCATAAGTATATCGTTTAATTTTGTTTATGAGACCTATGTATGGCCTTTTTCTGGCTATAAACGTCTATAATCCAACTTTCTTTAAGCAACGGCGAATTGTATTAGCATCTACAAAAATTCCATAAAAATATTAAGGTCCTCTTTCAGTTTTGTGCTACTTTTCTTTGTATTTTTCGCAATTTGTCTTACAATTTTGCGCCTTAGTCTTTCATCAAGCCTTGCAGTTCATCCCAATCGTGGCAAACTTTGATTTTTTTTGTAGTTTTAATGATAGTTCGGATAGTAAATTTAGAAAAATTGAAGATTTTTCCGGCTTTTAACTAATTAATTTACTTTCCTTCATTTGAAAGATTGATGACTAATTTTCGAACGTCGCACAGTGGACCATTTCGCGAGATGGCGGTCAAATATATATAACTTTTGACTGGATTGGAATTTTGTATTGCGTTTTTTTTTGTTCACTATGTGACACCAGACTTTAAATTTAGGATATAAAACTTTAAAATCGACCGGTTAGAGAAATAGTTATGATAGACTTAAAATGCATTTTAAGTTTTAGCTGATTTTTGGTACAAAAGCGAGGTATTAAAACTTGTTTAAAGGATTTGTTTTGCACAGTCTTATATTTTGTTTCACATTTAAAACTTATACTTATTAAAAACTCAAATTCTTTCAGAAAGTGCCAAACTTTGGCCCCCGTGAACTTTTTAGAACGAAGGGCCAAAGGTTGGCTTTTGAAGAAGTTTGAGTTAAAAATTAGCTTATCAAGAAGCGAACATGCAAAATGCAAACTTTTTATAAATTTTCCTTAGATAAAGAGGTTTTAATGAAGAAGACGTAGGCTTCTACATATTTAAATCAAAAAAAAAAAAAAAAAAAAACATTATAAATATTGTACGCAAAATTTTAAAAAATTTGTAAACTTAAAAATTAAAATTACTATTATTTAAACAATTTTAGTAAATATTTCTTCTAAATAGCTTTGACTTTCATCTTCTAGAAGTAGTTTAGGTTCTAGGTCTAATTCAATAGAGCTAGTTTTCCATTTTTGTCGAATATTGGACATATATGGACCTGATGTGCATAATAAAATAGTAATCAAGTCTTCATTAGTATAGCATCTGGAAATTTTTCGTGTGTTGCGCTCGCGAAAGAATCTGTAGTCTTTGTTTCTTTTTTCTTGCGCTTCTTCAGACAGATCTCCTGTTCAACGCATTCTCAAATTTTCAAACAGTCTTCCTATTCTCATTTGTAAAAGCGAAACGAGCAATGGAACTGAAAAAATGTGTGTTGCTGTTAGAGAATGGAAACATGAGAGAATGGAAACTTGAGAGAATGTAGACATTAGAGCCGTGGTCGGCAACCCATACAATTGCATTTTACAATTGTGTGAGTTAAACTCTCACCACGATCCGGTGTTGCCAGTGTCTCATTTCACTAATTTGAAATCTCCAAAGGCAAACTTGATATTATTACGGTCAGAAGAAACACAAAATTTTTTATATAAAGAAATGCATCTTTTGTTGTAATGTAATGGTGGATAAAAAGATGGGTTTTGTAGGAAGGTTTCTTCAAATAATTTATATGTATTTGATTTTTCGATAAGTTTGAATGCCCAGCATATCAGTGCATTCATCTTTTTAAATATCAAGAAATAATAAGAAAGAAATAAACGAAGGCACTGATGTAAACGACATAACTCGGTTAATTATTTGTATAAGAACTGTCAATAAAATTTTGACGTACACAAAGAATTTTTTCCCTATATGGCTTATACAACAATGCAAAATGAAAGCATATTTTCGATAAAAAAAGAGGGTTTCGTAGGAAGTTTGCTAAAAATAATTTAAATATATTTGTTTTTCATTGCAATATTCAACAACAGGCGTTATTTGAAAAAACTTTGAATGTAACGAGTACAATGAAAATAGTGGTTAAAATTTTGAAGAAAATAAATCAGAGAGAGTTAAAAGATTTTTTTCATCTCGACCTTGCCGAATGTGGTTTATGAATTTTTTTAATCAACTTAACATCTGGTTGCGAAGAAAAACGAAAAAAATTTGCTATTTTCTGCAATAAAACAATTTATTCGAATCTATTTACATCTTCAATATTAATTTCATACGGACAACATTTTATGCGTATTAAATTTTCTAAATGTTTATCTGTTAAACGGTTTCGGCTTTTAGTTTGAATGTGCTTTAGTATGGAAAATGTTGACTCACAAATATAGGTAGCTCCAAACATTGAATATAATTTTAAGATTGCATTTTTTGCCTTGGGGTATATATACATCTGCAGAAATACTTCTCCAGAACTCTATCCCGCTAGTTAATGGTAAAGTTAGATCTTCTCTCATTTTAATTAACTCTGCTTTAATATCCTGATTTTGGTGTTCTATATTACATAACAAAGGGTTGTTATGCATTTCAATCAAATTTTCAATATTTTTAAAGTCATGAAAACGATTGTTGTAATTAATTAGTAGAGTCTGAAGCACATTTAGATATTCCTGTAGTTTGCTATTGCTATTTGGAATTTTGCTTAAGCTTATTACATTTTTATCTTTAAGGTTTTGTATCAAAATTTCAATTTTTCTAATTGTTTTATTACAGAAAATAGCTCAAAAATTGTTTTGGCGTTTCCTTGTAGCTGTATGTTTAGTTGATTAACAAACTCAGTTGTCTGTCAAAAACGCAAAATCTAATAAAAAACATTATCGTTCAAATGCTCCGACAATACTTTGGTATCAGGTATTTTATTTTGATCCAAAAACGATACAACTTCATCACGAAGACTGAAAAGTCTTTGAAGACAACGACCTTTGCTTAACCACCTTACTTCTGTCTACAGAAGCAAATCACCATATTCGGCATGCACGAGATCAAGAAATTCTTTGAATTTTCTTTGATTCAAGGCATTATGGCCAGCTCGTATTTTGTTAACAATTTGAATCACGATTTTCATTGTATTCATTACATTCAAACTTTTTGCAAATAATGCTTGTTGGTGAATAATGCAATGAAAAACATATATATTTAAACCACTTTTAAGCAAATGTCCTACGAAACCCTCTTTTTTACCCACCATTACATTCGCACCATCAGTACATACAGAGCAAAACTTATTCTTATCAGTAAAGGAAAGAACATTTTCGTTTATGATGTCGAAAATAAGTTTTCCTTTGACACTGTTATGTAAGTTATGTAGGGAGAACATTTCTTCATGTACGTCAAAATTTTTATTGACAGTTCTTACACAAATAATTAACTGAGATATATCGTTTAGATCAGTGCATTCATCAAGGCATATGGAAAAAAATTGGCAATTAAGCATTCTTTTCTTAATATTTGAAAAGATAAATGCACTGATTTTCTCAGTACGTCGAACAATTGTACGAGGAGAGAGGGGAATGTCATTTATAAGCATGCGGATCTCTTCAGATTTGTCACCAAAGCATTTTAATACATCATTGCTAAGCTCTTTAAAAAACTCGCCATCTTCAAAAGGACAGCAACGTTTAGCAAGAGATGCAGCAACAACAAAAGAGGCCTTTCTTTTCTTAGAAAACTCGACTGCTTCTGCGTCTGAATTTCTAGAATCAGCAATCATTTTTTTATAAAAAGCTTTCTTAAGCTGAACAATAAGGGCTTCTCTTGCATCACCAGTAATATTTTCATATTCCTTGTGATATGCTTGAAAATGTCTTTGCATGCCATGTTTTTTCATGCGTGACAATGCCCGTTCACAAACCAGACATTCTGGTTTGCCAAAATAATTTTCTGAAAATAAAAATTTTAGTAAATTTTCATCACACATAATTTATTATTGTTGGGAAGAGTTTGTCTCTGGCAACACTGATTTTTAACAGTATGCGATGTACACGACCAGAGCACGAAGCTGTTCGGCGCATAGACGGCTTAACAGCCGCCGGTTTTTTTTCGTGAATTTACAGAATATATACAAGTATGTACGCAGATTTCTTTATACGAAAATATGTTTTCTTCTATCGTCTATAGTAGTTTTGTTGAGATATATGTATGCATTTGATCACGAAATGTACGATAATTTCAAAATACATAACATAACTGGTATGTGATGTTTGATTCTTGTATTATTAGATGATACATACATACATACATATTTGGTCCAAATGTAATAAAGCTATATTATACACAGATCTTACCTTATAAAATAATGAAAACTAATTAAAATTATCGCTATCGAAATTTGGCGAGAGCCGTTAATAAAAGTCTATACAAGAAAACTTAGTTTCATCACATTAAAAAACCATGTGGAAAATTAGATAGAAGAAAGGTGTTGTGGTATTTATTCTAAACAAAAGTGGTTATAAAAATTTTCCGAAAAACGTGTCATTTAAAAGTTATCGTGCTAAAAGTATTTATAGCCAGGAAAGGTTATTTTTAGGTGAAAAGTGCAATGCGCATGGCCGTTAGGTATGCACGCTTTCAGTGAATATAATATTTCATGGCCAGGATATCAGAAACTGCCGGTGGAGCGAACAAAATAAATACTTTCGGCAATTTGGGTGGTCTAATCTGTATTCAAGTTTCTTAGATATGGGTGCATAAATTGCTATCAGAAAGGGTTGATCTATGTTAAAAGTCCTCTCTAGATAACTATTTTAAAAATGTTAATAATGAAAAAATGCAGAATAAAACATTCAACTATTTCTTATATCGAAAATAAAATATTTTAATCAAGTTGGTTAGTCGAAAAATTTTAATACACCAAAAAATAAACTCTGTCTTTCATAAAAGAAATATGTATGTATGTAATATTGTATGTATGCATATAATTCCTACGACATCGGTGAAAGGTATATAATATTCGGCTAATCCGAATATAGCACTCTTACTTGCTTTATTTTGAAAAGCTTAAGTTACAAGTTACTGTTACAAAAACTGTAAACAATAAGGTGTACTTAAATTGTTTTTGCCATAAAATTTAAACGGTATATCCTATAGTTATAAAATTTCTATTTCTCGTTTTCTTAAAGCAGCATAAAAATAAAAATATATATCTATACTTGCAAGAGATACACAAGCGATATATGTACTTATATAGCTGTAACGTTCTAAACCAGGACACACTTTCAAGCAAACGTGAAAATACAGTTCCTTTTTATACGTTGCAACCGTTGTATATATTCGAATTATGTAGGTTTTAATAACCCTTCCAACATTTGGAAGTTTCTTTCATCGGCCATCGTCAGTCAAAGGCGTTACGTCTTACTCACTTCCAGACGTTAATTGGAAGATAGTTTGAATTTCACAATAACAATTTACATTGCAGTCGTCTTTTAAACATCCAGACGACGTTTGGAAGATAGTTTGTTGTTTACAACACCAGCCGAAAATGACATGTGCCGTTATGGATATAATAAACAAAAACAACACTATGCACGCACTTCTGGGAAAGTCGCAGTGACCGCGAAATAAAATTTAAAAAATTAAAAGAATGCAAAAAAGAAGTTTTCGACATCATCGAGATTAGTTTTTTTTTGTCTTTTGCTGTGGTCGGTCAGTGGTAAACTGTGACTTTGTTTTGTTATTGTTATTGTTGTAGTTTTTACATAATTGTTAATTAGATAATTGTCCCATAGTCAATATGAGTGAATTATCTGTAAAGGCAAAAAAAATTAAAAGCAAAAGAGAGATGTTACTTCTTGAACTTACTTCCGGAGGGTACAACTTCTCAATACGGAAGACGCTTCTACGATGAGAAAATGGTATCTTAGCGTCACTTCTGAGTCACTTCCGCGATAGAAAATGTTATCCATAGTCCTTGCATGTAAGCAAAAAAAAAACCAAATTATTGTGTTAGCCGACCATTAGCCGGCACATTTGCTTAGCCGCCGGTGGCGAAAATTTTTCGGCTCACAGCAGGCTTTTAGCCGCCGCCGACGATATTTGCTCTTAGCCGCCGCCGATCACCAGTCTACATCGGCTACGGGCTCTGTACACGACCTGCCTGCTTGAATGTTTTAGCTAGACTGATTAATGTTGTTTATTTCTCAACAATGCGTGTGTACACATACGTAATAAAAGAGAATAAGAAAATGAAACATGAGAGATCGAATTGAATATAACCAGCGTTGCCACAAGCAAAATATTTTTGTAACCAAAATATAGAAAAAAAGTAACCAAACGAGACAAAAAGTAACCAAAATCTCTATATATTTAATATATGTACATAAGTACTCTTTTATTTGTACTTCCGTTAAGAAATATATGTATCTGTGGCAAATTTAAAAAATTCGATTTTTTCACATTTTTTCTCCCTTTTTTCAGGTCCATAGGTAGCAAACCGTTGAGTATTCAAGAAAACAATCAACCACCAATCAATCGATCCTAGGAACGATTCTTAACACCGTTTTTTTTTAATTTCATTTGCTTTGAAATTTTTTACTTTTGTGGCTGCCTAAGCGCTACCCAAACGGTGTTAAGAATCATTCCTAGGAAGTTCATATGTTGTAGAAAGTTGTTTATTGAGATCTTAGGGAAATTTTTATCGTTGATAGTTTCCTTGAATTTTGAACCGCTTGCTACCTATGTACCTGAACAGGGGAAAAAGGTATAAAACTCAAATTTTTTTAAATTTTTTTTAATTTTTTTTTGCGATTTTGATCTTGAAGGTAATATTTTTTAATTTTATATATTCACAATTTTTGTTGTATTACAAGATCTACAACTTTGCCTCAAAGAGTAAATCAAAATTCCGAACGATATGAACCGGAGAAAATGCAAAAATGACACCGAGGTCCCAAATCTTTGGGCAAACAAAAATGTGCATGACCTGGGGCAAGATACCGGTCTTTGTTTTGCCTTTTATCATTCAGTGGTGTTCGTATATGATTATATTTCCATGACTTAAAAAAACACATTGTTATATTCGTTATCCAAACACATGACTGAATAGATAAACTATTAAAATATACATACATACATATGAATTATAGAGTTGGTATTGAAATCAATCTTATTCCTGCATTTAAATCTGACTAAACCTAGCTGGGAAAATATTCTTTCAGAAGACCCCGAAGTGTGTGAAAATGGCATTAAACTAAAAACAAAATTTAATAAAGTCACCAAAAATTTTTTCGTTGAATTCATTTGTATGTTTTGAAACTTTGTCCCAAAATTCAACTTCTTATTTCCAATTTAGAACATCTGAGCAATTTCTATTGGGATACAATATTTACCATCTGTTTGGAAATCACATCCATATTTTTTTAGCCACGAAAAATCTTTCAATCACGTAATAGTTTATCTCAATAGTTAGTTATATTCAAATTTATATACCATATAAAAGTGGATATTTTTGTGTTGAAGAAAAGTAACCAAAATGGAAAAAAAGTACACAAGTACACATTGGGAAAAAAAAGTAACCAATTTTGGTTAAAAGTAACCAAAGCGGCAACGCTGAATATAACATTACTCTAGTTGTCGTTTGTTTCGTCCAAAAAAAGCGAATCAAACGAAACATGCATGTTTTTGCGAGGATGACAAACGAAACACACATTTACTCTCATCTTTCTACATTATTATGGAAACATTCGAATGTTTTGGTTTGAAAAAGAAACAAAGGAAACATTCACGCATTTATTTTGTTTTTCTCTGAATCAGTTGCTTGTGCGCAGTGTGACCAGATTGTAAAATAATATGAAGCTAAATCAGGTTTGAAATAGAGCTAAATAAGGTGTGAAATAGAGCTAAATCAGGTGTGAAATAGAGCTAAATAAGGAATTTTAAAGCCAAAAAATAAAGCTAAATTTTTTATAGCTTTGCAATAGCAACTTTTCATTATTTTAGGGTAGGAAGAGTGCTCGAATTGATTTCTTTCGCAAACGAATTTAATTCGAACGAATTTTATTTTCAATATTGTAAAGAATTATTCTTTTTAATTCGCAAATTTTATAAATAAAAAAAATCAAAGAATGCAAAATAAAATTCCTCTCGAAAATTTAAAAATAAAATTCGCAAACGAAAAGAAATTAGAATTCGCGATTAAATTAAAAATACAAATAGTCCAAAGTAAAGACTAAATTTTTTTAAGGAGATTTTATTGTTAACGACTATAGCTAGAAAACTGAAATTGGGTGTGTAGGTTCCTCTTTCGATGCATAGATCCACTAAGAAGGAATTTTTCGTAATTCTAACGCGAAAAGGGGTAAAAAGGGGAAAAAGTTTAACATCGGTATCATCATATCTCAGAAACTACGGTGGATAGCCTAAAAATTCTAAAAGCATACGAATGCTTATCAAAAATAACCGACACGTGCTAGTACTTTTTCAATATGTGTACTTTTAGGCGTTGAAAGGGGATAAAAACTGAATTTTGGTACCTTTTTTGCATACGAAATATCTTCTGGATGCAGCAGAAAGCTTTTTGGGCGTTCTTTTCTTCTGTACAGAATATCGAATAAGTTTTGACACTTTCTGAACATTTGCGACTATAAGGGGTAAAATTTTACCCGTTTACCCGTTTACGGTACTTTTATGTTAATTATAATGTACAAATATACATACATGTAAAAATACTTTGCTTTTGCTTCAAACCGCTCAGTAGAAGCTGAGGTAAAAATATTAATGTTTTTTCGAAGAATCCAAAAAAGGTACTAAAATGGGTAAATGCGGGAAACGGTCTTAACAAATTTAAAATTCGTGTAATTCATATTATTGAAACATTTTAAATCTGAGTTCATTATCATATAGTGTGTTGCTAAAAATTATTCTGTTGGTCACGGTCGGATCGTCCCGGGTGTACAATGGGGTATAGACGTTTAGATGAGAGTCTCGGCTACAAAAAAGTGCTAATCATTTTTTGGTCCCTTTTGACCTGTGGATAGGGTTGCCAGTCGTACTGATTTTGCCAGTACATGTACTGATTTTTGTTTAAAGTACTGATTTATGCATAACTAGCAAATCAGTACGCAAATGTACTGATTTTTTCATGTATGTTCTGTTTTTATATATTAATTATGATCAATGTATAAGAAAGCCTGTCATAGTGTTTATTTATTTTCTTTGAATCACCCATTATCTTTACTTTACGTTCGCTTTAAGGCGAATTTATTTTCAAAGTGGTATCCATATAATGCTCAAGCAAAATCTGCCAAAACTGTCAGAGATCGTATAAATTTTAGTTTAAGTTATTGTTAATGTTAATTTTATTGAGATTTTTTTAATTTAAATTTGCAAGAAAGATTTGCTATAAGTGATTTCTGATACATGCAAATAATGAATTTAAAGTTTCTTTTTCGAAAATTTTTTTGATAATATTATTCTTATTAATTACATATGCCTTGGTACAAAGTATACATTGAATTCATGTTTTTTTTAAAGAATGGTTAAAGCTAGGAATGTAACGAATGTTCGCATTTGCAAATTTTTCGCTTATTTTTGCTATTTGCATTTGCTAAGATGTATGCGAATATTTAAGACAAAAAAATTTTGTACTTCTTTTACGAAAAAAGTTTGCCATTAACAAACGTCAAAAACACGAAAATTATTTTAAGCCAGCATGAAAAAGATAAATATAGAGTACGTTCGTAGATTCAGCAAATTTATGCAGAAGTTCTGCGAATTTTTTCTGCGTATGCGTGATCAACTGTTGCACATGCTTTGCAACTGCTCAATATTTTATTTATATTCAAACGAGCCGCAAGCCTTTCAAGGCGTAGTTAGCAGTAATACAAGGTATAATCATTATACAACTTAATAATTTTAAACATAAATAAATTAGCGTAATTGCTAGTTCTTCAATTTATCAATTTTTCATATGGTTTTACCTAGTTCACATCAAAAGAATATTTATTAAAATTTAATACTAAAAAAATATAACATGTATTTTCATTTACCCCAATTTTTATTACTATTACTATTACTATTATTATTATTATTATATATATATATATATATATATATATATATATATATATATATATATTTGCACAAACATTATGACTAGGGTTATCTTTCGGTATTTCCAATAGCTAACAATTAAGAGAATATTTTTACAAATTTGATAAAAATATATTTTTAATTTTTGATTGCGAATAAGAAAATCTTCTGTTCGAGTAAGGAATCATTGTATTCCACAACATAGCTACTTTTACACAAAACAATCGACTCATTATTAATGACGTATACCTAGGACAGACAATAGTGAGACTTCTACTAGACGATAGAGCTGCAAAACTATCGATAGTACTATCGATAGTATCGATAGTTTTGTTGTAAATGAAATATCGATAGTTTTTTCCACTATCGATACTATCGGCAAAAAAAAACAAGTAATTGAAAGAGTAAAAATAATCGAAGTCAGTAAACAGTAGTCGGCAGCTTTGAAGCAAATTATCCGTAGTTGATTTATGCTTTTGTACAGCGATGGAAAAGTTGGTACAATTGTAAAATTTTAGCGCTATTTGAATGCCAAAAGTACCGTAGCACCGCAATGACCCATTTAGCACTACTGGAAAATCTTTATATTATATTACATGCCAAAAATAGCATTAAAATATATTAACCCCCTTATGCAAAAAATAATGCGTGCTTGAAGTGTACATTAAAAAAATTTCCATAGAAAACCCGGTTTTAACGTTCACTTATTTTTTTGCACAAGGGGGTTAATCTTTAGCTCGAAGGTATTAGAAAATTAAGTAAATAAAACGATGTTTTCCGGTACTTAAAGAATTGCTGGAGGAATGTTATTTATTCCAAATTCATCTGCAAATGTGGAAATTTTATTTTCCTACCAAGGAGAGAAGCCGACAATTTGCATCGACTGTGAACAATCGAATAAAGAAAGGTTATAAAGGTAGTATATCGTAAATGTTACTTTTATATTCAGATCCCAGCAACTAATATTCTTTATGCACCTTCTGGCGTTTTGTTAATTGATTTTTAGTTAATTAAAAAGTACAAGTATTAAAAAAATATAAATAAAGAATTAGGTACAATCGTACTGAAAAAATTAAATTTTTTTTTGAGTTACCCTGCAGGAGAACGAACTAGTGTTCAACTAGTATCTTTCTAGTACAGAAATCACCACCACTAGTTCCCAACTGTATACTTTCCTATACTATGGTAATGCTCAAATTAGCATTGAGTGTGTTTAGAAAACTACTAGTACCAGTGGTACTAGTTTAGGACTAGTTTATTACCAGTTCTTTTGTAAAGAAAAATCCTATAAAATTGGTGGTTTATTCTTTTGTTACCCAGTGACAACTGCTACTTAAAATTAGCAATTATTTATCAAAAATTCAGAAATGCAAAAGGGTAATTATAATTATTTAAAAAATTAATTAATTAATAATTTATAAAATTTTAGTAATAATATGATACCAATTTTCATACAGTGCAAGGGCTCTGTTAGACAGTCAAAATTTATTTTGCAATGTGGTGCCTTGGAACTACTTCATATACCAGTACTCATCAGCACTAGTAATTTTACATAACAACTTTAACCCTTTTTGCACTAGTTCTTGTTATTCTAGTATTTATACTAGTAGCTTTTAGACAATTATCGCCTATTCTCCTGCAGGGTAGTACAATTTGTAAATATGACATCGCATCCCTGCTTCTGTATACATAAGTACTTAAGTACATATGTATGTATATGAATTTATTTATAAATCCAAGCGTTATTCGACAAATAGCTGTCACAAGTATCTTAATAAATTCAACATAGTCGACACAAAGATAAATTTTGGTGGTACTGATATCGCGACGGCCGCCAATCGTCTCTTACGATAAAACTTTACAGTTAGTGTCTTAAAAGTTATCAACAATTTTCGCATTTTGGGTAGTCCCATAAAATTTTAAATTCAATAAAAAAGTATATTTTCGATAATATGCCGCTTACGATAAAATCGAAAAAAAGGCTTGATATATTTTTATATACTAATGAAAATGTTGAGGACTCTGGATTTTTTTTTTCGAGTCAAATGTAGTTTATGTGGCAACTTTTATAAAACTCTTCGATACTATCGATAGTATCGATAGTTTTACATAAAACTATCGAAACTATCGAGTGGAGTGACTATCGATAGTTTTGCAGCTCTACTAGACGAGCCGAAATGAAATTTTTGCACCAAATATGTGGGATTACCATTTTTTATTGATTTATAAAAGAAAAGAAACTGTCTAAGGTCTACATACCGTTCAAATTCACATCCTAATACCTGTTTGCAATATGGTGATACGCTGTCCATAATGTGAATACTATAAATGTAACGAACGACCCTATTGAAGCCTTTTTTTTAATTTGTTTATATTCCCTATCGAGGTACACGAATAAATTTCCATTCCATATAGAAAGAGTGGTAAGCACGTAGTCATTGCAACTTTATGCTTAATTCCCATAGGTAGATGAAATGAAACCCTCCTAATACGACGTAAAGACCAAGAAATACGAGATATTACATAATTTATATGTACATTAAAACTTAATTTGTTGTCAATAATAAGACCTAGTGATTTGTATTGTTCCACAATTTCTAAGGGTTCATTGTCAAGGTAGACAATTAAATTTATATTTGGAAGTTTGGAGAAAATCATTACTTTACATTTTAAAGGGTTTAGGGTGAGGAAGTTTAATCTCGACCATTCCACAACTCTATTGAGATCACTATTAATTTGTTCCTCAAAGCGCTTAAGATTCAGAATACTCGATGATGCGAGTAGTTGAACATCATCCGCATACGTATAGCAATGAAGATGGGATAATTTTAAAAATATATCATTTATATATAAAAGAAACATCAGTGGACCTGATATCTGTGCATAGTTGGCATTTTTGAACGAACTGCAAATAATTTTTAAGCCGGCAAGTAATTTTATTTAAGAAAGTTGTCATCTCGTCGATGTGAAAGCACAAAAAACTCTTTATAAAAGTTTGCACATTGTGCACATGGCTTGGACGTAGCTGACTTATAAGTAAGGCATTCATCAAAGCTTTATCAGAAAGCTTTTCTATAAAAAAGTTCTCATAAGCATCAAAATTAAACTAAAGTCCAGCGGTGTTTGGAAATATACCTATTTAATTTTTTTAAAAAGAAAACGCATTGTATTTTCGGCAGCAGTATTTTCTACTTAAGACTAGTCTGTTAAAACTTTTAAAAAATGTTTTGAGCACTATTCATTACTTCGTACAAACAAATTTGAATCGCTAACAATATTAACTAGTCATTGTTGTAGTAAATTCCACGCGAAACAAGTGTCACTCATTAATTTCATATACATATGTATCTTTCTGTTTTATGAATTCATGTTTTTAATAAATTAATACATATTTTCTCAATGCAAAACTCAGTTTAAATAAAATGCTATATGTAGTACATCGATGTATGTAATACAAATTCATGTTCTTATATAAATTTGTTTTCATGTGATTTTTTAACGTATTGTAATATTTGCATTCGCTTTCGCAAAAATTAAAATGTAGTATTCGCATTCGCATGCGCTAAACTGGTATTAGTTACATCCCTAGTTAAAGGCTTTTATATTGAAAAAATTATTATTATATATTATTATTATTGTACTGATTTTTTTTCTCTCATGTACTGATTTCTACGATTTCAAAACTGGCAACCCTACCTGTGGAAGTTATGCTCTGTTAAGTGGAAGAGTTTAGGAATATTTGGACCTCTTTAAAAGAACAAAAATAAAAAATAATTTCTAAAAATTATAAACACTTTACTTTTCTCGCACTGAAAGCTAACAAATAAGGTAATTATACAAAATTTATTGATGGAATATCTTATAAAACCAAAAAGTTATAGATGTTTGAAAATCAAAAGCTTACTAAGAAATTTTTCATTTTAGCAAAATACTGAAAATGTCCGTTTTGAGTCACACTGTTCACTGTGATATAGTTGAAATAAAGTTTTAAGATTTTGGCTCCCTAGGTTTACTAGTGTCTACTTTCGAATGAACTTTAACATTTTGCAATTAGTGACCATAAAAAAATGGCTTTCGGCCGCCATTTCGTAAAATGGTCCACAGTGCGTCGGTTGATATTTCATTATTTTTCCCCATTTTTTTTTCAGCTACTGCTAATAATCAAAGCAAAATTTAAACAAAATCTAACACATATTGTTAAAACAAGACTAAATGAATACAAAATTATAAAATAAAAGGTGCTACTAAATATATCTGTATTCAATATAATTCAAAAGCGTATGTACACTTTTGTGACTTTGCCTAAGTGTAATTTTTTAGTATTTTTTAATTTACCAAAATAGTTACATTGTTTTTTTTAGATTTTTTATCTCGAAGTTATAAAGTGGGTCCAATATAATACTCAAGATATAATATTTTCAAAAATTAAACATTAAATAAAAATTCTGAATAAAAGATATGAAATACATAAAATCGTATGTAGAGTTTTGCGACTAAGTGTATAATGTAGCTTTAACACACGATTATATCTTAGCATGATCTTTAATGTAAAATTGTATGGCAAAACACGTTAAGACCATGTTCAATTTTGACACTTATGCTAACTTCATGCCAGTTTTTGATTATACATGATTATGCATACATGCTTAGCTATATTTCTGATATAACCAGACATATCCATTACTTAATTAGTAAACAGATATTATCAGGAGGAACGGTTATAATATTATAGCCATAAATGTTGACAAAAGAAAATAGTGTTTCCGATTCAACTGTGTCTATAAATTTTTCCCAGTGAATATTTTCTATTTTCAACAAGAGGAAATACTAATGGCATATTATTTGAGAAACTGTTAGTATGGAAAATGTGCAAATTCGTTTGAATTTGCGCTATTGGATTTGTAGTTGATTTAGCATTACCAATTGAATTTAAATACCCCAAACTATTTTTAAAGTCAAAAGCTGAAAATTGTGATAAAGGAGCTCCAATGTTAATTACATCATCTGGTATATGGATTAGATTATGTATATTCACAGTTTGCGAATTAGGGCCGTAATATCGAGGCATAAGTTCAACAAATGATTTAACAATTCCTGAACGTATTTTAATTTTAATGTGGCTAACTAGGTTAACGAACAAATACGACAAGTAAATAAAATTAAAAAATTTTTGTACATTTTAACATCTAATAGATTTTTTAAAGTAATTGCACCAGCATATAACAAGAGAAACGGAATTGTGTAGTTTTCCAGTTTGTTAAATTCATTAAATTATCATGATTTTCCTTTGAAATTCAAAAGCTACATTTTGAGATACCATTAGTAGGATTTGTTGAAGCTCTGATACATTTTCTTGTGAAATATAAGAGAATGAATTTTTTATCATTAGCTTTTGAAGCAATTGTTTGAAGTATTGGGAATATATTACACTTATAAGAAAACTTATGTTGGGAAAGCACTTAAATTGTGGTTTTCAAAGTGTTTAGCCAACGAAGTAAAAAAAATTTGGCCAACCAAAACATGAGGCTATCATTTGTGTCTTGGCACAACACTCCAAAAGTAGGAATTGTGATGTTCTGCCAACGTTCGAAGTACGAAAATGGCCCCAATGCTTACATAGAAAACAACAACACGAAAATTTTAGGGCGTTATTGCACTTTTTTTGGGGTATATTTTCATTTCGCAATTATAGCGATATTTCAATTTTTCTGAAATGAAATTTAGCCCCAAAAAAGGAAAATGAAATTAAGCCCCACAATATATTAAATTTTTTAATGTGGGGCTTTTATTCATTCTTGAGTTCTAACGATTTCTCTAGGATTAAAGGAAATGAAAATTGGCCCCAATAACTCCATACAATTTCTGGGGCTCTATTTCATTTGAATTAAATGAAAACATTTTACAAAATTATATTTTTATTAAGAGTACATTTAGCGGCACTCTTATGAGATTTGTAAATTTGTTTTGTGAATATTAATCAAGCTTCATTTATAAAATAATAATATTAGTAATAAATAAATATTAACATTAAAAATTCGGTTTTGATCCCAACAAAATATTTCATCATATGTACATACGTATGCATGTTGGCATTTGCAGAATTTTGTTTACTAATTGCCAAAAAAAAAACAAAACAGGGTATGAAGGCATATATTTCATATGAACACTGTCTTTGTGGTTACGGGACTCGAACAAGCTATAAGAAAATCCATGCAAACTATTTCCCTAATGCATGATAAATATGTTGCTGGTAAGTAAATGTTTTCTGTGTTTTAATATATATTTTTTTAATTGATATCTCCGCCCTGAATTGGCCAAAGCAGAACAATACCTTTTAAGGAAATGAACTGCAATTATAATGAAATAGATTTTGTATTTCTATGAGGATAAATTGTATTTGCATTTTTATTTCAAGTAAAACTTAGAATGTTATGTTGGAAATATAATCAAAACAAATAACACTTGTCATATTCAACATTTATATTTTCATAGTATGCCATGTAAATTGTTTTACTTTAAATTAACTTTTGTTCATTTCATTCATTGTCAAACTTTTATTCATATAGTTTCTGTTTTTCCGCTCAATAAAATATTTTTATATTAAAAAGAAAATCCTTGAAGTTTAAATTAGAATAGGATTTTCATCAGGTTATGGGCCCAGAAGAGCATTTGGGATAAAGAAATAATTTATTTATACAATCTCAACATTCTGAAGATGTCTACGTCATTATACCAGATAGAAAAACTGGATGAGAAGAGTTACGAAACATGGCGCATTCACATGAAGAGCGTACTAATTCATTCCGTTTTCTGGAAATATGTGAATGGCAATGAAGCATTAGATTCAACCTGGACTTCCGATAAGAAGTTGGAGTGGAAAAACAACGATGAAAAGGCTCTTGCAATGATTCTGTTAAGTTTGAAGTCCTCGCAGCTTAATTACGTTAAAAATTTTGAGAAATCTAAAGATGCTTGGGATAAATTGAAAGAAATATACAAGCCAAGATTTCCAATTCAGGTTACTTTATATAAAAAGCTGTTAAATTTAAATATGAAGGACAGCAGAGATATGGCTGAGTATTTGAACATTTTTTGCGATATTACGGAAAAATTAGCCGATGTGGGAATACGTATCCAAGATGAATTGTTAGCTATCATACTTTTGTCAAGTCTTCCGACCGATTATGAAAATTTTGTTGTAGCAATGGAGACGAGAGATGCTTTACCATCCTTAGGAGTGCTGAAAATCAAACTACTTGAAGAATATGAGCGTCGAAAACAACAAAACGAATCTTTTTCCATACAACAAGCTTTTGGAATTTCCAGAAAGGAAATGAAAACGAAGAAGGCCATTACGCAAGTAGATGTAACTCAAAACGTGAGAATACAAAGTCCTACTCCCTGATTGCAATGGCAAAATCTAAAAATGTAAGTACACCAGTAGCCTGGTACATTGATAGTGGAGCTACTAGTCATATGTGTGCAAATTTAAATTTGTTTTCCAAATTGCACAAATGCAGTGACAATATAATGCTAGCAAATAAAAAATCAATTGTTGCCGAAGGAATTGGAACTGTCAATCTTTTTATAAATAATAATAAAATTGAATTAAAAGATGTATTATATTCTCCAGATTTAAATGGGAATTTCCTATCTGTTAGCAAAGTTGTTAAATATGGCGGCAAAATCAATTTTAATAAAAATGGAGCAATTTTTACCGATTATAATAATGAACTTGTCTTAAAAGCCAGAAGAGAAGAAAATCTGTTCGTGTTTAATGTGAAAAAGCAGAATGAAAAAGTATATGCAGTAAATTCAAGTAATCAAATTTGGCATCGGAGATACGGACATTTAAACTACCAAAGTTTGATCGATTTATCCAAGAAATGTATGGTGAAGGGTATAAGTTTGCTGAAGAAACCAGAAGATCCTTGCCAAACTTGTATGGTGAGCAAAATTCATACAATCAAATTTCCAAAACAATCTGAAAGCAAATCTGGTGAGTTATTAGATTTAATACATTCTGACGTATGTGGTCCTATGAATGTAGATTCAGTAGGTGGATCAAAATATTTTTTGACATTTGTAGATGACAAATCAATAAAAATTTACATTTATTTTTTGAAAAACAAAAGCGAAGTTTTTGAAAAATTTAAGAATTTTAAAGAATTGGCAGAACGTCAGACAAATCGCAAAATTAAATGTCTTCGCAGTGATAATGGTGGAGAGTATGTCAGTAATGCGTTTAATGAATATTTGGAACGATGCGGAATACAACGGCAACTCACTGTTCCTTATACGCCACAAAAAAATGGTGTGGCAGAAAGGGTTAATCGAACCATAGTAGAAATGGCTCGATGCATGTTAGTAGACTCTGGTCTGTCAAAATCTCTGGGCTGAAGCAGTAGCAACAGCAGTTTATCTACGAAATAGATCTCCAACAAAAATGCTAGAAGGTAAAACTCCATATGAATTGTGGACTAGTCAGAAGCCAAGTGTCAATCACTTAAAAATTTTTGGTTGAAATGTGGTTGTTTTGCACAAAACGAGAGGAAAATTTGATTCAAAGGGTTCAAATATGGTGATGGTGGGATACTCAAATGTATCCAAAGCATATCGTTTGTATGACAGGAAAATTCACAAAATTGTTGAGCGTCGTAATGTGTTGTTTAATGAACAGAAACTACCTGAGACAGAAGATCATATTGAAAGTCAAAATTTTATTAATTTTTCTGAAATTTTCAATACAGAAAGTAATATAAGTCACGAACGAATATATAATGCGGAAGATTCCGAAGTGCTTAGTGATATGGAAGATTTTGAATATTTTGAAACGGAAAATTTAAATAGCGATAGTTCTTTTGATGAAGAGATTATACTGTCAAATGGAACTGCTAAACGTAGACCGGGTAGACCTAGAATTTTTCGAAACAGTAAGCCAGGTCGTCCTAGAAAAATTCCTCAACAACTGAATAATGTGGTGGAGGATCAAGTTCCTAGAACTTTCGAGGAGGCATTGTCCAGTCGAAATAGCAAAGAATGGATAACAGCTATGGTAAAAGAGATACATTTACTAGAAAAGAAAAGAACGTGGTCTTTAGAAGAGCTGCCAAAAAATCAAAAAATTATTAGAAGTAAATGGGTATATGCGCTAAAGAAAACCAGTGAAGGCAAAATCGAACGTTTCAAAGCTAGATTAGTAGCTAAAGGTTGTGGCCAACAATACGGAGTAAGCTATAAAGAAACATCTTCTTCACCTATGATAAGGCATGAAACTATTAGAATGCTTTTAGCTTTAGCAGTTGAACACCAAATGCATTTGCATCAATTGGACGTAGTGACAGCGTATTTAAATGCAGATCTGTATGAAGAAATTTATATGCAACAGCCACAGGGATTCGAAGATAGAATGTTCCCGAATAAAGTTTTACGTCTTCATAAATCAATATACGGTTTAAAACAAGCCGGTAGAGAATGGAACATTAAATTAAACCAAGTTTTAAATAAAATGGGATTTGAAAGTTGCAAGAACGAACCCTGCTTATATAAAAAAGTACAAAACAAAAATTTAATTATAGTTGCAGTTTATGTGGACGATATAATTGTTGGATGCAAAGAAATTGATGAAATAGTAAGGTTTCAATCTGAAATTGGTAAAGAGTTTGAAGTATCAGATAAAGGTTTATTGGAGCATTTTCTGGGCATGAAGGTGGAACGTGATGGTGCAAATGGGGATATTAAAATCAGTCAAGAAAAATACATCCGAGAATTATTAACAGAGTATAATATGGAGAAATGTAAGCCATCATCAGTGCCGTTAGAGCCGAATTATCAGATTAAATGCAGTGAAAATTGTAAAAAAGTTAATAGCACTTTGTATCAATCACTTATTGGAGCTTTACTATATTTGGCTTTAACCACAAGACCAGATATATTATATTCTGTGAATAAACTTGCTCAAAGAAATGCAGACCCACATATGGATCATTTTAAAGCTGCAAAACATATTCTACGATATTTGAAAGAAACTCAAGAAGTTAGGTTAACATTTTGTAAAGGAAACAAACAACTGATTGGTTACGCAGATGCAGATTGGGGTGGATGTACAACTGACAGAAAGTCACATACTGGCTATATATTTTTTCTCGGAAACAGTCCAATATCTTGGGAGTCTAAAAAGCAACCTACAACAGTTTTAAGTAGTACGGAAGCTGAATATATGTCTACTTCAAATGCATCAAAAGAAGCAGTATACTTGAAAAGATTACTACAAGAACTCGGTTTTCTAAATGAAGAAACGGTGGAGCTAAACGTCGATAATCAAGGGGCTTCGAAGTTGGCAACAAATCCGGTATTTCATAACCGGAGTAAGCATATTGATATAAAATATCATCACATTAGAGAGGACGTTAATAATAAAGAAATCTGTTTGAAATATTGCCCAACAGACGATATGATTGCAGATATATTTACGAAAAATTTAAATAAAACAAAACACAAAAAGTTTTCTAACTTATTAAATTTAAAATACTAATATGTACACGTTTGTAAAAATATATATGTTGAGGAGAAGTGTTGGAAATATAATCAAAACAAATAACAGTTGTCATATTCAACATTTATATTTTCATAGTATGCCATGTAAATTGTTTTACTTTAAATTAACTTTTGTTCATTTCATTCATTGTCAAACTTTTATTCATACTAGATATACCAAACGGACGACACACTCGTCCGTATTCTAGAAACAAAATGTAAATAATTTTATTAAGATTCAAAGCAAATGTATCTAAACTTCATAAAAGATTTATTAAAACACAGCCACACACATACTTACATACATATGTATGCAACCATAATTAAATAATACATGAAATTAAAAAACATAAACAAAATCCCTTCAACCAAGCTAATTCACTTTATTCAATTCTCTTCCTTTAAGTATTATGGCTTTCATACAACAACAAATAAGAGAATAAAAAATTGTTAGATCAAGAGAAATACTACAAACGCACACACACTCATGTTTTGTTTCTTTTTTTACTTGTAAGCTAATAAATGCGTGTGTAATATGTGTGCATGTAGTAGTAGCAACTTTAAATGCTTATAGCTCCCAAAATACTAAACCGATTTCAATAAAATATAGATTCTGCACATCTGTATAAAAAATCCTTTAAACCATATAAATCTTTTTAAAATCGTTGCGGTGGTACCAGCGTAAAAGGGATTACAAAAAACATGTTCGCCTATTAATTATATAGATAGTTTCTGTTTTTCCGCTCAATAAAGTATTTTTATACTAAAAAGAAAATCCTTGAAGTTTAAATTAGAATAGGATTTTCATCATGTTAACCATAGAAAAATTAAAGGAAAGGTATATATTTTAAAAATCGCCATAGACAAATTAAAGGAAAGGCATATATTTTAAAAATCGCGCGGTTTTTAAAATATATACCTTTCCTTTAATTTTTCTATGGTTAACATTCCAAGTTTTACTTGAAATAAAAATGCAAATACAATTATATCCACACAGAAATACAAAATCTATTTCGTTACCCAGCAAAAAAAAAAAAACATGCAAAAGAAATAGTTAATGCATGGGATCTACTGCAAATGCATTGGTTCAACTTAGGTGCAGACCACATGATTTCAACACAGGAGTGTCATTGACGAGCATGGGTTCACATTTAGCAAAACTGTTCATCATTCGAATGTGTGTTTAGAACCCATTCAAGAACCTATGATTCGATGACGTTTGAAATGAGTGCTTAGAACCCATGCAAGAACCCATGATTCGATGACGTTTTTTCACGTAAATACAAAACGAAAAAAATTTTCACAGCCAGGATACGAAACGTGCTGTTCTGACTGTTAAGGCATACTCTCTACCACTGAGCTATCGCACTCTTGTTATTTGTTGGAGATAAAACTTGTTTTATGAAAATGTTTCAATGTGATGATTTAATTCCGTTTTTGCATGCCTTTTTTGCTGGATATTAATTTCAATGTATGCATGCGTTCGTCGCATGGGTTTTTAATGAGTTCAAATAGTATAGCATTATTTACGTTTTGCGATGTCATTCAAAATGCATGCGAAGAAACACATGCTTAAGAACTCATGAAACACTACTTCATTTTTAACGCGTTCATTTATTTTTTGCTCATTCATTTATATAATTGAATGAGCATGGAAGAATGGTCAATTTAAGTTGCGTAGCATGTAACGACATGATATCAGCTGTATCTGTTTTTCGAAGAAACAGAAAACACAGAAAAGGAACAGTTTGAGGTTGACGATAATGAAAAATCAACAACAGTAGATAGCAAAGAATGAGAAAAAAATTTTCAGGGATCAAATCGCAAATGTTGTCATCTTGAAAATCTGCAGCTTATGCAAAATAAAACTTATATCAAATTTCGACGAAGATTTTTGCCCTTATTTTAGATGTAGTGCGGACGATTTAATGGATATATACGTTTCAAAAAATTTAGCGAAAAATTAATTTCTTAGGGTCTTATGCAAAAAAACTTAATAAAGCTTTGCCAAGCAATGTTAAGTAAAGTTGTATTCTAAAAAAATTATTGTATAAAAATTCTAAAGTAGGCACCCACGTTTGTTAAGACTACTTTAAGTTGATATTTCCAAAATGTGTATTTTGTACCTCAAATATTTTTACTAATATAGCACATACTGATTCATGTTACATCTGAAAATGAAGCTAGAAGTGCCTGCTCTTATCTTAAATTTATTATTTCTGTCATGTAATGGGAAACATCACCAAATTATCCAACTGATTCGAAATACATAGCAAAATCCATAAAAAAAAAATATTAAAATAAATACAATTATACAAAAATGTTTTAGTGATGTACATACAATCAAAACAAATCGAAAAAAGCTGGATATTCAAATACTCGTTTCATTCGAATAAAACAAATTGTGATAATTTTTCACATTTTTTTACTTTTACTTCATGGTTGCGTTTATCTGTTTTCCTATTAAGTCAGAAGCTCATTTTTTTTTTAAATTAGGTTGCTTTACTTCAAGATAATAAAAATTTATTTAATAAAATAAAAATAATATTTGAATACCCGAATGAAATCGTATTCAATTTTGTACATCATAAGCTGTGAAGTGGTTGTTGAACACGGTGGTGTTACCAGTATTTATTATTAAATCACAAAATATTTAAAGTTGTCTTTTACATATGATTTTTTAATAAAGCTATGTTAGCCTTAAAGTGCTTATCAACTACTATGAACTTTAAAGCTAAAGTAAATTTTTTTTTGCATAAGGGGGTTAATTTGTATAAGCATTTATATTGATCTTGAATTTCATGACTATGTTTTTTTTTATTAAATAAATAAATATTGCACATTAAAGTTACTTAAAATTGGGAAGAGTACTGAAAAATGTATAGTTCTACCAAAATAATGAACGCATATGAAAAAATTTAGGGCCTAATTTTGTAAAACGCAACGCTTGGCGTTGACAAATTTTGTATGTATTTTGTTTTTGTAATTTAAATTTTTTCCACATAAAATTTGGCAACACTTGGCGTTGCGTTTTACAAAATCAGACCCTAAAATTTTTGAGCCTACCTAGTTACTTATCTAATTCTATTGCCGTAGCAAACATTTTTTTCGGAGGCACTACGACTGGTGATTTTCATGAATAATATTAAAATCGACAGGCAATTCTTAATAATTATAGGGTGACGAAGCAATTCTTTGGGAGAGGGGGGCCATTGCTCCTACTCCGGAATGCCCATTGTACGCCGATCCTAAGGTCTTTAGTTATGTAGTTCTTTTTACTTTGAAATAAAATCTACTTTTGGTTTATAATTTCATTTAGTCTATTGGAGTGCATTATGAAAATGAAATATTTTTCGTATTTTTGGGGTCATATTTCATTTGAGCTTTGGGGCAAATTTTAATTTTTTTGGGGTCTTATTTCATAAAAAATTTTTGGGTTTTATTTCATAATGCAAAATAACCCTAAGTTTGAGGTCATTTTTCATTTTGCACTTTGGGGCCTTATTTCCTGGGACCTTATTTCGCACCGCCGTTCAGTTATATGACTCCTCTCATAATAAAAACTTAATGAAGATAAACAAATTTGATAAACATATAATCACCCTTATTCTAGTTTTCGACATCGACGTCAGGGAACGGAAATAGTTTGTCATTAGCACAAAATTGTTATCAAGAGCGAGTAAACAAGCCACAACTTTTTGGTATTGTGTTAAAGTGACGTCGATGTCGACAATAGGAATAAGGGTGAATATTAATTAGCTCACAATTAATTATCTGAAAAATTTATAAATTTAATTAAAGAAAATAAAATTCAAGTGCAAAACATGCCAAATAGTTTTAAGAAAGTGCTAAGCTAGCACTAAACATTTTTTTCAAAATCTTTAGTGCTAAAAAAGAAAAATGGCAAGCCTGATTCCAAACCCGACACTCTTATATTAAATGACCGTTCAGTGAAAGAAAGAAATACATATTATAGGGTTGCATTTGTATACTCGTTTGTATAGCCAAAACAAATATACCATGGTATGTACCATATAATTGTAGTGTGAGCGACAGAACTAGTATAAGATTTATTGTGTGTGCGTGCTTTTCCAAATTAAAATACAATTAAAACAAATAACAATTGCTTATTGTATTGCTGCTGAGCAACTGTTTGATCTGTTTTTGCCCAAAAATACATATTGTAATACAAACATATGAAAAAAACCATTGTTGAAACAAATACATGATGGACAGATGTATGTGCGGACGTTCGTTATGTTACTTTGTGGCGCATCCAAGTATACAGAGAGAGAGAGAGAGACAATTTTGCTCTGGGAGTAATTACACATGCATGTGTTTCATGTACATGTATCATTTACTTACATGTGTATGTGAAATTTTACTTTGTCATGTTTTAGACTTGGCAATTTTTCTTGAAGCAGTTATCTTCAATTCTCTTTTAAAAATGCTCGCTTGTTTACACTCAGACAGTTTCTTGTTCAATTTTCCAATTATTTTAATGCTGCGAATGATATAACAAAAGAGAATTGAAGTAACTTTTCTGTACAAGCAAGTCAGTACCCCCCTTCTTTCTTCTTTCCTCTCTCTCCCATAAACTCAGACTTGCTTCAAGAAAAACTGCCGAGTCTAAAACATGAGTTTCATTGCGCTGATTTACACGGGCATAATTGTGCTGGCATAACACGCCAGTTTGTTGGTGAGAGAGGCAAAGAGAGCGGTTTTGCGGTTGGCATAACTTTTCAACCAGCTACAACCCCGCATTAGCAGCATAAAACCAATACATACACAACTTACAAAACAGCAAATTTTAAATGAATACTAAAAACACTAACACACACAAAGCTGTGTATACGTATACATTTTGTGCCAGATGAATTAGTACCGTGTAATTTGGAAAAGAACAAAACTTGTGCGGCTTAAAAATTGTTCTCGTCTAAACTACCTCATTCATTCATTGCTCTGATTTACACGGGCATAATTGTGCTGGCATAACATGCCAGTTGGTTGGTGAGAGAGGCAAAGAGAGCGGTTTTGCGGTTGACATAATTTTTCAACCAGCTACAACCCCGCATTAGCAGCATAAAACCAACACATACACAACTTAAAAAACAGCAAATGTTAAATGAATACTAAGAACACTAACACACACAAAGCTGTGTATACGTATACATTTTGTGCCAGATGAATTAGTCTCGTGTAATTTGGAAAAGAACAAAAATTGTGCGGCTTAAAAATTGTTCTCGTCTAAACTACCTCATTTATCAACCATGGATTTTTTTTTCAACACACCATGTGGTACTTATGTTAAAACCAGTTTTATGTATTTTATTTGTTATACAAAAACAAATACATACAAACGTGTTTTTCTCATTTGGTCATTGCACAACCATACAATAAATGCTTTAAAAATCAACATTTACAACTAGTAAAAGAAACGCTAAATAACATATTTTTTCATACAAAAACCAAAAAACACGCAAAACTGGTGCAAACAGATGCATCTGTGCAATGCTATAATACATATGCATCATAGATGCCTACTGAGAGAAAACCGAGAGAAATTTATAAGCGTATGTGTATTCATTTGTATAAAAAGCCGATTGATGTTCGGCACTCTGGCGATTCTCTTTGCAGCCTGGATATACATACATACCTACGAGGACTCTCAAGGCTCAGTTAGCCGACTGTAATGTAAAGTAACTGCAACAGTAAGAAACAGCTGATCGATTTTGTTATGTGAAAAGTAATGAAAATGGTTATAGAGATGTAATGTAACGTAACCTAATTTTCATATAAAAATGTCGATCAGCTGTTTTCTACGTTACAGTTACATTACATTACATTTGGCTAACTGAGCCTTCAATCTGAACATTACGTACTGAGTTATATAGCTGTGCCAAATCGTTCATTCAAGTGACCGCTCATTTTCGTTCATTTTCTAAAAAAGAACGAGTTCGTTCATTTCGTTCATCCGCTCTTTTCAAGAAATAGAACGAAATAAAAACAAACAAAAAAACAAAAGCTGATTCGTCAAATAAAAAGGGCATTTGTCCAGTGAGTTTGTTATGAATTGTTTAGCAAACTAAGCAAAACAAACAATAGAAAATATAAGAAACAAAAAAAAAAAAAAAATCAGCAAGTAAAACGTTTAAAATATTAAAGGAATAAGAAATCACAAGATTCATATTGGCATAAGAGCCACATATAAAGAATCAAAATAGACTGTTTATAATATTATTATATACATAGGTAAATTTGTTTAAAAAACTCTTCATGTATTCTAAAAACTTAAGAAATAATAATGGCAATTTTATTAATTTCATAATGGCCATACTGCTACTAAAAGCAGGCAAATGAAAACCAGAATGTGACAAAAAATCTCGCACGATTAAAGAAAAAGCAAAAACAAAAACAAAACAAAAACACCCAAGTGCGCTCGTTCGTTCATTTCGTTCAATTGTACTTTTTATCAGCACTGCTGAGCAGCGTTGTCAACTTTTGTGCAAAAAATTCCTTAGTTGGTGCGTGGTGCGCTTTTTTTTAAATTTCGGTGCGGTTTTTAATTTTTGGTGGCACCAATGCAAATTTAACACAACAATGGGCTGAAACTGGAAAATTCTAGTGTGAAACTTGCCAACTTCCTGATAGTGTTAATTAATATATTAATAATAGTAATGATGTTTATAAAACATCAAAATTTTAAATGAAATCTGTTTTTGCCCCGATGATAACAATAATGATGAAAATATTAGTTAGCTTTATTAATTTGGAATAATTAATTAATTTTTTTTATCTCTTTTTAAAAAGTCTTAAGCAGAATTTATAAAATTAATGTACAAAAATGTATCCTATTATACAAATGAATGCAAACATATGTATGTGACCTTAATTATGAAAGTTGTATAAGTCATATATTTCTTTGATCGATATATTTAGTAGATTAAATTTGAACAAATCCAAAAATATTTTTTATTATGCAACAGTTTCATTTATAGATGTACTAGTCTGGATTAATATAAATTTATTTTACTATATCGAATCAAATATGCGTATGACTTAGATCACTTTCATAATTAAGGGCATTTGTACATATACTATGTATGTACGAATTTGTTTATTTTTTTTGGTTAAGTTTTTTTAATTATGTACATATCTTTATTGTAAATGACTGTTTGTTTTTATCGTTATATTTTTAATATGGGTAAATGTATTAAACTTCTGATAAAATTATTTTTTATATATTTGAATAAAATGATAAATTCTAAACTTTTATTAGTTTTGATTTGAATCCTTACTATTAATCGTTAATCACTTTAAAAAGTTTTTACAGAATTTGTGATATTAAAAACAAAAATTATTATCTACATATATAATAAAAATTAATATAAACAAATTTGTTAAGTTTTTAACACTGAAATGTAAAAGCCTGTTTCAGTGTTAAATTAAAAAAAAATAAAAAATTATATTATACTTGTTAGGCAAAAATTAATTAAATATTTTAAACTAAAAAAAGAAATTCTAAGCTTGGTGCGTTTTTTTTTTAAATGGCGCGTTTTTTCTGCATTTTGAAATTTCAAAGTTGACAACGCTGCTGCTGAGCCAAAACAGCTCAGTAAAGTGACCGGCTCACTTCGTTCATTTTACTGATTCGTTCATTTGTACTCGTTCGTTCATGAACGACACAGCTCTACTGAGTTAATAAAAGAAAAATTATTTGCAAGAAGTATACGCCGTCCCAGTTTAATAACAAAACTGCTCAGTAAAGTGACCGGCTCACTTCGTTCATTTTACTGATTCGTTCATTTGTACTCGTTCGTTCATGAACGACACAGCTCTACTGAGTTAATAAAAGAAAAATTATTTGCAAGAAGTATACGCCGTCCCAGTTTAATAACTTTGTAGAAGTAAATTGGCAAGGTGGAGGTATTCAAGGAAATTAAAACCATAAATTCAGGTACGAGTGTTGTAACAAGAGCGTGATCTCGTACCCTGACTTTCAATACATATGTATCTAATATCCAAAAGATTCATTTTAAACAACGACACCCTAACAAAAGATTAATGATCATTTCCGAGAACCTCTACAAACATTGATTCACATATTATTAGTCGGAAATAAGCAGATTTTAAATTTTTCTTTTTCGATTACGCCCTACTATTGGATGCGCCCTTGTGAAAAATCATTACATACATACATACATATATACATACTACATAAGTATATATTTGTTTAAAAAAAACACGTATTGAGAACTGTGCATTAATTGATTGCATGCGTATTACTACGTCAATTCTTCAACAAAACGCTATGTATTATGTTATTACAAAAAATGGGCTTATCGCTAACAATAAAATATTTTTTTTTTGTAATCTGGATACAATTATAGATTTGTAACCAGAGTAATACAAAAAAACTCACCCGCATTTTTACTTCATAATCAGTATATCTTTTTTTGCCTGCAGCCATAGTAGTTTGAGGATTAACAACATCTATCTCCAAAAAATTTGCTGGCACCGCATATGCATCGTCCAACGTTTGCTTTTTCACATTAAGTCTCCGTGTGGCATCAGTAGTTCCATCAGATTCAACCATCATAGCGTTTACGCAAATCTATATTTCACACGTATTTGTAACAATATTTCATTAAATTCCAAGTATTTTTAAGGGGTTTCTTTTAACACAAATTTAAGTAAAATTATCATTTATTTTCCCTTCCATAAAATTTTTATTTTATTTAAAAATTATATGTGAAATATTTGTATTTTTCCTTTGATAGTGATGTAAAATTTCAAATAACGAATGAGTCAGTTGAAAATTTCCCATTCAATAAATAATAAAAATAACCCACAGTGTTGCAATACTTTAAGCCTACAGTACACGGCATGTAAAAAACCACATGCGCATGTGGTGGGATTTGGCAAATCCCGAATCCCGGGATTTGTAAAATTCAATCCCGGGAATTCATTTTCGGGATTTCTTAACAATTTTTATACAAAAACTTTATAAATTAAAATTTTCGTTCATTTTAAGGTATTTTTTATAATATTTAAAAGTCCCATACAATTTTATACGTACAGTTTTAACAATTTAATGACTATTCGTGACATATATCTTATAAATTAACAACAACAGCAAAATAAATAAACTACTTTCTTACGGTTATTTTCATCAAAGGTGCTACAATATATGTGACAGCGCATAGAGAAAGGGACCTAAGGGTAAAAAATCAATTTTCAATTTTCACTTTTTTTTGATGTGGACAACATCTGAACATCGAATGAGACCGATCCCATGCCCCAAAAGTATTCCCTCTCAGAGATATGCACGTTTTATGATGTGATGGTACACCAAAGATACACGTATTTAAATCTTTAAAATGGCTCTCCTGAACAAAACCGGTTTTTACCCTTAGGTCCCTTTCTATTTTGCGCGTCACATATGTACATTTTAGAATTATTTTGAAAACAAAAGAAACATATTACTTTTAGAAGAGAAATAACATTTGAAAAATTCATAAGCTTGACAAATTTATTTCGTCTTATTCTATATTATGAGGGCAATTATAATTCAAATTCCACGACCAAATTTTCCCGTTATAAAAGTAATATTTATTTAAAAAAATAATTTATTTTACGAAAAATATTTAGATCACGAAAATCCCGTGATCCCGAAAAATCCCGGGATCCCGAAAAACCCAAGATCGCAAAAATCCCGGGATTTTCGGGATCGGGATTACAAAATCCCGAATCCCGGGATTTCCTAAAATCGATCCCGATTGGCATCCCTAGTACATGTATATATTAACATGTTTACAGACGAGCTGCCCCAGAAAGTGTCTTCGATTCGGCTACATGTGCCACATATGTACTTTGAAACAAAAATACTATAAAAATTTTACGGCATCTAGCCACTACTAGTAATTTTCAAATATGCAACGACATGCTGAAAATTCTCGTGACGTCATCGTCACATACGCATGTAGCTTTTTACATGCCGTGTACTGTAGGCTTTACACTTACCACAAAGTCTACTTTGTGACTTACAGTAGTCAATGAATAATGACTATATTAGACCATTTGTGTACATAAAAAAAATTTTCCAAACTTTTGCGGAATTCTTTTGTAAAAACACTATTAGTTAATTGACCGTTAGTCATGAATGATGTACTCATCATTGCGCAGAACAAAGTTTCTATCACTTTATGAAGGACAAAATGAAATACCGTCGGTTGGTTTCTGGTTTGATGTATGGAACATTTAAAAAAAATGAGTTATTGATTATATATGAATAATATGTCCTCTTTCCAAATTCGTTGTCAGTTTTCCGATACCTTGAATATACCAGGAGATATAGAGCTGAAATATTACGTCATTTCAACAATTGTTGAACATTGTAAAATCCGTTTTACTGCAAACGACAATTTTTGGGATATGTTGTGCTTTCCAGTGCTGCCAGAAAAAATTTGACTCTTGTCCCCAATTTAAAACGTCATGTCCCCAAAAATCCCCATTTCAACAGAAAAATCCTAACTTTTGTCCCAAAAAAATATCATTCATAGAAAATGATTATTAAGTCCTATGCGCAGGGATGCGAAATAAGATTTTTAACAAAGTTACAAGAAAAATTGTACTTTTTTCAGTACGATTGACCAAATTCTTTCTTTTTATTTTTTTAAATGTTTTTATTAACTTAAAACGTACATAAAATTCAATTGTACATGCATATATTTACATATGTATGTGTGTAAAAACTTAACAATTAACAAAGAGGCACATTCAAGTTTATTTATTACAATATTATTAATAAATACTATCAATTAATATTAATGTTTAATTTTAGAAGGTACATAAAAGAGTATTAGTTTTTGAGATCAGTGCCCCGTTTCTCTAACTTGTGAGAAGTTCTCGCATCGAGAAAATTTAAATAATTATAGTGGTTGTCCTATTTTACACAGGGTTACTCACAAAAAAACTTATATAAATTTCCAAAAAATATCAACAAATACAGTTTTTTTCTTACTCACGTTGTGTTTCACAGGATAATAACAATTTTTTCGACTCGATAAGTCTTCACATTCGTTACAGAAACGAGACACAGAATATAAAACTAAAATTTAGGATTTACTTTTCCATCCATTGTTTTGATTCGTTTGGAGTCAGTCGAAGTAAACAATCTGAAGAAGATAATAGCAAAAAAATATTCACCCCTATCGTGAACAGTTTTTCCCTCGAAATATTTTCCCTGTTCCCCAATTTACAATCGTGAATAATTTTTCCCCTGAAATGTGTTCCCTATTTTTATTCCCCTTATCGTGAATAATATTTTTCAAATGGATTTTGTCACTTTTCCCTTCGTTTTGTTCACTTTGTTTTTGCAGGCGAACTGAATTAATACACTGCGTAATTTCAATACTATACTTGCAATTATATATTAAAACTTATAAATAATAATTTTTAGGCAAGATCAATAAATAATGTCCACGATTAATAACAATAATACCTTGTAACACCTTTTTTCATTGAACATGAATCTCTTTGGCTTACATGCCGTAAATTTTATGGCTGTGGTATACTAAAAAAATTTGCACGGCGTCTAAAACAATTAAAAACACAACTTTACACTATATAACATTTCATTTGAAACACAAAATATGTGTATATCTTATTATTAAACTTAATTTGTTTGATTTTCAATTAATTTGAAGCCTTACAAATCTTCTTCCCGTTTTTTTACATTCACTACACATTGATAGCGGGAACATACGTTCCCATGAAATTGAAGATTGCAAATTTCCCTTCATGGGGAATGAAAATTTCATGGGAAATGAAAATGGAAAAAATTTCAAATTTCATTCACGATAGGGGTGAATATGAATTTATGAAGATATTACATACATACATACATTCTTGCAAGCGAAATATTCTAAATAATTTCCCAATCCAAAACTTTATAGACATCAAGTTCGTCTCCGACCTCTACAACTGGCTTGTACATATTTTCCGATTTTAACTTTTTTATCATTTCTTCAGGAAGGAAGCTCAAATTTATGGCTCCAGATTTTATAAATATTTAAATGTGATTTTATTCTTATTAAAAATTCTAACATTTCATATTGAAGCTTATTCCTTAATTTGGTTTTGGTAGTCTTCATGCATGAAAATATTCTCTGCACATACGCATTACTTATACCCCTTTTAGACACGCAAAGTTTACTTTGCAAAGTCTTAATTCAGCTGTGTGAAAGACATGGGGAGGAATACTATCTTTTTCTGTCTTTCTCCCAGCTGAATTAAGACTTTGCAAAGTAAACTTTCCGTGTCTAGAAGGGGTTTTATTGGCACTATCAACAGGTTGAACACAGCAGCTGCAATTTCACGAAAGAAGTAATTTCCGGCATTATCTATTATTATTATCTATCTATATGCTATTGCCCAAAAGCCAAATATGTCTTTAGGATAACTTCGTTTTGTTTGTTTCCGCCAGTCGATATAAGCAATTGTATTCCATTGCTTTACATATACGCCCAATGCACTTTTGGATCTATAACATTTTTAAAAATTCCATACACCGAATCAAATCTATGTTTTATAATGTGCTTAAATTTCAAGTATTTAAAAAGTTCAACGTTTTTCATATTTTCTGGGAATCACACATACATAGTTTTTTTATGCGTGACACAATAACTAAGGTAGAACCGTGCGTAGAACAATTGCACAATTAAAACTTTCAATAGTCAGTTTTCTTTAAAACAAAAAAAATGTTAATTGACAAAGAGCTAGTTCTGCAGCTGCGAGCACGGTTTTGCCTGTATACATATATATGTTCGCGGTATTACCATGATGGTAATATCATCTTCATTATAAAGTATTACCCCTTTTAGACACGGAAAGTTAACTTTGCAAAGTCTTAATTCAGCTGGGAGAAAGGCAGAAAGAGATAGTATTCCTACATCTTTTTTTCACACAGCTGAATTAAGACTTTGCAAAGTAAACTTTGCGAGTCTAAAAGGGGTTCTTATACCCCAAACTACTCTAAGAGATTTTTAAAAACTGAAATGTTACCAATACTAAAATATTGACATACATAATACCCACCATTATTTTCCTGACACATGCAAATTGTTAGAGCTCAAAATGAAAAGTCCCCCAATCCCTCCCCACGAAATTCTGTCCCCAAATTAGAGGCGAAATCTCCATCTTGGGGACAAATCCCCTAATCTGGTGGCACTGCACATTTCTCACATAGTATTATTAATAATTTTATTCGCATCTGTTATAATTCATATCAACGCATATTCCAATCAAAGAACGTGAATCAAAGCAAAGTACAAAAATTTAATTGTTGTGTTATCTTTTAAAATTAAAAATTTTAAAAACCCCCGAACATATCTAGAAAAGATGCGATATCTTCTAAGCGGCTCAATCAGAAGCACATAATATATGCTCTGTGGCAGATGTGCGATTGCTTTACGTGAGTACCTGCCATTACGGCCTAATCTCACGTGTGGGTTAGACGCCAGACGCACCGTTTTAGAATGAACCTATGGCCCACTCCATAAGGCACATAGGTTGCAATCTTTGAATATAGTTATCCCTGTTCTATATTCAAGTACCTTGCTGAGGTACTTTGAGCTATCTAAACTCTGCTGCTATGTCCGTGCCCATAGCAGCTCTGTTGAATGGCAACACCACCTAGAATAGTGTCTGGCTGACCGCGTCAGGCCAACCACTAGCATTGATTTCACACTGGGAAGCCAAGACTATTCTCCCAGCGATTTTGGTAGCAACCACAACCACCACGATAATTCTCCGGCTTCCACGCTATGGTGTTGTGTATACACCTTAGCGAGGTCCCCAAGAAAATTCCTCAAGCATTGCCGGCACAGCTAACCACTCATCCATAATGAACGCATGCCTGTGTCGCCAAATAACCAGTGCCTACTAAAGGGCTGCGTAAGTCGTTCTAAAAGTTTTGAATTTTATTTCACACTACTGCCAAGCAGTCTGGTTTAGTGTAAACATAAACAACAAAACAAAACTAACAAAACATGACTCTCACTAAAATAAATCAAGCCTCATTCGAAAAGTTTTTCTCTGCACTTTTGTTAGTGCTTGTGTTCTCAAAACAAGTAGAACATCAAAACAAAAAGCGAGAATGAAACAAAACAACAATAAATCATAGCAGAAACATAGAGTGCACTAGAACACGAGCACAAACATGCAAACTATGTATGTATATATATGTATACATGTATACATTTATTGAAAATAAAAATTAACAAATTATTATATATAAATGTACATAAGTATGTATGATATTATTTCATAGTAAATAAAACCTCTTTTCAGCTTTCATATTCCTAACGAAGCCCAATGCTTCTTTTATATGGAAATTTTTCTTTGCTATCAGAACATTCAAAAATGTTTTGAACGTTCTATATGAATTTTGATGTTCTATTTCATTTTTGTTTTGAAAGGCTTGGTTTTACTTCAACATTGTTCTACTGCAGTTTTGTTCTGTACTGCAGTATTCTTATCGTAAACAAAACACATCTCTTTTGAAAGTTTTGTTTTACAGTGTTGGTATCTCTACGAAGAGCAAAAGCACATTAAGCTGTTGCAAAAAGGGTAAAAAGCGCAAAAAATTACGAAAAACAGGGTAAAAAAGAACCAAAATATTTTTTTTAATTTTAGTACATTAAGCCATTTAAAAATGAGAGTTTAGAGTGTAAAAGCTCAAAATATAATTTAAAATTTTTGCTTCGAAATAAGCAAAGTATTTGAGATTTAATAACAGAATTTATTAACATATTAATTTAAAAAAAAATCTTGTTTAATTTAATAAAAATAAGTATGTGAAAACAAATAATAAAAAAAGCATGATTCAAATAATTGGGTATGTTCCGCATTCCACGTGAAATTAAAACGTGTGGAATTGCCGTAGAATTGTTGTTGGAAATATGTATTTACAACAACAATGCTATGGCAATTCAGAACGATTTAATTTCACGTGAAATACAGAACATACCCGAATATAGTAGCATATACTCGCATACATACATACATACAATAGTAGGTGAAGCTTAGGCTTAGATTAAGATATGTATATTACTGAAAAATCATTTACACATAAAGAATGCATTAAAGGCGTCACTCTTTTCTTAAGTACTCTTAACTTAAAAGTTTTTGTTTTTGCGATATTCACCCTTATTATAGTTGTCAACATTGACAACACGTCAATACGATATGAAAAAAATTGGGGGTTGGCTACGCGTTGTCTAAAACAACTGACTGCAATTGGTAACCCAATGCTTTCAATCGAAATCCGCCCTTAAAATTTAACCACCCTATAGTATGATTAAATATTTGTGTAAGCTTTAACAAATGTGTTATTCCATAATACTTTCAATCAATTATTATGCAGAGAATTATGTGGTACTTTCCAGTTACTTCCGTTTTTTATTTTCCAAGAAAATATTAAAAAAAAATTAAATTTTTTAATCCCAATTATGAAAAGTTTTCTAGATTGTTTTTAACATAGTTTCCGTTATTGTCATTAAAACCAATTTAATAAGCCTCAGTTAAAAGATGCTGATATTAGCGCTTAAAAGTATTTTAGTTTTGTAAATTAATAATATTTTTATTTAACAAAAAAGCACCAAAAGCACTGTAAGAAATTGTTAAAAGCACTGTAAATACCCGCTTTTTAAAAAAGGGTATTAGCCAAAAATTTCGCGTTTATGAAGAGGCAAAAAGCACCAAAAAATTCTCGAAACGCACCAAAATACCATCACTGTTGTTTTACAATAACGGAGCAATATACACACACATTTTGAAATTAATGAGAGTGTTTGTAAGCCTTTATTTATGGCTTGTGCCACACTCTAGTGCCTACTCCACACATACCAAAATCATCCCTTTAACCCCGTGGGGTAGGACGAACTCGGCATTTTAGCAAAGGAAACTGACGACCGCTACATGCACTCAAAATTTCAGAGCAGCGAGTGCCTACTACAATCGATCATGGTTAGCACAGAATCTAGACAGCCGCAATGCATTTATCTCTAAGCAGCCCAGCTGTCGGGCAACCGGCGCCCGTGGTACCAGAAGTAGCCTCTCGTTAGACCTCGAAGTTCCGCCACAAGGGCTTCACCTCTATCGTCTTTTGAACTCAGGGGCAGTTCTAGGTGACGCTGCACCTAACTGACAACAACGGGCGTACAATATTTGTTTCCCTTTTATAAATATGTGCACATCCTTTGCTCTGTTTATATTCAGAGACCGGGTAGTAACACATAAGTTTTACGGGTAATGAGCCAAAGGTCCGTTAGTGGAAAAAGCTACATTACTCTAGCTGGGGCCCCGGGATTGCCACACCCGTAGTCTATAAATAGACTCCCCTGGGGGAATGCCCTGTGGCAGAAGTATTAAAAAAATCAAAACGTAAAACGCACATTTTGTATGCATACGGCAACCTAAATTTTTAGTTTTAACATTATATGTACGTCTAGCCACCCCTTAAAATAAGTTTGAACACAAACTTGTTTGCGACGCCATTCTGCCGACGTTATTTCTTATGTTCAGAAATAAAAATTGCTCGTCTATTCGTACTGTAAAGGTAGAGGTCCATAGCTCGTTTTTTGCACGTTATGCTTTGCACGCGTTTCATCCTCTTGTTTCCCAGCAAAATAAAATAAATGAACGCGTTCAAAATGAAGTAGTGTTTCATGAGTTCTTAAGCATGTGTTTCTTCGCATGCATTCTGAATGACATTGCAAAACGTAAATAATGCTATACTATTTGTGCTCATTAAAAACGCATGCGACGAACGCATGCATACATTGAAATTAATATCCAGCAAAAAAGGCATGCAAAAACGGAATTAAATCATCACATTGAAACATTTTCATAAAACAAGTTTTATTTCCAACAAATAACAAGAGTGCAATAGCTCAGTGGTAGAGAGTATGCCTTAACAGTCAGAACAGCACGGTTCGTATCCTGGCTGTGAAATTTTTTTTCGTTTTGTATTTACGTGAAAAAACGTCATCGAATCATGGGTTCTTGCATGGGTTCTAAGCACTCATTTCAAACGTCACCGAATCATGGGTGCTAAGCACTCATTCGAATGTTGAGCAGTTTTGCTAAATGTGAACCTATGCTCGTCAATGACACTCCTGTGTTAAAATCATGCGTTCTGCACCTAAGTTGAACCAATGCATTTGCAGTAGAACCCATGCATTAACTATTTCTTTTGTATGTCTTTTTTTTTTGCTGGGTTCATTCTATACTTTGTTCGCGTTGAGTTACATGCACTGCTTTTCGTGCGCCATTTTTTTGTTTTGATCAGCTGTGTGCGTTTGTTTATAAATACTTATAAAGAAAAAATGGAGAGTGAAATCTAGTTTTTAAAAGAATTTGTGGAGTTAGTCGAGTTTATATATTTAATTTATTAAATTTTCTTCCATTTTATTGTTTAAAAATATGTAATGCACACGAAGTAAATAATACAGATTTAGCGGAGATGACACTCAGTACGTAAAAGTAATCGATAACTAATATGGAAAATTTATTACTGAGAAAAGTGTGGTGAAAAGTTAATTAAAATACATCGCATTAATGAAAATATTCACATATGCTATTAAACAAGTTTTTTTACTAAGAAATTTTTTATTGAAAAAAAAAGAAAAAAATTATCCACGGCAAAATAATACTTATCGATAACGTAAGAAATAAAGTATTATTTAACATCTTTAGCTTTCAAGAACAGCTGACTTTCTTTCATGGTGCTTGCAACGCGTACAAAAGTAGAAAGTAGACCTACTTTTTGCTTTGAACGCGCTTAGCGTGCTGCGCTTTTTGCAATGTAACTTGTCACATAATATTACATTTACTCTACTTTTTTGGCAGATGCATAGAAAGCGTAACGCGCAAAAAGCGATCTATGGACCTCTACCTTAACTATTCATCTTTAACAAAACGCAATAGATTCATTTGCAAGCCATGTGTGTCGAATTGAATTTGTTTTTGGACTCGAAAACTAAAGAACAATTTAATTTTGAAAGACGCTCAAATTTTATTCACTTCAAATGTAAACAAGCATTAGATTAATGAAGAGATTTTGACAGTTGGGGAGTAAAGGAGTTCAATTAGTCTTCGAACACCTGATGATCATCTGAACTGTTAAGGTCACCTCAAGGCGCTACACCAGATGACAAATTTCATTATACCAAGCCAAATGTCAAATTTGGATTGTGTAGGTATAAGCCTAAAAGCATGCTTTTATTTAGGTATCCATATACACCTATCGAATATTCAGTTTTGTGTGGTGTTTGACATTTCCTATAAGAAACATACAATCTGACGATGCTACCCTGTTTTGAAAAGTAAGATGGTAATTTAAGCCAAGGCGCAGCACTAGACCAGGTGACTAATGTCATTATACCAATCTAAATGTCAAATTTGGATTGTGTAGGTACCCAGCAAGAACACTCCTAGTCAAATGACCGGTCATTTGACTGGAAGTCGTGATGGCTTTATCTATCTAAGTTTCTATCAGTTTGTTAAGGTCAATGTGGAAAAAGTGATGTAAACTTTTGTGTACGTGTGATTTTGCATCTTTGTCTAACTAATTAAAAATGTCTACTATGGAACATATATATCTGACCTGCTTGTCATTGATGATGCATGTGCTAGTCACGTCATAGCAAACTAGCCAAACCTAGATATTTACATTAATAAACATGATTTTCTTATTGTTTATTTGTTTTTTATTATAGAAAAATAAAGATATGTATAATTAAAATTTTTAAAAACAAATAAAAGCACAAAATAATGTAGGTGGTCTAGCCTCTTCACGCTTCCCTCAACCTGCAACGCACTTTGTACATCATATGTACATGTATATATTAACATGCTTACAGATGAGCTGCCCCAGAAAATGTCTTCGATTCGGCTACATGTGCCACATATGTATTTTTGAACAAAAATACTATAAAAATTTTACGGCATCTAGCCACTATTTTAAAAAATGCAACGAACATGCTGAAAATTCTCGTGACGTCATCGTCACATACGCATGTGGCTTTTTACATGCCGTGTACCGTAGGCTTTAGAGTAGAGCAACTAGAGCAATTGACTGTCACTGTTGCTTTCAATATAAAATTCACAGGATTCAGATGATGAAATTTATGACGTCTAGTTTTCTTGATTCCCTTTTGAAGTTTCTACCAAAAATTATTTGCGTTCATACGATGATTATTTTTACATGTCTAATTTTTTTTATTGATTTTGATTTTTATTGATTTTATTGTTTATACACACATTTGCAGTACATACCCTGTCGGAGAATGTGTTGTTGACTACAAAAATAGTTAACTTATAGTTAACTTTTCTTAAACTGACTAAAATCTAACTGCAATGTCATCCAGAAGAAACCCAAAATTAATTCTTAAGTTGAGTACGTAATCAAATTTGATGAGAGCCAACAAATTTATTCTCAGCTACTTTGAAACTCATTTCAGTTTTATATTAACATTTTGCTGTTGTTATTTTAGATGGTACCTTAGCCGAGTGGTAGCGCGTTGAGTACACAACGTGTGATGATACATGTTCGAACCCCGGGAAAAAATTTTTAACTTACTGACTACCAGGTGATTTAAAAAAGTCAACTTTAAGTTAGCTGAAAGTAGTGAGACAATTGACTACTGGCTAGGACATCGCAATGTTAAAATAGTCAGTTGATTACATTAAAAGTAATCAAAGTCAGTACTATTTGCGAAATAGTTAGCTTAATGTTAAACGAATTTCCGACAGGGTATGAAAAAAACCATAGAAAACAGAAATCGAGTCATTTTTTCTACCCCTCTTTCTTCTCTACCCCGTTCGCTATCAAACCAAAAACGACGTCGAAAAATAGACTTCATAAAAGTCTTGGTGTGAATTAGGTGATTGTTGTAATTGTGTTAGTGAAAAAATTACTATTGTGTTAGTTTCGGTCATTCATTTCTAGCAGGGTATAAGCCTAAAAGCGTACTTTTGGTATCTATAAACACCTTTCGAATATTCAGTTTTGTATGGTGTTTGACATTTCCTATAAGAAACATTCAATTTGACGATGCTACCCTGTTTTGAAAAGTAAGAAGGTAATTTATACCAACAAAGTACATGTGGTTGTTGCTGTTGTAATATTTGTTGTAGAATCGTGGGTACCTGGTTGATGTGCCTTGATTTATGCCAACAAAGTACATGTGGTTATTGTCATCTTTGTTGTAGAAATGCGGGTACCTGATTGATGTGCCTTGGTGTGCTGTGAACCAAGAATGATAAACTACAAGATTACGCCAGTGCAAAAAAATAGTAGACGTGTGACATCACGCACACTGCGCTTCTATTGGCTGATAATTTGGTTTATTTTTTTTTTATACAACTCTTTAAAGTTATTTTGACTGCAGGATTGCCAACCGCTATGCAAGTAATGCTAAGTTCGGTGAAGAAAAGTGGACATATAATAATCCCACTTTTTTACTTTTGCAGTTACTTACCAACAGGAATACAATATTGTTTTTGTTGTAGGTATTTACCATTTTTTTAATATTATCCGTAATTAGATAATTGATTTTTAATCGATATACAAAGTCTTAAAATGTTTATTTTTGTAGTTTTTTGCATATTTTCTCTCAACATTTCATCCCAACATTTAACAAAAAATATCACCTGAAAGAGTTTTTCAAGCCGCACCCAATGGTGCATTAAACTTTACCATTCATAACATCAGCAATACGTTAAAAATTAATATTTTTAAGCGTTTTTATAGCAGCGTATATAGAGAATATTCTCACAAAAGTGCAACCACTTCTTAATACAGAGTTATGTACATACACACATAATTTTATAAATGTATATATACATATAAATATGTCATTCCTTTTGTAATTTGTATAATGTACCTGCTAGAAGGGGTGTTCTGCCAACAAAATATGAGTACCGTTCACACTGAATTTGTTATTTGTTTACTTGGTAAAATTATGTACCATTTTTGGTGTTTTAAAATTTTAAAATTTTACTTTCTAATATTTTAAAGAAAAATATTATTAAAAAAATGTTACTAAATAAACAAATAACAAATTCAGTGTGAACCATATTAGAAAATAGATATTTAAAAATATATCAGTTAGAGTCCTTAGTTTTATATGTTTCGATTTGGTGCTATGTATTAACATAGAAAATATTAAATAACTAATAAAATTCAAAATTAATAACACAAGTTTAAATTCAGAAATCAAAGAAACTCTCAATAACAAATAAGAAGAATATTTTTGTAGAGAAAATAAAATAATAGAATAGAATTTGTTTGTTGCGATTTCTTTATTTAAATTTCTTGGTTTCCCATACTTATGCTTTAACTGCCAGTTCATAGAAGCCATGTGAAAATTCTCGTCTGCCTATTTATATTGAAAACAAAAACAAAGCACTCAAAATTTGTTTTTGTTTTCATTATAAATAGACAGCCGAGAATTTTTACATGGATTCTATAAACTGGCAGTAAGTCTTTCATTTGAATTTTCCCAGCCTTTATGGCAACTCTTCCAATAGACGTGTGACGTCACGTCTAACAGTAAACTCTCTGATTGGCGTAATGTTGTAGTTTATCATTCTTGGCTGTGAACAGTGTTAAGGCCCAACTATAATATGAATAAGCTGGCTTAAGCTAATGTCAGAATTGAACGATAAGTCTGTCAAATGCTTAAACAATTCAGATGTGACTTTTAGGTGGCCACAATGTACTTACATGTACTTAAGTATTCTTTAGCCACAGCTGCACATCTAGGTATTGTCAATAATTTTGTAGTAATTTGTTTTCTTCTCATAACTCCTAAATGAATGCAATTCAATCAAACTAACTTGAAAGAATGACCTAATCTGTTAGAAATTCACATATAAATATATCCATCACCTTATTACTTGTTTTATTTGTTTTGCCTACTAAAAAGTACAACAGTGAATATACATAAGTAAATACATGAGTATGTGTGTATATGTGTATTGTAAAACAAACAATGAAAATGAAATTTTTGCTTTATTTGCTGAGTTTAAAATAAGAAACAATAAAAAAATATTTAAAATCAATGAATATTTTCTGCTGCTGCTTGTTTACGGAATGTGCGTTCAGTTTGGCACTTCACTTAAGGCTCAGTTAGCCGACTGTAATGTAAAGCAACTGCAACAGTAGAAAACAGCTGATCGATATTGTTATGTGAAAAGTAATTAAAATGGTTATAGAGATGTAATGTAACGTAACCTACTTTTCATATAAAAATATCGATCAGCTGTTTTCTACGTTACAGTTACATTGTATTACAGTCGGCTAACTGAGCCTTAAGTCTATGCCATACAGTAGAGATGTGGCGAGTGTCGTTTTTTTCGTGACACGAACACACACGATTCAACACGTAGTGTTCGTGTCAGAAAATCTGATTTCGTGCGTGTTCGTTTCGTATCGTGTTCAGCAACATTGACACGAAAAACACGAAACAAAATCGTAGCAACAGAGAAATGCGCATAGGACTCAGCTAAACCCCTCAATACTCAACTTCAGTGTATTTTTAATAAAAAATAAATATTTGACTTAATAAGTAATATATTATTTTGGGATTATTAGTGCGTTTAAAAAAATTTTAAGCTTAAATTGTAACAATTCCCATAAAAAACACTGATTAAAAACGATTTTTTGTTATTGTGTTTGTGTTGTGCAGTTTCGTGTTGGGAAAATTTTTGGCGTGCGTGTTTCGTACGTGTTGAATATCATGGTATTCGTGCTTGTGCGTATCTTGTCGGAAAAATTCGACACGCGCCCATCCTTACCATACAGTCAGTCCCAAAATTTTTTCCAAATACTGTTAATAACATCTTGGACATATGGTTTAGTTACTCCGCCCTATTTGTGCAACCATATTTCCTTTGTAGAATATGTATTAAGGGCGTATGTCAAACGGTAGAAAAGTACTATGGAAAAAAAATTTGCCTGTGGGGAAAAATTTAATTTTTCTGCTGTACCAACTCATATCTTTTTTTACCATGTAAAATTTCGACAAATTCGCTGTAGCACAGTGATGGGAAATGTGGCACAAAACATACAGAAGTGTCACGAGACGGAAGATACGGATATTTTTCAGTTTGTCTCGTTTTCCCTCAAATTTTGTCGTCGGTTTTGTTTTGCTACGTCTTTCTAGTGCAATACATTTTTATTAGCTGTGTTAATTGGTAAGTAGTAATACACTAGAGTATCAAATACACTATGCTTTTCTCTTTCTTCCATGAATTTTAACAAAAACCTGATTGGAGCTTTTTTTACCTGTCACTTTCTTCACTTCTGTGTATTCTGTGGTGTCGTGCCCTAGGGCAGAGAGACAAGTCGAGGCAAAATTATCGGCGGTGGCGGCGCAGTAGTTTTGTGACCAGCGGCGGCGCGCCGAGAGAATTTTCGGTGGCACAAATAAGCATATAAAAATTTAATGAGAAAATAAAAATTGAAACTGAAAATTGATTTTCGAAATTTTTTCTCGGAAATTTGTCTTTTTGAGCAGATAAAATTGTCGCCGTGAAGAAAAAAAACTGAAAAAACTTTTTCAGTCACGTACCAAACTTTTTTAACAGTTGCAAAAAAGATACTATTTTCCGTGTCGGTGTGAGCACGTGCGTTTTTTGAGAGTGTATGTGTGCCACGTGCTCGCATGAAACTTATATCCAGAAATTTACTTTAAATAAATAAGAAATACATTAGATGTGCGCTATTAATTTATATACGTTTCAATAGAAGACAATAGTAGGTATCAGAATTATTGGATGTCATTTTTTTAATTACTTGATTTCGAAAGTTATAGCCCAGCAAACTTTTTATAATAAAAATACGTTTTGTCTTATAAGATCAATATGATTAAGTGTGCGGTATTGACACATAAGCCAATCAATAGCAAATCCATATACCTTTCAGAAAAAGTAACTGTCATATTCAGATTTACTTAAGTTCCGAAGTTATAGCCCAGCAAACTTTTTATTAGCAAAAAAGAAGTTTGCTTCATAAAATCAAAACCGTTACTTGTGCGCTATTGACATATATACCAATCGATGGATAATTAAAATACCTTTCAGAATTTATAACTGCCCTGTCCAGATTTACTTTAGTTTTGAAGTTATAGCCCAGCAAACTTTTTTGTGATGAAAAAAGTTTTGCCCTATAAAAAAAAACGGTTAATTCTGCGCTATTAACCCATATATTTCAATTGATGGAGAACAAAAATGCCTTTAAGAACTAATAACCATTGTATCCAGATTTACTTTAGTTCTGAAGTTATATCCCAGCAAACTTTTTATTCCCAAAAAAAGTTTTGCCTTATAAAACCAAAACGCTTAATTGTGCGCTATTGACACATACAACAATCGATGAAAAATTAAAATACCTTTCAGAATTTATAAATGTCATATCCAGATTTACTTTAGTTCTGAAGTTATAGCCCAGCAAACTTTTTATTGACAAAAAAAGTTTTGCCTTATAAAACCAAAACGGTTGTTTGTGCGCTATTGACACATATTTCAGTTGATGGGAAATTAGAACACCTTTAAGAACTTATAACTATCGTATCCATATTTACTTTAGTTCTGAAGTTATAGCCCAGAAAACTTTTTATTGACAAAAAAAGTTTTCCCTTATAAAACCAAAACGGTTGACTGTGCGCTTTTGACTCATATCTCAATTGATGAGGAATAAAAATACCTTTCAGAATCCATAAATTTCATATCCAGATTTACTTCAGTTCTGAAGTTATAGGCTAGCAAACTTTTTTGGGTCGTTAAAAATAGAAAAAGTTTTCGTCTTATTAAACCAAAACGTTCCATTGTGCACTACTCAGACATATACCAATCAATAAAGGACAAAAATACTTTTCAGAATTGGTGAATTACTTTAGTTCAGAAGTTATAGTCCAGCAAACTTTTACAAATTTGCATAATTTTTGTGATAATAGTTTTTTCCATTAAGTGCGTAAGTGGCAACCTCGTGGTAATTTGCCCACAATCAACCGTTTTGGTTTGATAAGGCAAAAGTTTTTTGTAAATAAAAAGTTTGCTGGGCTATAACTTCAGAACTAAAGTAATTCTGGATATGGTATTTATCAATTCTAAAAGATATTTTTATCCCTAATCCGTAGGTATATTAGGCAATAAGGCACAATCAATACTTTCCATTTAGCACTTCAATTACTATATGAGGGTATATATATAAATTTATTTTATATGTTTGAATTGATATTGGCATTGCAATGTTGTAATGTTAACAGAAATAATGTTTTTATTTGGTAAAAACAAAATTTCATAATATTTTTGGTAAGCACGTGCTGGAGCACGTGCTTTTAATGTAAACAAAAACAGTTACGCGCCCACGAGCACGTGATTTTTTTCTTCTCTTCCGTGATAAAATTTCGGCTGGTTTTGAGTCGATGCGAAGAAAATAACCGGCGGCAGCGCGCCGTCGGCTTCGAGCCGGTCGACTTGTTTCTCTGCCCCAGGGCTAGTGAAATATTATTCAAACTACGACCACAGGAGCAATTTGATGTGTCTTAACCTGCGGTTGTCAAATTAAGGGCGCCGCGGCTTTTCTTATACTCTTCTATTATGTATGTGTACACATGCATTACTGAGAACAGGTTGTGTGTATCGCATACTCTTAAGAATCAGCGTTGCCAGAGAAAAATTTTTTCCCAACAATAAGAAAATATGTGTGATGATAATTTACTAATTTTTTTTTTATTTTTAGAAAATTATTATGGCAAACCAGAAAATTTGGTTTGTCAACGTACGTTGTGATGCATGAAAAAACGTGACATTCAAAGGCATTTTCAAGCATATATATAAATTATTTGAAGAAAATTTTCTACAAAACTATCTCTTTACTCATCTTAACATTGGCGTAGCAACAAGAGAATATATATTGTTAATTAACTCGTTTGTTAATTAGATGCTTGTTTTAATCTCAGCACATAAACTGGATTAAAGTGTTAAAGTGTTAAGATTTATTCAACAACAAACAGTACTTGAACCGAGTTGTTTGAAGAAATGATTTGACGTAGACTCTTTAATGTTCAATAACAAAAAGGTTTTCTTTATTTAAATTTTTCTTCATTTTATACAGAAATATTGATTACTATTAATTTAATATAAAATGTTATTTACTGTTAATTTTACATACTTAGCATTTATGGTATTATGTATCATATTTTAAGTTCATTGGCTGTGTGACCATGAACATGAGGCGAACAAAATACTTAGCATGCAATTTAATGTCTAAAAGGTGATCGTACTACAAAAAACAAACAAATTAACAAAAAATGCATAATAGACAAGAGTGACTTACAAACAGACTATATAATTGTAATAAAATACTTAAGAGTGCAACGAAACTAAAAATGCATAATAAGCAAGAGTTAATCAGAATTATAAAGACAAAAGAATAAAACCACAATAATAAATTTATAAATAAAAAACTATGTTAATTATAAATATGCTCCCCCCGTTGAGCGCAGCTCAAAATCGGTGTTGAATTGCGGTTTGTTGAAGATGCTGGACTGACATTTCTTATCTTCTTGAGTTGAAGTGCTGGGTAAACATCTTTTGGTCTAAATATGGACTGTGAAATCTGGTGTGGGTTGCAAGTTACGAGGAGTTGGAGTTGATGTGACGTTGGTATTCCTTTTAATGATAAGATAAACAATGATGACACCAGTAATGAATAAGGTGGAGTAGCCGATCGTTATGTGGTGGTAGTTTTGGGCTTCAATTTGGTTTGGAAGCTGGAAAATATTTTGTTCTGCTAATGAGGTTTGTAGTTCTGTTAAGTTTTGGATTTGTGAGATGTACTCGCTTTCATGTAGAAGGGGTTTGACAAGTTTTGTATGTGCTTCATCCGAGATCTCCCAAAACTTGGTGTATGATGTTTTTATTGAGCTAGATATTTTCTGCCGCGCTTGTATGGTTGTGGAATTGTATTGGAGCACGCATTCTGGTTCTAAATCAAGCAAGCCTGATCCTGTGAGAGTTAAATGCGTGATCTCTTTTCTGCATACAATAATTGCATGAGATGAAGACGGCGTTGCATAGATCCATTTGTTCTGAAGTCGTAGTGGAATCCAAGCAGAATTTGCTGTTAACTGCTGTAATGTACAGTCAGATTTTGTTTTGTTTATAAATAAATTGAATTTGCAAGCACATGCTGCTGCACCTGGCCTGTATTGAATCTGACCCTTTGAACATATATATATATATATATATTTCTTCTTTGAGGCTAATGCATACGTCGAGTTCTGAGTTACTTATGGTGAAATATGTGGCTTGAACCTTATTGATTGCCAAGAGCGGAGAACATGGTTTTATTGATACCAGCGTGTTGTTAGTCCACCTTGGGATTGGTATGAGATTGAAGAGATCGAACGGTTCACTCTCAATCAGTGGTAAAGTAACACTAAAAATTGCTGTGGTCTTTGCGAGTCCTCCTGTGACTATTTTCACATATTGTCTATTTCATGTTGCAGTTGTATCGGAGTAAGTAATGACGGGCTTATAATGTCATGATGTGTATTTGTTAGGATATCAACAATTAAGGATTGAGTTTGGTCTAAAGTGGCTGCCATGATTGTGAGTTGTATGCATAATGACGAAAAAATACGATAGGTTCTGTCTTCTTCACCGTAGCTATTTATCCTATTGTATATTTCTGCTATTTGGGCATCCATTTTATCAAACTTTTTCTTTACCGCTTCTTGATCCAATTTAATTATGTTAATGGTAGAATCTATAATTGATGTTTGATTCTTTAATAGATTGAGTAAGTGGGCTTCATTTTGGTTAACTTGCGCTATTGTGTGTTCCATTGTTTTTGCATATTCGGAGTCTAGCACTCCAAATAATGTATGCGCAATGTTTCCCACAAGATCGATTGCAGCTCTTTTATGTCTTTTCCCGGAAAGTAATGTGCTGTCCATGAGTAGCCTAGCCTCAGCATGTTCAAAATAATTGACTAGGGTTGTGCATGTTGCCTTTTGTTGCATTTCTTTGCACAAATGACTAAGTGCCTTGGTTCCATTTGAGAATAGCGCTAGTTCAGACCAGATCCCCTCCAAATCATAATAAATTAAAAATTGCCATTCTGTGGGTGAAATAAATGCTTTTCCGATTCCCTCATAATAAATTCCAGGTTGTGTTCCAAATTGTTCATTGTAGATATTTATTCCTAATACCAGTGGTAAGAGTATCATAGTCATTATCATCAAGGGAATATTTGAATTGATTGAAGTGCGTCTCCTTTTCGTAGGCATTTCAGATTCATTATCGTTTGCTTCAATTGCTTGGTCTTGTACAGATATTTCGTTATCGTCTTCAGTATTTATTGGTAACGGTGCTAAACGTGTAATAGGCCTTCTGAAGTTGCCTGTTAATGTTTTAACATCAGCTACTCGGACGAGACCATCATCTCCTTGATGTATCTTTATAATTCTACCCAATGGCCATTGTAACGGTGCTGTGTTGTCTTCTTTGATTATTACCATATCCCCGGTTTTAATATTGTTTGCTTGAGTTTTCCATTTATGTCGATATTGTAGTTCATTCAAATATTCCCTCGACCATCGTCTGCAAAATTCATTTTTGAGATGAGTTACTAGTTTCCACCTGGTCAATAAGTTGCCTCGTTCTTGGGTGCAATTTACGTCAACTTGAGCATTGAGGGGTTCCCCAATAAGGAAGTGGCCCGGAGTTAATGCTGCTAAGTCATTGGGGTTTTCTGACATTGGGCTTATTGGTCTTGAATTGAGTATTCCTTCAATTTCAATGATTACCGTGTCAAGTTCTTCATACGTGAGCGATGCTGTTGGCACACTTCTGACGAGAAGATGTTTTGCTGACTTGACCGCAGCTTCCCACAAGCCACCGAAATGTGGTGCTCTTGGGGGTATAAAATGAAATGTTATCCCTCTTGATGTACATTCTCGGTTAATTATTTCTTGAGCTGAGCCAGAATGGATAGTTTCTGATAATTCTGTTAATTGATTCTTTGCTCCTACAAAATTGGTAGCGTTGTCACAATAGAGGTTTCGGCATTGACCTCGCCTACTTACAAATCTTTTTAGTGATCCTATAAACGATTCGGTGGTAAGATCACTCACTAATTCCAGGTGTACTGCCTTGGTAACAAAACAACAAAACACTTCGATGTAAACCTTTTGAGTCCTTTTCCCTCTGACTTTATAATGGACATAAAATGGTCCGCAAAAATCAACTCCAGCGTTGATGAATGGTCGAGCTGGTGTGACACGCGCCGCTGGTAAGTCGCCCATAATCTGATTGAGCAGCCTTGGCTTGGCCTTGGAGCATCGTTTACAATGTTGTACAGTAGATCTTGCTGCGGATTTTCCCTTGATTGGCCAATATCTTTGTCTAATGTATGACATGAGTGCTTGTGGACCGCAATGTCTGTTTTGTTCATGCACCATTTGCATGAGTAATTTTGCGATTGGGTCATTGTAGGGAAGCAGCATCGGATGTTTGGCGTCATATGAAAGGGAAGATGTGCTTAATCGTCCCCCCACTCTAATTATACCATTTGAATCCAAGAATGGGGTAAGGTTGCTGAAAGGACTACATTACTTCTTTTTAAATGTCTTAAGTCGTCTTCGAAATCTGACTGCATTTCTCGTACAATAACTACAAGGGCTTGTTCGAGTTCCATTACTGTCAAGGCGAGTTTTGGACGTGTGTTTATTTTTCTTGTCTTGTTAATAAATCGTAGCATATAGGCTACAATTCTTTGCAATGTTCGAAATGATCCCTTGTGATCAACGTTGTAGATTATTGGTGTTGTATTCTCAATTGCTAACACGGTAGCTGTTTTCTTTCGCTCCATGTTACCTTCCAGTATTTCTGTGGCCTTCGAGTATCTTTGTGGCCAAACTGCTTCATGCCCATGTAGGAAGATTGGGCCATAGAACCATAAGTTGCATGATGGTAATGCCTTTGGAGACAGTCCTCGCGATATGATGTCAGCAGGATTTTCTTTTGAAGTTACATGTCGCCATTGTTCGGCCATTGTTAACTCCTGAATCGCGGCTATTCGATTGGCCACAAACGTTTGATGAGATGATGACTGCGAGTTAATCCAGGTCAAAACAATCATTGAGTCTGTCCAGAGGAAGGTAGGCTTATCATCAAGTTTTAATTGCCACAATTCCTGAATGAACATTTTTGCCGTGACTACAATTGGAGATACAATTCCCAGCGGGTCGAATAATCGAGCCAAATCTGAGACAACTGTTCGTTTAGTAACACGTTTGGTATCACCCAAACATACCTTTATACAAAACTTATCGACTTTTGGTATCCATGTCAATCCCAGGGTTTTGACTGTTTGATGATTTTCGTTGTTAAAATCAATGTTTACTTCTTCGTTCGTTGAGATGTTTTGGAGTAGTTGGTGATGATTTGCACTCCACTTTTGCAAAGTTAGGCCATGCTGTTTTAATATGTGCTTCAATTCTTGCTGAATGCTGATTGTTGTACTCAAACTATCATCTCCTCCCATCCCATCATCGACGTAAAAATTATTGAGTAGAAAGTTGGCTCCAAGAGGGTATCGTGCTATATTCTTTTTTGCGATTTTTTCCAGGCATTTAGTTGCTAAATACGGTGCAGCTCGGGTGCCATAGGTTATTGTGTTCAATTGGTAATGCTTGATTGCTGCAGTTGGACTCTCTCTCCAAATGATGGTTTGAAATTTCCTGTCTTTCGGATGTATAAGCATTTGTCGATACATTTTTTCCACGTCTGTGGTAAACACAAAGCGTGGTATTCGAAAACGGAGTATAATGGAAAAGAGTTCGCTTTGAACGGTTGGCCCAGTGTACATTAAGTCATTTAATGATACACCAGTAGAAGTCTTCGCAGAGGCATCAAAGACTGCTCTTAATTTAGTTGTCGAACTTTCAGGCTTGAGTATGCAGTGGTGAGGAATGAAGTAGTTAGGTTTATCTATGGAATTGGTGTCTATTTCGGTCATATGTCCTAACGACTTATACTCTTCCATGAATCGTATGTATTGCATTTTAATTTCTGGTGTCTTTGCAAGTCGACGCTCTAAAGCAAGAAAACTGTCGAATGCTATTCCCTGAGACTCCCCTAGTTCCTCGGGATTACTGCAAAATGGCAGTCTCACGACAAATCTTCCATTCTGATCGACTGTATAAGTATTTGCGAAATGATTTTCACAAAGCCTTTCTGAAGTAGAAAGTGTTTTATCTGCTGCTTCCACCTTTTCTAGCTCCATAGTTGCGTAATTGTTTCTTCCAGCTTGATTTCCTCCTCAGTACACATTCCACAGGTTGTCGATGATAGCTGAATTTCACCAACCCTTCCTGAAATAACCCATCCCAATACCGTATTTTGCAAAGTCGGCAGCTCCTTGCCCAATTTTATTTGTCCGATTGAAAATAACTGATGATAAAACTCTGCACCTAGAAGCACATCTATTTTATCAGGACGATTGAATTCCGGGTCTGCAAGTTTGATGTTTTTGGGAATTGGCCAATTGTTAATGTTAATTGTTTGTGACGGTTGTGAAGATATTATCTGAGGAAGAACAGCTGCTTCGAGTTGCGTCGTGAAGTTGTTTAGTCTAGAATGTAACGTGATATTGACTCTGTGCCGAACCTTAGCGTTGCTTGCTCCGATTCCATTTATATAGATAGAAGCTGGTTTTGTTGAAAGTCCTAAGCGCTTAACTAGTCGCTCACTGACGAAATTAAGTTGAGATCCGGAGTCAAGAATTGCTCGGCATTGTATTTCTTTTCCGTTTGCCTTGACGATGATTAATGCTGTGCTAAGAAGCACGTAATTGCTTGAACTTGAATTTTTAGCTGTGGTTAATGTGGCAGCTTCTTGTGCATTAAGAGTTAAGCTTCCTTTAGATGTCTGGTTCTTTGAAGCCGTGTTGCTTCTGGTTTGTTCTGAGGTTTCTAGGTGAAGAAGTGTGTTGTGTTTTTCGTAACACTTCATGCAGCTTCTAGAAATGCAATTCTTTACGTTATGGCCTGTTTTTAAGCAATTGAAACAATATTTTTTCTTTTGAACGAATTGAAGCCGAGCTACCGGTGATGATTGAAGGAAAATCTTGCAAGCAAATAAGGGGTGTTTACCGTTTCTGCACATGACACAGGAATCGTCTTGAGTTACCACTGAAGTGCAAACCTTCGAAATTGGGTGTTTCTTTTTGACCCCCATTGCTTCAATGGACTGGAAGTGTTTTTCCAAAAACATCAAAAATTCTTCAACTGTTGGAACTTCTCGTGGTTGTAATAGAGACTGTTCAAAGCGCAATCGTGTGTTTCGATCTAGCCTTTTTAGTAATAAGTACAGCAGAAGCGGGTCCCAAGATGATGTATCAATTTGAAGGTTCTGTAGTGCTAAAAGGCACTCTTGAGTCTTGTCATGAAGCTCTTTAAAGTTGTCACTTATTCTATCATCTGCATCTTCGACCAATTCATGAACTAATCTGCTGACTAGTAATCTCTTGTTGTTGTAGCGGTCTATGACCATCGTCCATGCGGCTTCAAAATTTTCTTCTGTTGCAGCAAAATGTTTTATCAAGTTTGCTGCCTCTCCTACTAAGTGTGTTTTTAAGTACCAAATTTTTTGGACTCTTGTCATTGGTTGATTGACAACCAGTGATAAAAATACATCATGAAATTCCTAACATTTCATCTGGTTTCCATCAAATTTGGGTATAGTGATTTTCGGAATAGGTACTGTCAATGTGTCTGAATGCCCAATGTTTTGCCCATGATTACTCTGAACTGTGTTGTCTCTAAGTCTTCTGGAGGCTGCTCGGACCTGCCCTTCAAGCTGGATAAACCTCTCCATATTGTATACATTCTGATTTCCTTCATCACATATTTCTGAGATTTTGTAGTGTAGCTCCTCAATGTCTTGCCATAACCTGGTGGCGGCTATGGCGTCGTCATGACTAACGTCATCTGTTAATAGTCGATTGACCGATGTCATCATGGCTGCCTGCCTTCGCATAAGTTTTACCAGCTCACCAACTGGTGCCGTGGCTTTCTTAGCGAGTTCTACCTGTATTTGATCATCTGTATTCGTGGCTTCAGGCATAGGTAGTTTCAGCATTGATACTTCAAACTCCCTCCTGTATTGCTGCACGATATTTAGGATTGATGTGTAATAATCCTTTTGGAAGTAGTCATAGTCGAGTTGAATCTTCTCCAGCTCGCGAATTTGGCTGTCATTGACTTCAAAGGCTGTCCATTCCTCGTCCAGTCTTCTTAATCGCTCTTGGAAGTAGCTTGATGATGTCTTCCTCGATGCTGCATCCTTTTTATAGTTGCGGATGATGGTTTCGATCCGCTGACCAATTTGCTGCTGAGAAGTAACCAGTTCCGTAAATGAGCTCATGTTGAATTATTTTTTCTTGATGAAAAGATGATATTAATGAATAAACTGACGATCACGTCGGGGTCACCAAAATGTTAATTAACTCGTTTGTTAATTAGATGCTTGTTTTAATCTCAGCACATAAACTGGATTAAAGTGTTAAAGTGTTAAGGTTTATTCAACAACAAACAGTACTTGAACCGAGTTGTTTGAAGAAATGATTTGATGTAGACTCTTTAATGTTCAATAACAAAAAGGTTTTCTTTATTTAAATTTTTCTTCATTTTATACAGAAATATTGATTACTATTAATTTAATATAAAATGTTATTTACTGTTAATTTTACATACTTAGCATTTATGGTATTATGTATCATATTTTAAGTTCATTGGCTGTGTGACCATGAACATGAGGCGAACAAAATACTTAGCATGCAATTTAATGTCTAAAAGGTGATCGTACTACAAAAAACAAACAAATTAACAAAAAATGCATAATAGACAAGAGTGACTTACAAACAGACTATATAATTGTAATAAAATACTTAAGAGTGCAACGAAACTAAAAATGCATAATAAGCAAGAGTTAATCAGAATTATAAAGACAAAAGAATAAAACCATAATAATAAATTTATAAATAAAAAACTATGTTAATTATAAACATATATTTCTTCATAAACAAAACTTGAGTGTTTCTTCTGACCATAATAAAATAAAGTTTGTTTTGGAGATTTAAAATTTTAAGTTAGAGAAATGGAACGAAAATTCAACTGGCAACACTGACTCGTGGTAAGAGTATAACACACACAATTATAAAATGTAATGGTATGGGTTGTCGACCACGGGTCTTAAAGGCCCAACTATAATATGAATAAGCTGGCTTAAGCTAATGTCAGAATTGAACGATAAGTCTGTCAAATGCTTAAACAATTCAGATGTGACTTTTAGGTGGCCACAATGTACTTACATGCACTTAAGTATTCTTTAGCCACAGCTGCACATCTAGGTATTGTCAATAATTTTGTATTAATTTTGTTTCTTCTCATAACTCATAAATGAGTGCAATTCAATCAAACTAACTTGAAAGAATGTCCTAATCTATTAGAAATTCACATATAAATATATCCATCACCTTATCACTTGTTTTATTTGTTTTGCCTACTAAAAAGTACAACAGTGAATATACATAAGTAAATACATCTGTATGTGTGGATATGTGCATTGTAAAACAAACAATGAAAATAAAAGTTTTGCTTTATTTTCCGAGTTTAAAATAAGAAACAATAAAAAAAATTTAAAATCAATGAATATTTTCTGCTGCTGCTTGTTTGAGTTTAAAAAATGTACAAACAGTTGTTTCCTTACGGAATGTGCGTTCAGTTTGGCACTTTACTTAAGCAAATGAAATTTGACGAAACTTGACGAAAAGTTTGTTAAGTACATTATAGTTTGCCACATGCGTTTTATATGTAACCGCACAGTTGCTTAAGCTAGCTTATTCATATTATAGTTGGGCCTTAACACAAGCAGTAAAGCCGGCAGAATGATGACGTCAAATTGCTTGTGTTCAACAATGAAGCTAGGTGGTGAACACATATATTCAAATATATTTCCTTATTATTCATATTTATACTTAAATTATCAATAATAATATTCTTTTCTTATTTTAAATTGCACTTTTATTGGTTTTATGAAGTTAAAACTTTTGTTTTCTACTTTTACGTTGAAAAAAATTCAATATAATTTGTATTTGACAGAATGTGTTAAGAGATTATTGCTCAGCAATGTATTTTAACAGTTGTTGCTGAATATATATTTGAACACATACGGTCCACACGCTAACCCCCGTCCAGACTGGCAATAAATATCTTGGCAATATAGCAATAACGCCGGCAGAATAGCGGAACAATATTGCTTATTGCTTTACTTATGTTAAAGCCACAGTATGGAAAAAGTCAACAGGGAAGGTGCAGAATAAAAATATAATTCACTTGTAAATATCTTGTTAATCGAAAAATTTTTTATATTTAAAAACTTATAATAATACAAATTAATTCACTACATACGACTATTTTCCTTTTTTAATATACATACATATGTATATTTTACACATTTCAATAATATTATCGAAATTCCAAACGCAATACAGAAAAGTCGAACATAAATTAACACCGAGTTTGACGTTTCACGTTCGCAATAATTGTCAACGAAAAACTGTTGACAATTATTGCCACAATTATTGCAAGTACTGGCAATGACATGCCGACCACACGAGCAATAATCTTGGCAATTATTGCCGTGGCAACTGTCATATTCGATTGCCGACACAAGATATTAGCGTGTGGACCGTATGAATATGTGTTCAAATATATATTCAGCAACAAATGTTAAAATACATTGCTGAGCAACAATCTCTTAACACATGCTGTCAAATACAAATTATATTAATTTTTTTTCAACGTAAAAATAGAAAACGAAAGTTTTAACTACATAAAACCAATAAAAGTTCAATTAAAAATTAGAAAATGATAAAATGATTAACAATTTAAGCATTTATGTGAATAAAAAGCAAATATATTTGAATATACGTGTTCACCACCTCCAAATACATTGTTGAACACAAGCAATCAGACGTCATCATTCTGCCGGCGTTATTGCTTGTGTTAAGACACATCAAATTGCTGGTGTGGTCGTAGTGTGAGCTGTCTCCATTGGCAATATCACTAATTTGACATTAGCTGAAATATATGCAAGGCACATTTACTACAGGTACATGCATTAGGAAAAACCCTGTGGCAACTCTGTGCTTCTCACAAAGTTACTGTCAGTTTCACAAAGTTTTTGTCAAAATTTTAAAGTATATGTCAAAAAATTGTAAACATAAAGCAAGCCAAGAACTAGTTGTCAAACAGCAAAAAGACAAAACGTGTTGCAATAATCCAAGGCACATTTAATATATAAAATGTGCCTTATAATTTATATTTGGAATAATATAAAATGGATGTTCTGCATCTCGGACCTGCATCGAGGCATATTAAGTTTTAATCAATTATTTTGATGGAGTAAAATGAATTTAACAAGACTGTGTGCCACATTTCCTTGGACGAAAATCTGCAAATCCAGGCACATTAAATTTGATATGCCTTGCTACAAATATTCATGCTGATCTTTTTTCATCCATATCTACAAATCCAGGCACATTAAATTTGATATGCCTTGCTACAAATATTCCTACTGATCTTTTTTCATCCATATTGTGTCAAATATGTTCAAACAGTCTGGGCAGCGTTCATGCATTAATGACAAAAGGGCTCGATTCCCACAATTTTCTCCTAAGAAGTTAATTGCATGAATTCGAATGTGGAATATTGCGTAATTGTGGAAGCTGATGCAAACTCTTAAAGAGATTTTGAGGCAACAATTTTAAAAAGAGTAGAATCTGAAAAGGAATATGGATGTGAAAGTTTCAATGATGATTAAAAAAAGAGATGTGAATTTGATCAGAGTGCAAGTACCAAGGCATATTAAATGTGAAGAGAATAAAAAACAAGATTTAATGTGAATCAACCCTTAAAAATTAACAATAAATATAATGTTTGAAAATCTATGAAATCATGTAGTAAATCTAAGATAGCTCATTCAAATAAACATAACCAGATGGAGATTTTTCTTAATTCTAAATAGTCCTGTTGTGAAGCTGAAATGAAATAGAAAAGATATCGGTGTTAGTAAAAGCTTCAATTTGTAATACATTTTTAAATGAAATCCTCTCCTTTTTTGTGGCAATTCGCAAATAGTCCTCTTTCATGTTTCTATCAATAGAACTTTCATGAATATACAAAACAGGTATATCAACATCTGGTTGCACTAAAGTCCTGGAATTGTATAATTTTTTACGTAATGATATATACATATATATATATATATATATATATATATATATATATATATATATAAAGATATATATATATATATATATATATATATATATATATATATATATATATATATATATATATATATATATGTATATACATATATTGTCGCTGTTTTAGCTAACTGACCTAACGTTTTAAAAATTTAACAGGAGAGCAGCTTTTATGGTTGTTTTATACATTCATTCTTATGGATGCGTCAGAAATCTTTTTGCTTATATAGGCACAAAAGTAATGCTATTATGACTTGCAAAGTCTAGTAATGGACTTCGTAACTCATTTCTCAAAGAAATGTCAGTTAGGTCGGTTAGTTAAAATAGCGACGATATATGTATGAACAATATAATTTTATTGTAAGCAACTTACTTTGCAACTGATGTTTCACAATTATCACCTGTTGAAAATTCCAGCCAAGGCATATACTCAACCTCTTTTTGTGGTTTAAAAATAGGCTCGGCGTTCGGGATGAGGCATGTAGCTTTCCCAGCTCGTACAATGCTTGATGGCAAAAAGTGATCGCTACATAGTTGCGCACTTCTCTTAAACTCTTTGCCACAGATCTCACCCCATTTCTTTCTTGTCTCCTCATCTCTTGGCACCGCAAACATATTGCCAGCTCCAGTACCAATCTTTCTATAACAAGCAGCACACTTACGCATTTTTTGTTTATTATAGTTTTTGTTTATTACAAACACAATTTTTTAATTGTTATTATATTATTTTATTAATCAGAAATAATTTCTTAATCAGGCTTAAGTTCAGTAATTTCAATTCTTATTGAAACACTACAGTTCAATTAAATCTAAAAATTGTTTTTTATTGTTTTACAAATCGAATTCTTCACTTTTCACTGAGTATCGAACTTTATTTGTATTTATTTCTATTAGAGACTTTATTAATTCTTTTTATATCGAAATCAATGGTAGAGTTTTTTATTTGAGCTTTAAAATTTTTCTCAGAAAATGTTCGTTATTTTCGGTGCAAACTTTGTAAACAAAAAGTCAGCTGATGAGCACTTGGCCTGATACGTGTACCTGTTTGATATGCCTTGGTATGTAAGGGGTGTTTTTTTTAGAGGTATAGAACTTTGAATTGAAATAAAACACAAGAAAATCGTTTTAATGTCCATCAATTTGGCTTTATTGGAAGGATAATTTTATGCCATTAATGTTTAAATATTATTTCGGGCATGTGGCCGCCGCGGCTGGCTCGAATAAAGCCAATTCTACAGGTCCAATTTTCAACCACTTTTTCGAGCATATGGGGCCGTATGTTGGCAATAACGCCACGAATGTTGGCTTCCAAGTCCCCTAACGTTTCTGGTTTGTTGGCGTAGACGAGCGACTTCACATATCCCCAAAGAAAATAATCCAATGGTGTCAAATCACACGATCTTGGTGGCCAATTGACAGGTCCATTCCGCGAAATTATGCGCTCATCGAATGTTTCCTTCAATAAATCGATTGTGACGTGCGCTGTGTGGCATGTAGCGCCGCCTTGTTGGAACCACAACTCATCCACATTCATGCCATCCAATTCGGGAACAAAATAGTCGGTTAGTCGGCTCCAATTGCTGTGCACGGTGGCGAATCGATTCATTCGGGTCCTCTTCAACACTTTGCTCTACAGCGGCAATTGTTTCTTCGATGCGCACTGTTCGACGTCTCTGCGGATGCGTATTATCACATAGAGTAAACGTAGTGCGAAAACGATCCATGGTTAACCGAATTAACTGCTCTGATGGACGATTATGTCGACCATAAAATGGACGGAGCTTGCGGTAAACTTCGCGAACTGAACCATTATTTTCGAAATAAATTTGCACGATTTGCAAGCGTTGTTCTTTTGTCAACCTGTTCATGATGAAATGGCAAACCAAACTAAATATTAATCACTTGACAGCTGACAAAATGGCCGCCAGTTAAAAAAGTGATGCCAACTTAAAGTTCTATACCTCAATAAAAAACACCCTTTAAAAAGAAAATAAATGTAAATAACAACAAACAGCTATTTGAGAATAGAGTGTTGCCACACAAGTAATTTTTGACTTGGTGCAGTCAATTTAATAATTAGTGATTTTTTTATGGGAATTGTTAAAATTTATTATTTTAAATTCATATTCTGTGATACCGACTTCAGCAGATGGTGATTCTAATGTAACATCAGAGCGCCGTCCTTCGTCGGTATTGTGTAGCAAAATCATCGGCGAAGTAAAATAACCAATAAAATGGCTACTAAACACAGCTTCAAAATTTAATACGCCTCATTTAACATCAGAAGGCGCTTTAACACTGCATTATTAAAAAAACGTGCAAAAAGCAGAGTTGTTGTTTCCTAAAGAAGGTAACACATAGTAAAAAACTTGACGTACCATGTGTAATCCTGACATTTTTCGTATGTTTTGAATCTGTACGCAAAATTTACAGAAATAAAATATTAATCTTTCCGTCTATCATAAAGTTTATTAAAGTTATCAAATTCGTTAACAATGACAACTAAATACAAAAATAACATGTATTTTGTTGTTAAGTTGTTTTGTTGTTCTAAGTGCTTCTGTCGTCTGCTTATTCTTGTATATGTATGTTAAGATGAAATTTTAGAAGAAGATGATAACAATCCTTATAGTGTTTTCACACCTAAAGTTAAAACCATAAACAGCTGATTTTGCGTTCACACTGCAAGTTTGATAAATTCAGGTTTTAACTCACAGACTGTCTAATAACTTTGTTCCAAATAAAATAAATCTCGTGTAGAAATACGTGTATTTGTTACTGTATTTTTTTTTTTTTTTTGCTTTTTATAACATTTATTTATAACACTTATTTTTTTCATATGCAAAACTCAGAAATTGCACAATACTCTTTTTTGCATTTTGTAAATAAACATTTTAAAATTATGCAACTACTTGTACAAAATGAAGAAGTGCTTGGAAGTAAGGTTATAATATATAAAAAAACGCATTAATACATTACAAGCTAAACAATTTTTATAGGCAGATGGATGCCAGTCATATCGTCTTTTTTCACTTTCCAGATGATACTTTTTTGGCGTAATTTTTTTTGTAAAAAAATCTCTCAATCGGTATGTATTCTTATATACCAGCATAAACATTATCATCTGGTTCCGGCCATTTTAACTTGGTAGCACTGAGCTTAGCATAGCGAACACGTTTTAACGTTTTAACCAACTTTTATTAAAACCATGTCATTGTGAAAACACTATTAAAGATGTTTCAACATACGATCCACCTAAATCGATGATTACTAGTAGTGAATTTGTTCTGAGGAAATAGTAATATCGTTTTTGTTTTCGGGAAATTTAGAGAACTTTTTGATATAATCGCCTTAGTACAAACGATCGTATATTAATATTTACTAAAATTAATTTATTTTGATAACATCCAAAGATAGTTACGTAGAATTAATTTTAAAGTTTGCTTACTGTATTTTAAAAAATTACATACCTAATATTTATGACTTAAATAAATATAAAAATAAATTTTAAAGATATCATATTTTTTACAATATTCATTATACATGAAATAAAAATGTTATGTACACTTTTAAATATTTTATCCTCCACCAATGTTCTTCAAAATTGTTCAAAATTCTGAGCATAATAAAAGTGATAAAAAGTGATTTAAATTTGTTTAAAAAAAATAACTATTTTGTTTTTGTTTTGTACACACATGTTTATAATAAATAGAGAACCACATTCATACATACTTATGTACATGTCATGTGGTTTAAATTAGGCCACCGGGCTATCCTAGTGTTAGTAAATGTTAAACGTTAAAATTGGATTTTAAAATTTTTTTCAAAATGTATCTTTTTGAGAAAAAATTTATCTTTCTGGAAACTAAAATGTATCTTTCTCGAAATTTCACTGGCAACACTGGTATGGACCAATTATAGTCAATGCGTGCAATTTGGAAAAGAACAAAAATTGTGCGGCTTAAAAATTGTTCTCGTTTAAACTACCTCAATGACATAAGCTTTCGAAATTGATAATTTAGAGTGAACCTGTTACACTAGAAAGTGGGTTAGAGAGTGCTAAAGCTGACCACCTCGAGATTGAAGAGGCTTTCAGTCAGGTTTAAGTTATTTTTTATGGTAGTTTAAGTTTTTTCTTGTAGCTTTTCAATTCTTATATCTAGTATTGAGTAAAAGATTTCACAAATTGATTAAAAAAATAAATATATTAAAAAAATTAAATTTTTTTTCAGCCAAAGAAAATATTTGTTTTCTATCAACTAAAATATGCTATCTCATAAAACTATGGAAACCAGTGCAAAATAAAATATTTTTTGCAAACGTATAAAGTAGTAAGCATATTTAAACCATATTATGGAAGGCACATCATTTATTTTTGCAATAATGAGCGAATTATCTACTTTTTTCGCTCTACTGAAAAGTTAGCTTTTTTGAGTTGACGTGTTTTGAATATAGGCTCAAATTTTTTTTCAAAATTTTCTCTCCGAAATTTGCCTTTTTGATCAGATAAAATTTCGGCTTGTTTTGAGCCGATGCGAGCCGATACAATCGGCGGCGGCTTGATATACATAAAAATATCCGGCGGCGGCGCGCCGTGGACTTTGAGCGTTCGACTTGTTTCTCTGTTCTCAACTGAACAGACACAAAACAGATGATTCAGAACAGAACCGCACGTAGAAGCTAATTCTGCTTTTGGTAAAAATGGAACCAAATCTTCAAGCTGTATCTTTAGGGGAACCGACAACTCCCGATAAAATCATGGCAGATATTCACAATTATCGCTTAATTACAAAAGCGGGCGAGGAGTTCGATAGGTAAGAGTGATAAAATTGTACGTACGTGTATACATTGTGAAATAAAAAGTTATTCTTGCAGACATAATTATGCTACATGTATAGATATTTTGGAGCAACTAGAGTCTTTAAAGGATTATGGTTTAAAACTGACACACAACAAAGCGGTAGCAAAATTTTATGGATCGGACTGTAGAAATTATGTGCGTTTGCTCAAGCAATTGCAGGAGATTGTCATAAAAGGGGTAAGTATGTATTCACGTTTTTATATGTACATACATGTATGGAGACGAAAAACGTAATTTTGTTAGCCTTATCAAATTAAAGATCGATCTTTTTAATGAGGATTCCGAAAACATTTGACCGTTCGTAAGCTGGACTGCGTCTAAAAAATATTTTATGACAAATAAAGGGGCACCTCCCAGAAATTTAAAAAAAGTATCCTTTCCTATAGATAATTGAAAAATAAAAAGAAAAAATTAAATAAAAAAAATTGGCAGCGAGGCTTAGTTTCCGAGTTATGGGCATCTGAAATTACAATACAAAATTATAATTTAATATACATATAATTATGGTGTTTCCCGAGACGGCGCAGCCTAATAAAAATTTGCTGCCTTACAAATTTTTCCTGCTTAATAACATTTTTCTGCATTGCCGGCCTTCGGCCGATCTTAAGCACTTTCTCCACCATGGTGTTTCCCAAGACGGCGCAGTCTAGTAAAGATTTTCTGCCTTGCAAAGTGTTCTTGCCTAGTAACGTGTTCCTGCATTGCCGGCCTTTGGCCGGGCCTAATGATTTTCTCCACCTTGTTGTTTCCCGAAACAGCGCAGCATAGTAAAGATTTTCCTGCTTAAAAGCGTTTTCCTGCATAGCCGACAAAGAGTCTATTTTTACAATTTCATGAAAAGTATTCTCAAAAGCTTTAATATGATACCAATATTGATCATATTCGTAAGAAAACACCGTATAATCACAATATTGTGCTAGAATTTCAGAGGCCCATGACTCGGAAACCGCCGCGAATTTTTTTGTTTAATTTTTTTTTAATTTTCTATAGGATAGGATACTTTTTTAATTTCTGGAAGGTGTCCATAGACTGAAATAAATAAATAAATAAATTTTTTGTAGCTTTTGCATATTTCCGTATTTTCTCCCAAGACAAAATATTGAAAAAGGTACATACATAATCTGAAAGATGATGTACCATCAGTTCCATAATCGGAACTTGTACTGCCACATACAAGCATATTGATTCAAAAGTTTTGCTCTCGAATCGAATTACATACTATTTTCTTTTTTCTAAAGAGAAGTAACACTCGCAGTGAATGCCTACTACTATTACTAGGTGTTGCTTTCTTTAGGAAAGGCATAGTGATAGAGAAGACAGGCGGTGAAGGAAGAGACAGAGAAAAGCTCCATTCTTTTACAACTCTGCACGTTGTTTTAATAGTGCAATGTTACAGCGCCTCTGGTGTTAAATGAGGCCTATTAATTTTAGTTAATTTTTTAATTATTATTCGAACTCCATTTGTTTCTATATTTATGATTTTAACAGGCTAAAGTTCGTATCGCTTTTTAAGCCAAATTACATGTGATAATTATTAATGAACAAATAACACCAACGTTAGTTGTAAATATTCTGACAACACATAGTTGAACGGAACAGCCAGCCGTTTTCGAAGGCCACTAAACCTTCATCATCAGCGTTCTTTTGTGTTTGGTCCACTGTGTGTGGTGTCAGTTGATGTAGATTTCTGCTTTATATACTTAGCATTATTGCAAATGGAATATGTGAATTGTTTTGATTCATCGTATTTCAATTTGCTGAAAGCTTTTTGTATTGTAAGCTCTATTTTACCATCTCTATATTAATTATTAATTTTTTTGAAGCTTCGGTTAGTAGCTATTTTATCGGTTATTTTACTTCGACAATGATTTTGCTACACAGCGAATGAGGGCGCTCTGATGTGACTATGCCTTCATCACTTGAACTTTCCTACAACAACTGACACAGGGACACTAATGCACATCAGAAAAATGGGTGGTGTTTTTAATTTTAATGACTATTGGATACAGGGACTGAACCAACGTGCTAACTACTTCAGCCAACGCCACCCTCAATTACACAATATGCTTTCTAAAGTTCAGAATGTTCTTTATGCCTCGGCTTCAATTTGACGCTCTTAAATGTACTCCCCATATTCATAAAAAAATAAAATGGATTTGAAATCCATTTTAGGAAAATTTTGTATGAAAAATTTTAAATAAAATACATTTTAAATTGATTTTAACCTTTAACTACTGAGGTAAAATATTTTGACGTATGTATTTGCTGCTTGTAGACTTGTGACTCATAATGTAAATTTTACCCCTTTTTATACCCTTTACCAAAAAATGGTAAAAGGGTATATATAGGTTTGTCATTCCGTTTGTAATTTCCAGAATATTAATAAGCGAGCCATAAAGTATATATATTCTGGATCCTTATGCATAGGGAAGACGAATAAGCGATGTCCGTCTGTCCGTCTGTCTGTACGTGAAATCGGTTTTCCGAAGCTCCCAGAAAAGCTAGAGACTTCGTTCTTGGACTGGTGGGTCAGAAATGGTCGAAATAAGATTGGTATTGAAAATCAGCAAAATCGAGCAGACGGTTTCAGATCTGGGAGACTTAAACTTCATTTTGCCATACAAAATAACTACCGAAAACTGGTTTTTGATAAAAGAAGGAGATTGATGTAAGAAATCAGAAAAACAAAAAGGATGATTCCAGGGTTGGAAAACCTACGATTTTTGTGATATATACAATGTCATGTTGTGATAAGTTGTCGGGTCTATTTAGTGGTTTTTATATCAATCAAACAAGGGTCAGTTTTGTTTTACACGAGTGAAAATAAAAAATAAATCAAAGTTTAAATGAAAGTTTAAAAAATAGAAAATGAATAAAAATTGTAAACAAAAATTTCGCAAGGAATGGATTAGTAACCCAAAAATGTATCGACTGAATAGCAGAATGTAAAGCAAAATGCTGCGGTATTTCATTAATGCAGCGTCCAATTTCCTCTTTTAAGGCTTGAGTCGTCGTCGGCTTATTCGCGTAAACCATCGACTTCAAAAAACTCCAAAGAAAAAAGTCTAATGGTGTTAAATCGCACGATCTAGGCGGCCAATTCTGGTCTCCAAAACGCGAAATAACTCGACCGCAAAATGACTGATGTAGCAATTGAATTGTTTCTCTGGCTGTATGACATGTGGCGCCGTCTTGTTGAAACCACATGCCCTCCACATTAATTTCTTCAATTCTAGGCACGAAAAAACTGGTTATCATTTCACGATACCGAACACCATTGACTGTTTGCGCTTGACCTGGCTTTTGAGCGACATCATCACGTACAGCTGCGACATTTTCGGTCGATCGAGCTGGTCGAAGGCGCGTTGTTGTCTTTACATCACTAACAGAACCAGTTTCGGCAAATTTATCCATTAATCTCTTTACAGTTGACTTTTGGAGCATTATTGTGAACCCAAATTGATCGCAAATTTGCGAACTGTAGCCGCAAAACTTTCACCATTTTGGTAAAACAATTTCACAATGAGAATGCGTTGTTCATTCGTGTAGCGTTCCATTTTTACTAACCTCGTACCTTCTACTAGCAAACAATAACAATTGTTCAAATGTCATACAATGACACTTCGAATGGCGCCAAATTTAAATCTTGCGTTCTTCTTGGGACACCCTTTATTAAATATCGATATTCATACATACATACTGTTGGAAAACATAGCTGGCAACTCTATGATTTACAATGTGTATATCGTTGCCTTCTTTACTTTACTTTTGCTTTTGATCTTTTCATTCGCTTTCTATACTTACTTGTGTAAAGACATAAAATAATCTCTGTACAATTTCTTATTATAAAACTAAAATCATTTACATTTTAAATAACTATCAAATCAAAACAGGTTATGGGCCCAGGACAAAGTTCTGGAAAATAGTGAAAATAATTAAAGAAATAAGAAGAATTAATTACAGAAAAGTGGAGTAAGTTTGTGCTTGAAAAGTTTAAGAAAGATGGCGTCTCTTTACCAAATCGAGAAACTCGACGATACGAACTATGAAAGCTGGTGCATACACATGCGAAGCGTCTTGGTTCATAGTGGTTGGTGGAAAATGGTCAGCGGTGCTACTAAGCGGGAGGATGGTATGTCTGACAAAGAAAAAGAGTCATGGGATGTAGAAGATGAAAAAGCCCTCGCTACAATTACACTTTGTGTGAAACCATCGCAATTGAATATTGTAAAAAACTGCATGAAGTTTAGCGAAGCTTGGATACGGCTGGAAGAAATCCACAAGCCCAAAGGTCCACTCCAGAAGGTGTCCCTTTACAAACGTTTAATGAATCTTACAATGGCTGAGGGTGGAAACATTGGTCAACATATCAATAATTTTACAGAGCTGTCTGAGAGGCTAGCGGAGACGGGAATTGTCATCCAGGATGAGCTGCTAGTTATAATGCTAGTTTGTCAGTTGAATACGAAAATTTCGTAGTTGCCATCGAAACACGAGATGACTTGCCGAATCTGTCGACCGTTAAGCAAAAAATTCTAGAAGAAGGAGAGAGAATAAAGCAAAAAACTGACAAAGAAGAAAAGACAAATGTACAGCAAGCTTTCACAATGAAAGCTTCAAACAAAGACAAGAAATCTAAAAACAAATACAACAAAACGAAAGGCAAAAGTTTTAGCTGCGGTGAATTTGGTCACTATGCTAATAAATGTCCAAAATCAATGAAAAAACAACAACACCTTCTACATGCTATGCAGACAAAAGAAAATCAGAGCATAAAAAACACACAGTGGTGCGTCGACATCAGGGCGACGGCACACATGTGCAGTGAACGGCGTATGTTTAAAAATTTTGTTGAACACACAGAAGAAATTCGTTTTGAAGCTGATAAGTATATTACTGCTAAAGGAAAAGGTGACGTACATATTAAATTCAATGGTGAACAAATAAAATTGCAAAATGTGTTGTATTCCCCAGAGTTAAATATGAATTTTGTATCTGTTGGCCGTGTCGTTGACAAAGGTTTAACTGTGGTATTTAATGCAACGTCTGCTGTTATAAAAATGTTAAAGGGGAAATAATAATAAGGGCCTTTAAACAAAACAATCTGTTTTTGTTTGAAAATACAGCTGAAAAAATATTTGTGGCTACGAATATAAGTCAAATGTGGCATAATAGACTGGGGCATTTAAATTATAGCTCCATGTGTGATATGGTGAAGAAAGAAATGGTAAAAGGCATGAATTTGAAGGAATGCAATCGAGCAACAAAATGCAAAACGTGCATGTGCAGCAAAATTATTGTTAGCCCATTTCCACACGAGTCAACTACAAGAACAACTGACTTGTTGCAAGTTCTGCACAGCGACGTTTGCGGCCCGTTCAATGTGAGTTCATTCAGCGGTGCACGGTACTTTGCCACATTTATTGACGATTTTTCGAGACGAGTTTTCGTTTATTTCCTTAAAACTAAAAACGAAATTTTTAAAGTATTCAAAACGTATAAGCTACATGTGGAAAAACAGACAGGTCGAAAAATAAAAGTTTTACACAGCGATAACGGTCGTGAATACATCAACAAAGATTTTGACAACTTTATAGAAGGCGAAGGTATAGTAAGGCAGTTAACAGTGCCATATACTCCACAACAAAACCACATAGCCGAACGGCTAGAGGCAGTTAATACTGCTGTGTATTTGCGAAACAGATGTCCGACAAAAATACTTGGAGATAAGACACCATACGAGGTTTGGTTTAAGCGAAAACCTAACTTGCAACATCTAAGAACATTTGGCTCCTATGCAGTGGCATTGAATAAAAATAGAAGTTGTGGCAAATTCGAACCTAAAGGCGAAAAATATATTATGGTTGGTTACTCACAAGTAGCAAAGGCGTATAGACTTTATTGTAAGAGTAATCGCAGCGTGGTCGAACGACGTGACGTGTTATTCGAAGAAGACGATTTTGATAATAGCCAACAAAATAATGCAACAACAGAAAAGGCAGAAGATTATTTGACGATTTTGATTGACAACAAAAAACAAAATTGTACACCGGAGTGTATAACAGAGAACGTTTCAAAGCGCGCCTGGTAGCCAAAGGTTGCAGCCAAAGATTTGGTATCGACTACAGCGAAACATTTTCACCGGTTGCGCGTTATTCCACAATACGTTTAGTGATGGCTCTAGCAGTACAATGGAAAATGCATTTGCATCAAGTCGATGTTAGCTCAGCGTATTTAAATAGTGACATTCAGCACGAAATTTATATTCGACAACCGGAAGAATTCGTTGATTCAGAAAATCCTAATGAAGTTTTGAAGCTGCATAAAGCAATTTACGGCTTAAAACAGTCCGGCAAGGAGTGGAACGAGAAATTGGATCTCGTGCTAAAAAGAATTGGTTTTGAGCAATGTGCAAATGAACCTTGCCTTTATAAGGCCACAGTGAAAGACGAGCTGATATTGGTGGCTGTTTACGTAGACGACCTTTTAATAGCATCAAAAAGTAAGCAAAATGTTTTGGCAGTAAAAAGCCTATTAGCCAAAGAGTTTCCCATTAGTGACAAGGGACAATTGCCTCACTATCTGGGATTCGAAGTTGAACGTGAAGGTGAAACTAGCGCAATCTCTATTTGCCAATCCCAGTACATTAAAAACCTGCTTAAGGAATATGGTATGCAAGAGTGCAAACCAGTGGCAACTCCTCTAGAGGTAAACTATCAGGTAATATGCGATAACAATGATTGCAGCGAAATACCCCAACGTGATTACCAGTCCATAATAGGAGCTTTGATGTATCTGGCGATTACAACAAGACCAGATACTATCTACTGTGCCCAAACTGGCACAGCGAAACGTTAACCCACACTCTGAGCATATGCAAGCTGTAAAAAGAGTTTTACGCTACCTTCGTGGCACAGAAAATATGAAAATGGTGTAAAAAGCTGGTGTAGGATATATTCAAGGTTTTGTGGATGCAGTTTGGGGCGGTAATGTACTTGATCGGAAATCTTACACAGGTTTCATATTTTTCGTTGGAAATTGTCCAGTATCATGGCACGTGAACCAAAGTACTGAGGCGTGAAAAAGCTCTTTACGAGAATCGTCTCCGTGCTAAAGTTCTTACTGCCCCTCGGGGTAGTAAGAGCTTTGGTCATTCGTTAAAAGAGTAAAGAATAATGCTAGTTCTTCAATTCGGACTCTTTTAAAGGATGACTTAATATTCACTGACCCGGCCGATAAAGCTAACCTACTAGCTGAAATATTTGCAAGTAATTCCTACTTGCCGGAAAGCAATCAGCCTCTGCCTATGCTAGAGAGAGTATCCACTACTAGCCTAAGATATTCTTTCGAGCTCGGGCAGTAAAAATGGTTTTGTCGGAACTCCTCGAAGCTAGCACGTCCATTAGCTAACCTCTTCAGCACGTTGTACCATGTTGGTGAGTTCCCAGTGTGTTGGAAAATTGCTAATGTTACGCCAATCCCTAAAAAAGGAGAAGCTACTAACCCTGAAAATTATCGCCCAATCGCAATATGCTCTGCACTTTCCAAAGTGATGGAAAGTATAGTAAATTTCCATCTTGTAAGGTATTTGGAGTCCAACAGCTTACTCAACGACCGGCAGTATGTATTTCGTAGAGGCCACTCTACGGGAAACCTACTAGCCCTCCTCTCAGAGAAATGGTGTAATTCAGTCCACCATTTTGTCGAAAGTAAGGTGGTGGCTCTAGATATCTCCAAGGCGTTTGATAGAGTTTGGCATGGTGCACTTTTGTCAAGATGTATTGCCATTGGTGTCGGTGATAATTTCTCTCGTTTCTTATCGAGTTTCCTCAGGGATCGACTATAAGAGTTGTTATAGATGGGATCTCATCAAATGAGTTCAAGTTAAATTCAGGGGTACTGCAAGGTTCCGTTCTTTCGCCAACTCTATTCCTTATCTTTATAAACGACCTTCTATGTAAAACTTTCAACCCTATCTACTCTTTCGCGGACGACAGCAGCATTTGCCATTCTTTCTCATTCAGCAATAGATCTAGTCTGCCGCAGGTTAAGGCCATGCGTCAAACAATGAATGAGACTTTAAACTATGATTTAGAAAAAATTTCTGAATGGGGTCATGCGAACAGGGTCGACTTTAACGCCCGTAAGACCCAATGTTGCTTGGTTACACATAGACGCATGACCGAAAATGTTGTTGCCTCTGTAACTATGGGGGTATAAATATTAAGGAATCAGATGCTCTTGATGTTCTTGGCATGAAAATACAGTGTGATGTTCGTTGGACTGAACACATTTTTCAAATTGCAAAAGAAGCATTCAAGTGCCTCGGCTTTTTGAAACGGTGCAAAGAGAGGGCGAAAAAGCTCATCGGTGACAGAAGGGTATGCAACTCTATTGATTCATTGGAGCATCGACGCAATGTGGGGTGCATTTCATTGTTATTCCGTTCTACAACGGAATGTGTTCCAATGAAATTAGGGAACTTGTTCCTGAAACCCGCACATATGTACGCACAACACGTGCCTCATTCAGAGCACACCCCTTTGTGGTCGATTGGCCAATGCATCGCACTACGCATTACAGAGAAAATTCCTTTTTTAGCCGCACTGTTCGTATGTGGAATCAACTACCTGCGGACGTCTTTCCTGTCACTACCAGCGTGGGAAGGTTTAAATCGAATGTCCACAGACACTACTCCCTCTATCCTCCTTCCCTATAACCTATTTTCCTAGTTCTAGCTCAATGCATTGCATGAGTAGGGGTTATCCTCTGAGTGCTGGTCCTATTTAAAAAAAAATGTTTTAAGAACAAAAAAATAGTTTCATTCGTTATTTTAAAGAACGTATACACTTATTCATTTTCGAAAAACAGGATGTAAAAATCAAACTTTAAACCTTATCGTTTATAAACGAAACATAAAAACGAAAGGGCTTATGTTTTCTAAAAACAGGTTTTTAGGGAATTTAAAATGGAACAGTACACAATTCAACAACGAATTCTAACACCATTAATGGAAACGGCGATACCGTTTAAGGCCACTTATCCTTTTCGACGAAACACCGCATCAAACGGTAAACTTAAGTGGGTGCAATTCTTGCTGTTTAACTATTCTTGGAGTTTCGTAGCCCATATCCTGCAGTTCTGCCTATTAACGAACCTATTTAATTTGAAGTGGGCTTCGTCGCTCATTATTAAATTATGAATAAAATCACGATTTTCTTCTTCTTTTTGACGAAAGTAAATTGAATAATGCAGTCGTTGATGGTAGTTGTCGGTTTCAATTGTTGGACAAAGTCCCCAAGTCTTCTTTACAAAATTCTGAAAAGAAAAATAGATAAAAAATTATAATAAAAAAGTTATAAGAAATTCAACCCCCTTCGGCCATTCTGGGCACCCTGTATGTATTTCTATTTCAAACAAAAATTGCAAGTCTAAAAGAGCTTTTATGAAAGAGATGGCTAAATTGGTAACAATAATTGCGTTCGCGTACTCAAAAGTTTTTAAAAATTTTCACTGAACTTTACTGCATTTTACTAAATTGCGTTCGTTTACCCAAAATACAGTAAATGAGAACACAAATTGAGAGAGTAAAGTGACAGTTCTTGACTGAGTGTTTTGCAAATTTTTACTGCAGAAATGTGTCGTAGTAAAGTTTAGTAAGATAAAAACATATGATTCGAAATGT